>OZ022240.1:31158833-31401333 GCA_963978895.1 Erpobdella octoculata
GATGATGATGATGATGATGATGATGATGATGATGATGATGATGATGATGATGATGATGGTGATGATGATGATGATTATAATGATGATGATGATGATAAAGATGATAAAGATGATAATGATGATGACGATGATGATGATGATGATGACGACGACGACGATGATGATGGTGGTGATGATGATTATAATGATGATAATGATGATGATGATGACAATGATGATGATGATGATGATGATGATGATGATGATGATGATGATGATGATGATGGTGATGATGATGATGATTATAATGATGATGATGATGATAAAGATGATAAAGATGATAATGATGATGACGATGATGATGATGATTGTCACGCCCGCGTTTACGCGTGTGCGTGCCTGGATCTAAACTTTGGGATTTCCGGCGCAGGCGGTGCATCGGGTATTGCACAACGTTGCGTGTTTGGATGGTTGCGCGAATATTTGAACGTTTTAGCCTGTAGCCTGTAGCCTGGAGGGCTTGTATTTATAAGGCTGTCGCGAACTACTTCGTCCCTTCTTCTGGTTCCTGCTTCTTGTTCGCCATTGTTCGCCATTGCTTGATCGAAGTTGAAACTGTTTTTTGTATCTGTCGCGTCGTTTGATAAAGTTTTCGAACTGTACTCGTTAATAAAACATCTAATACTGTTAAAGAGTGTCTTAAACTTTATTTAGACTCAAATTTTCTCCAGCAATATCGACGACTTCGCAAAGGCGGAATCGTCACATTGCATTTTTGGTGGCAGCGGTGGGACAGTCAGTCGATACATCGATCAGAGTCGTCCTGGGGTGGTGGAGTTCATCCAGTGGACGAAGTTCTACCGAGTTTGAAGATCGACGATTGACGATTCAGGTTGGAGAAAGAGTCCAGGCGGAGTTCAGACCGTTCAGTTCGACCACGTGGCGACATCCATTTCGCAAGGAGGGCCGATCCACATCTCAGGTTAGAGATTTTATCGTTGCCGGATTGCCCAGTTAGGTTTTTCTTTCTTTTCTTCTGTGTAGTAAGGTTTCATAAATATGATTAGAACCCCTACGGTTGGAGAGTCAGTTGCGCTGGATAGTCCTACAGGGATCCTTAGCGAGGAGCGCTATCAATTTGTTGATGATAGTCGGCGTCCACGTAGAGTTAGTGAAGATGCTAACGTTAGCAAAAGTTCTAAGTCAGAAATAGCTGAGCGTAAATTAGCATTGCGCGAAGCAGAATTGGCGGCAAAAGAAGCTAAGTTAGAACAGGAGCGTAGACTCGCTGAAGCTAGGTTAGATGAAGATAGGGCAAATCGCAGACTTGCTGAAGCTAAATTAGAACAGGAGAGCAGACTCGCTGAAGCTAAATTAGAACAGGAGCGTAGGCTCGCTGACGCTAGGTTAGATGAGGATAGGGCAACCCGCAGACTTGCTGAAGCTAAACTAGAGCTGGAACGTGAAAGGATTCAGGACCACAATAGTCTTGAGGTTTCCTTAGCCGTTCGCTCTAGTCGCTTTCAGAATGCCATGAAGGGTATAATGGCAGAGTTTCCCTCAGATCCTGCTGCAATACCGGGGTATTTTCAGTATCTAGAGAATCAGTTTGCATCATACCAAGTTGATGATGATGTAAAACCCAAAATATTACAGGCCCATTTGAATAATAGAGCTCGATCAATCTTGAGTCGATTGACCGTTGCTCAGTTAGGTGACTATGAGGAATTAAAGCAAATTTTATTGCAGGAATTTCGGGTCACTCCCAGTCTTTTAAGGGAGAGGTTTTATGCTGTAAAAAGGAGACCTGGTGAGACTTATTCACAGGTAGCTTCTGAATTACACACAGCGTTATCGTATTATATTAAAAGTAGGAATATTGATGAGAATTTCCATCAATTAGTTAGTTTGATGTGTGCCGATAGGTTGAAACAACTAATGTCTCCCAGTTGTGCAGATTTTATTTTAACTCAGGAAAAGGATGATTGGTTAAATCATCTAGAGCTTTCACGCGTTGCGGATAGCTACATGGCCACACACGAGCATGAGACTAGACCGCCCCGATTCAACAACCCAAAACCAACAGATAAAGGGTCAGGGTCTCCCATTCCTAATAGAATGACTAAAATATCCATTGATCCTAATATGGATAAGGATAAAAAGTATGGTTTATGCTTCAAATGCCATAAGAAGGGTCATTCGTTCAAGGAATGTCCTCTACATAAATTCCCTTCCTCAAACTTACCTAATCCCAGAATTAATTGTTGTCAAACAGAAAATTCCTTTAATTGTCTCGGTGGTAGGAAAACATTTGTTGATGATAAAAATTTGTCCTCTCAGTCAAAAAATTCCCGTAATTGTCTCGATGATAGGAAAACATTGGTTGATGGTAAAAATTTGTCTTCTCATTCAGAAAATTCCTTTAGAGGTCTCGTTGATAGGAAAATATTGTTTGATGGTCAAAAATCTTTTCCCTGTCCCGAAGCATGTCCCATTATAGATGTTGATGATTATCACATTAGGTCTTATGAGAATGTATTTATCGATCAATTACCATCTATTCCAGCTTTGATTGATAGTGGTGCAGAAGTATGTTGCATTAGAGAAGATTTAATTAAATCTCTTCATAGGGTACCACATAAATTTATAAAATTATCTGGCCTTAAGGGTCAACCAGAAATTGTAGGTTGTGTTAGATTAGTTGTTCGACCAGATCTTGTGGGTGATGACATTGTGAACCTAGCACCCAAGGTTCGTGCATGGTTTGCTGTCGTCCCAAATCTTAATGAGCAAATTATTATCACTCCCTCCGTAAGCAACTTATTAAAAACGATATCATTATATGATACCGTCGCATACCCTATTAAGAACAAACAAAATGCACATGACTCTGATGTGAATGTTCCCAGTCTTGAAATAACTAATTCACAATATTTTGTTTTAGATGAACCTCGTAATGATGAGCATAGTCCAGATGTTGCATTAATTCTAGGTGAAGGTGTTTCTCGCGCTGCTGACGCTAGGAAAGTTGATTCTCAGGCCGATACTTGTCAGGACATAGGTGCTTCTGTGGTTTCGGGTGATGATATTGGTCCAGGTGCTGATGCTAGGAAAGTTGATTCACAGACCGATACTTGTCAGGGCATAGGTGCTTCTGTAGTTTCGGGTGATGATATTTGTCCAGGTGCTGATGCTAGGAAAGTTGATTCACAGACCGATACTTGTCAGGGCATAGGTGCTTCTGTAATTTCGGGTGATGATATTTGTCCAGGTGCTGATGCTAGGAAAGTTGATTCACAGACCGATACTTGTCAGGACATAGGTGTTTCTGTAGTTGCGGGTGATGATATTTGTCCAGGTGCGGATGCAGGCGGAAGTGATTCACGAACCGACGCTCGATTTACAACCATTAACGATGATTGTCAGGGGGTAGACGATAGTAATGATCCCGATGCGTTTGCTAAAGAGCAACATGATTGTCCTTCACTGAAGTCCTTCTGGTTGCTAGGTATAGATAAGCGTAAAAACTTTTATATCGACCGGGGACTTTTGTTTCACAAGGAGAATCAGTGGGGTCATTCCATAAAACAGTTGTGTTTGCCCAGGAGTCGTATACTTGCAGTGTTACAGATGGGGCATGATGCTCCCTATTCGGGGCACATGGCTGCCAAGAGTACACGGCAGCGTATTCGACTCAGCTTTTGGTTTCCCGATATGGAGAAACAAGTCCAAACCTATTGTGAGTCGTGCCCCGTGTGCCAGTTAAGGGCACCTGTTAGAAAAAGAGACCGAGTCCCCATAACTCCCATTCCAAGGGGAGATGAACTACCATTTAATCATTTAGTTATGGATTGCATAGGGCCCATAATTCCAGCGGGTGATAGTGTGACTGTCCGACCCAAGTACAATTATGCCCTGGTTGTTGTCGATTTGTTCTCCAGATGGCCGATGGCTTATCCATTAAGGTCATTAGATGCTAAATCTGTATGTGAGATCCTTATTCAGATCTTTATGACGTTTTCCATACCACGAATAATTAGTTCCGATTGTGGTACGAATTTCAAAAATCAGTTAACGACGACTTTTCTTAAATGTTTGGGGTGCAGTCCTAGGTTTAACACCCCAGGGCATCCTGAAGCATCCGGGTTAGTGGAGAGGTGTAACCAGAGTCTTAAGAACATGATTTTTAAATTGGTTGAGGCACATCCTAAGGAGTGGTTTAAGGTTCTTCCTTTTGTATTATGGAGTTTACGTGAGAAACCGTCATCTACAACTCATATTGCTCCTTATACATTAGTGTATGGTACTTTACCGCGAGGACCACTTGCTATCCTCAGAGATCCTTGGAATAGTGTAAAGGGAGTACCTTGGCATTTAGGTACAAAACCACCCGACTATTGGGGGAATCAAAAGCAAAATCTCAGAATAGCCGTGAGATTTGGTGGAATTGCAGGTGATCATATTGGCAAATACTATTTTTGGGGTATGAATCGCCGGTGCATAATCATACCATGGTGGATTCCCATGGTAAGCTTAATGGATTGTATCTCGAAGGGACCTAGGGGAGACGGCTTTCCAGTCCCCGATATCCCAACTCTGCTACAGATGGTAGGTAGAGCACAATTCCTAAGCTGTTGGCAAATTTCTATGAAGTTACTGTACTTTCTTACGAGTAAGATTTACTCGAGTTAGGCAGAATTGTTGACTATGGTTTGGAGTCGGTCAGCAATGCTTTGCTGAGCGCGACTTCCTTCTCAGAACCATTTGGTGTTTTGTGTTGTATTATCATTATGATATTTAGTAACTGATTTCCTGTCTCGATTAAATTAGGTTTGGAGTAGCTGTGGCTACAATTAGGTTTATTTATCCTAGGGTGTTTAATCCTTGGTTAAGTATTTCTTTGGTTATTGGAAATTAGTGTTAGTTTGTATGAGTATCTTTGTATCCTTCTTTAGTTAATTTCTTTCTTTGGGCGAGCCTAGGCAATGATAAAGTGGATCGGTCGCAAGTTTTTATTTGCAGGTCTCCAGGAAGAAGAGCGCGTCACTGAACAAAGAGCTGCAGGACGTCTCCTTTGTCCTTGCTCGGAAGGTTCTTCGACCACGTCTTTCTTTCGCGTGTGGCTCATCGTCACGACTGTTCTGGATTTGCAGGTTCCCAGACGAGCACCAGGAAACCCGACGACGAAGGAAACCATTCAGTCAACCGGATCCACACTCAGCCAACCGGATCGACCCAGATCAAAGAATGAAGATATGGCCGATAACGAGAAGGATCGTTACCGACTTTAGGGGGGGAGGTATGTCACGCCCGCGTTTACGCGTGTGCGTGCCTGGATCTAAACTTTGGGATTTCCGGCGCAGGCGGTGCATCGGGTATTGCACAACGTTGCGTGTTTGGATGGTTGCGCGAATATTTGAACGTTTTAGCCTGTAGCCTGTAGCCTGGAGGGCTTGTAAATATAAGGCTGTCGCGAACTACTTCGTCCCTTCTTCTGGTTCCTGCTTCTTGTTCGCCATTGTTCGCCATTGCTTGATCGAAGTTGAAACTGTTTTTTGTATCTGTCGCGTCGTTTGATAAAGTTTTCGAACTGTACTCGTTAATAAAACATCTAATACTGTTAAAGAGTGTCTTAAACTTTATTTAGACTCAAATTTTCTCCAGCAATATCGACGACTTCGCAAAGGCGGAATCGTCACAATGATGATGACGACGACGACGATGATGATGGTGGTGATGATGATTATAATGATGATAATGATGATGATGATGACAATGATGATGATGATGATGATGATGATGATGATGATGATGATGATGATGTTGGTGGTGGTGGTGGTGATGATGATGATGACGATGATGACATAGATGGATTTTGGTGGAGCAGGTAGTGGTTTTGATAATGATGAAGAAATCAAATGAACCAAATTAATTTTAATTGATACTGAAACACAGCGTGCAGTGAGACAATAAAATTCAACTCTAGTGAATATATTTTTAGTATCATTATTACTTTACTTCCGCTGAACGAAAAGCTCAGAAAAAATTCAGAAATCTAAAGAAAATATTGCTAAAAACACTGACAAAGTTTCTATTTCTGAGATGGCTGCCTCGATAATCACCGCCGTCATCATCATTATCATCATCGAAATCATCATCGAAATCATTATCATCATCAGCATGAATATTCATTACGACTACCAGCATTACAATCATCGATCACCATTATCACAGCGACCTTAGTCATTATTCTGCTAAATATCACGACAATCAATGCCGCCATAACTCTCAACTAACATATCATTATCATTACCTCCATCATCATCATCATCTTCCTCTCATCGTCATCATCATCATCATCATCTTCGTCGTCATCACTATCATCACCATCATCATAAAAATCACCATCACCGCTATCCACATCGCCATCGTCAATGTCATCATCATCATAATCATCTGCCTGACCCATCGTTACCGCCATAAGTACGGAGATGGGCAGATCATCTTGAAGTAGATGATGTATTGTCTCTCAAGTAGCAGGATATTAAAGAAAGCATACAAGCGGTCCATTAACCGAGGCTGAAGATCTTAAACTTTTAGATTAAAACTTTATGCATTTTATTTTAATTATAAAGGAACGAGTTGCAGCTTTATATGTTTATTTGTACAATGCCCATATTAGCTTGCACTGTTTGTTGTCTATTGTTTCATGGAATTTTCTAATGCTTTCTTGAGGCACTTCTAATAGTTGTAAAAAGTTAATTTTTTGCATGCAGGTGCATATCTCGTGACAATACATTAATCTGTTTTCAAAATTGAAAAAAAATTAAAAGAAAAGATTTAAACATAGAAAAACACATAAATAGGAGTAGTAGGGGAAGCTTTCATCAATGGCTAGGAATGAAACGGTTGTACATGCAGAATGTGAAGAGAGAAAAACGATAAAAAAAACCTCTGAAAACCCCAAGCAACGCCGGGTAACCCCGCTAGTTGAAAATAAAAATTAAAAACAAATTTTTAAGTACGCTTAAATAGTATTTTTACAAACTTTTATTTAGGTTACAATCTTTGTTTGTGTGTGAGTGTCTTTCTCTGTACGCAAATCTTGCAAGTAAAATTTAACCAGCTTTTTGACTAGCTAAGAAGCTGAAACTTTCAGCATAGATTTATATTGGATGACAATACATGATTCAATTAAAAACAAAAACAAAACTTAATTTGAACATCTTTAGTATTTCTAAATCGAGTTTATTTGAATTAAAGGTTTGTGTTGAAAATCTCTTTTTTCCTTTACTTAAGTTTTACCACATTTATATATAAGCCTTGTTTACAAAAAATTATTATATTAATTAAGGATTTAATCTCGTTTGACATATCAACACTGAGTGGCACTCGAGACTGTTTCATAAAAACATTTTTAATTTTAATCAAATTTTCTTCAAAACGACACATCTCCACTCGAAAGAACGAGCAATAAAATTTTCCTTTTCCAGAAGCAGTTCAAGTGAATTCCCGTCAGTCCTGCGGTGGCGAAATTCTCTCTCTCTCTCTCTCTCTCTCTCTCTCTCTCTCTCTCTCTCTCTCTCTCTCTCTCTCTCTCTCTCTCTCTCTCTCTCTCTCTCTCTCACTCACTTTTTCTCCCCCTAACACTCTTGGGAGAAACAATTATGGAACACTCTTTCCAACCATTTTAAAAGAAAAAGCCGAACAGTTAATGATGCGGCTCTCAGGAGTGACGGACGCAACTCGCTGTCGTCCAAGCTGATTTAGTTCATTTATTTTATTTTTCGTTTTGTTCATACAAATGTTAAAAGATAACGTGGTTAAACGTGGTTTATATGGAAAGTAATCATGGAATGGAGAACATGGGAAGTACCATCAGGGAATGGAGTACATGGAAAGTACCATCATAAACCATGGAGTACATGGTAAATACTATTATAAACCATAGAATACATAAAAAGTACTATCATAGACCATGGAGTAAACGGGAAGTACCATCATAAACCATGGAGTACATAGGAAGTACCATCATATACCGTGGAGTACATGGGAAGTACCATCATAAACCATGGAGTACATGGGAAGTACCATAATAAACCATGGAGTACATGGGAAGTACCATCATAAACCATGGGGTACATGGGAAGTACCATCATAAACCATGGAGTAAATAGGAAGTACCGTCATGGAATGAAGTAAATGAAAAGTAGCATGGTTGAACACAACCAAAAAACGGACTCAAGAAAATACACGGAAAAACATGTGGAGTACATAGCTCACCGATGACTCGAGGGCATAACAAGTAATAACGACCCATTTTGGACTTTCGCTAACATATTGTTAGAGTCTCCCGACAGGCTCTTTCTCAGCTTAATCCACCCGTTGTGGTGGAAGTGGCGTGGCGTAGGTTTCAGCCACCCGGGTGGGCAGCCCAAATTTGCCACCGCCCCTCCCATTTAGATGTTGTCATAATACAATAAATTTTTTTCCAAATATTTTAATGACTAAGGAGGGCCAAAAAAACCGAATCAACACGTTTCCTTCAAAAAAAATCAATGCCTGGGGGTCAACTTTTCTGCTAAAAAGGGGATGACCAAAAGGTAAAACCCAAATTTTTGTTTCTCAAGTTTTGCCAACCCCTACTACGTTACGCCACTGTCTTCGGGGCCGTCGTTTGCCACTCAATAGATCTACGGAAAACTGAAAGTTGTAAATTAAAACTAACAAATTACAATTTACAACTCACTTACATAACATATCTGCGCGTCTCGTTCAACGAAGACATGTTTATTAAAGCAATTAGTTCTTGTTTCTTTTCAACGTTTTTTTATGCAACAGCTTACCTGTCATTTGCAACCACCTGAATTAATTTAAAAGATTGTGTTTTTTAATTAAGTGCAAAGAAAATGCAACACATTTTATTTTGGATCTCGCGTATATTTTTTTATTCTTTGAATCTGTGTCAAATAGTCAAATTACATTCGTTCAACCACTTTTTTTATTTATTTGCAAGCAAGTTTCTTTTTACACACTTTTGCTTAACTTGACTTCTCTTTCTGTCTATCTTTCTGTCTATCTGTCTATCCGTCTGTTGTCAAATTTTGCAATCGATTTTAAACTAACTTCCCGATGAGCTAGAGACTTCAAAATTTAAACATACCTCCGAATTAATTAACAATGCATTCTATCAAATTTTCGGATCGATTGGACAACATTTAATTAAATAATTATTTGTGATATTTTTGTCTATGCTAATATGTTTGTTGTTTATGTAATAAAATGTGGCCTACACAATCGATTATATAAAAGTGTGTTTTTAAAAAACTTTGTTTTTTGATTCACTTGTTGTATACTCGTTTTTTTTATTATCTTTTTAATCTCTGTCTCTTTTACAATTAAATCTACATCAATTGACTGTCTTTCTGTCGGTTGGTCTTCTATACAAATCCAAACCGCCAGATCAATTTCAACGGAATTTGGAATGGAGTTAGATCTCAAAGATGAGAAAAAGATATATTAGTTCTAAATTTTTTTTTATGTCGAAAAAACCTGCTAGGCCAAAGGTTAAAGAACATCAAAGATTATTACATAACACAATTTAAATTTAGTTCACCTAACAAAGTTTAAAGAAGGTTTTAAGTAACTTTAACAAATCCATTTTAAGTTTTATGGGGAAAAAAGTTAAGAGGGAGAGGAAGGAAAAAGGAAGCGGGAAAGCGGACGAAAGAGCGAGCGGGATTGGGAAAGCGAGTATGAGTCGGAGAGCAAACGGAAGAGCGAGCAAGAACGGGAAAGCGAAAGGGAGTTAGGAGCAGGAGCGGAAGTGCAAGCGGACAAGGGAGAGGAAGCGGGAGAGCGAGAAGGAGCAGGAGATAGCGCGAGAGGGAGCTAGAGAGCGAGAAGGAGCAGGAAAGCAAGTGGGAAGGAGATGGGGATGAGAGAGGGAGAGGAAGAAAAAGAGAGAGAGAGAAAAGGCGAGAAAGAGATAGAAAAGGCGAGAAAGAGATAGAAAGAGGAAAACGATAGAAAAGCTTCTAAAAACCCGAGCAACGCCGGGTAACTCCGCCATTGTGCGTGTAAAAACCGACATTTTTATAACGAAAACTTGTTTTTAACGAAACAATTGTCAGGAAAACCTTCATCAATCTCCTTTATAACTGGAATGAGTACATCCTGATGTAATAAATTAAAAATATTCTGCTTGGATTTGTTCCTGGGTTCCTGCCCTTCATGACAAAAACACGCTATAACAAAAAAACACCCGCTATGACAAAGGTTCGCTACAATACAAAACCCGCCATGACAAAAATCTACGATAATAGCCTTTTAACTTTTTAAAACTTTCATAATAATAATTATTAATAAATCATCGGCATCATTTATTTTAGAAACGTCGCTGCTCCTTGCTGAGGTCAGGTCAAACGTCTTCTCCTTATCAAATTTCTCCACAGGGCAAAGTGCAAAGCAGTCTGATTGCTTCAGCTAAGCAATTCGCGGTTTGGTTTATAGATAAATATAGATAGATAAATAAATAGCTTATGGCTTACTTTTTAATTCCATACACTGTTTTACACAACCAATCTCACAAGGTTTTCTGTCCTTGTCACTAGGCCTTATGTAT
Organism: Erpobdella octoculata; assembly: GCA_963978895.1. Taxonomy (NCBI): domain Eukaryota; kingdom Metazoa; phylum Annelida; class Clitellata; order Hirudinida; family Erpobdellidae; genus Erpobdella; species Erpobdella octoculata. The sequence continues at coordinate 31,169,437 of OZ022240.1, forward strand.
TAAGTCAACATTTTGAACCAAAAAAGTTATTAACTGAATTTAGTTTATTGTTAGTTATTATTGATTTCATTTAAAATATGGTAAACATTTTGATTTAATTTAGTTGGCACGACAACTTGTTAAAATTTTCTTGTTTAAAAAATTCACGCCGCAATAAGGCTGCTTACTTAACTTCTGCTTCGATGTTGATACGTTAGCATTAGATTAATTAGATATATTAAAGTGAAATTCTGGTAGGGTGCAGAATTACACACTCAACTACACATACACATACCTGGTCTAGCCACATATAACGAAACGAGCCTTTGTATGACGCATACATGAAATCCGAGTGATTGATCGTATAAGCCAATTTTGATAGTTCACGTAATTAACCAAGGCTTGGTAATACCACTTACGTTCTGTTTAAGAAATATAAAACTGTTGGAATATACTGCCAGGTTCTTGTAGCATCGAAAATATAAGTATTGCACCAGCAAATTGTTACTGATCTCAAACACATTCTAATTCATTTTAAGTAATACTCAGTGTTATATGATTTTCAAAATTGTGTTTGTTAATTTTTTCACAGTAGACCTTTGTCATAGTGGATTTTGTTATAGCGGAACTTTGTCATAGTGGATTTTGTTATAGCGGAACTTTGTCATATTAAGTTTTGCCATAGCTGGCAAATTAGCCTTTGTCACAGCGGTAATTTTTGTTTATAGCAGGCTTTCTCATGGCGGTCTTTTGTTTGAGCGAGCCGTCACCAGCTAAAAGCAGGCCGCATAACTAAAACGTTCAGTTTGCATTTAATTTTGATGGATTTTGTGACTCACAGATGAGTGAAGTTAAATATAAGGTACATAGAAGCATTAAATAAACGTACCAAATTGTAACAAATCAGCATTCGAGTTTCTATTTTGCTAATTTTGGCTTCCGGTTTCTTAAATCCTTTATATTAACTTCACCGTGTTTGCTTGCTTGCTTGAGCCATACATTATGACCCTTTACCACTTAAAAAACAAATTTCCCATTATTCGATCGAATTGAAATTTGGTAGGTTTACTTGTCGCGGCGGACTTAACATGTTATTAAATTTTCAGATTGATAGAACAAAATGTGAGTGAATTATGGAATAAAATCAATTAAACTTTAATTTTTTATATTACAATATTTATCAATTCTTATTTTATTTAAAGAAAACAATATTTAATTTTTATATTTAAAAAATTTATAATAAAAAATGTGTTTATTCCATGTTGATTCGAAAGTTTCGATTATTTTCAAACCTCATATATTAAGTATTTAGAAGACTATGGTCAATGTGTTCATATTTTATAAACTTACCGTCATAAAAAATTATGTTGCAAAAAATGTAAAGTCGCCGAATTTGGATTAAAAAAAACAAAGTTTTTTACGTTTTACATGTTTTTTCCTAACTTCGGATTTCAGTTTTTAATGTTCAGGAGTTCGGGTGTAAGTTTTTAGAAAGTACGGGCTCGGGTATAAGAAATAGCCGGGTAGTACCGAACATTGGGTTTGAGTCGAGAACCCGTGACATACTTAGTTCTTACTCATTCATCTCCCCCCGTCGATCCGTTGGTCCATCCATCCATCTATTCATTTGCAATCCCCGTCAGAAATGTAATTTGAATATAGGACGTGACTGTGATGTTAAATGGATAAAAAAGACTTATTCCAACAGAAACAAATCTGGATTTAATTACACTGGAAACAATGACGAGCCAAAAAACAAATGTCACATCAAAACAACAAATCGTCAAGTAAAATCTTGACATTTTTAAATTAATTACACATATACATTTATAGAACATAGAACTGAAATATTTCCATAAACAAAATGATAGTCATTGTGCGTATAAGAACTAACGATATAAGGTTACACGGGGGTCCTAGAGCGAGTGAACCTGCGTCACTAGCCACGTTCACACGTATATAACACAAAAGCACCACTGCTGTCATCTAACTCCGCCTCGCTAATTGCGAGCCAGTCCCAAGCCTGGATGAAGGAGGAGGGACAGTTAAAAGGATCAAACTTTGATCCACGACAGGAAGTACTTATGTGCTTCCTACATACAGCCAATTCAGTCTTAAAACACTTGGTGTAAAGGACTATAAACTATCATAAAAAAAAAAAAAAAACTGCTGTCATCTAGCGCTGACAAGCTACAACATAAATTCTGATCGTCCGCTAGCGCAGCCCTTTGATGTGGAGAGCTGAAGAGTCGTAATATGATTGCCAGTCGCATCATCTACGAAGGAATGAATAAATGAGTGATGCCATTAAACTCTTGTTGGAAGAGGAACCCCATCACGACTTCGTGTGCATGTATGTGTGCATGTGTGTGTGCATGTATGTGTGAGTGTATGTGTGTTTGAGTGTAAGTGCATGCTTGCGTGTTGTTGTCGTATTTCAGACCACAGCAATTGTTGACCCAGCTCTAACACCTATCAGTTATGAGCGTGATGTTCTCTGCAACTAGGAACGATTTGCAACTTGAAAACATGCAATCATTTTTTTTGTTGGAGCTCTTCTAATCCTCGCTTTGCAAACAAAAGACAAATTATTATTCTTTGCATCTCTCATACATTTCAGTTTAATAAGATTTCGTTTTTTTCTTATGACGAAGCTTTAAATATTTTCTGTTGCGTGGAATTAATGAAGATGCATATCGGCAGGACGATATCAAGATTGTCAAATTGACTTTCATTATTACGAATAATTGCCAATTACACTACCGGCGATGATGAATAGAGTATAAATAGTATTGGGCTCTCAATAAAATTCATTTTGAAAATTATTTCATACTGTGTTGATAACTAATTGTAGCTTAGTATAATGCCTCTTGTATAATTTGAAAAACAAATTTAAAATAATAAGTTTCAAAAAAAGAAACATGTTTATTATTATTATTATACTCACATCGGCCACATCCACATCTAGGTTAGAACAGGCCCCTCCGCTCCCCATGGTTCCCCCTGCTGCTATGGCAACCGAGCTGGCGCCCCCTGAAGAACCGGGATTCTCGGGAGATGCATCGCCAGAAATGATGATCCCCTTCTTATCGTCGGCATCGTCGGTCTTCATTTCTTTCTTGTCGGAGGATGAAACAGGTGGCGCTTTTTTGTTGTCCGACGACGAAGACGAGGAGCGGGTCGGCAAGATGTCGTCGTTTGAATCCTTGTGACCGGAAGAATCTATTTCGAGAAGGAAACGGATGCATTATTAATGACCCGAGTGCTTTGTCGGAAAACATTTTCCGGAAGCGGCCTTGAAACTTTTCCGTGGAGAGAAAAAAAAAGAGACTGAATATTGGATGTTTGTCATGAAAACTGTTGCCATAAATATGATAAACGATTCGGATGTGTCGAGAAGCTAAAGTCTACTCGATGGGTTTTCATAATGGATTATAATTATTTTTAAGTCTCAAGCTTGTAGAGCATAGAAGATACATTATTTAAATTAAAACAAAGTATTTATATATTTCAAATTTTTGATGTCATACACATGAAATATAATATTACATAAATTGTTCTTAATATTTAAACAGCTGCACCTCATTGCAAAGGTTTTCGACGTGCAAATAATGTCAAGAGGAAACCTGTCATAGGAATAATTTATTATTTGCACGCTTAAATTAAATAATCATACATATGTTGGTGATAAATAATTATGCCTATTCTGGTGATAAATGATTATGCACATGCTGCAAATAAATAATTATGCACATGTTGGTGATAAATAATTATGCATGTGTCGGTGATGAATAATTATGTAGATGTTGGTGATGAAATAATTATGCACGTGTTGTTAATAAATATTTATAGTAATCACATGTGCATATAATACTTAATTATTTTTAATTATTCATAACTTTATTTAAATAACTTATTCATAATTATGTCAAATCAATTAATTACCTGGAAATAATGTGTAACAATGCACAAAGCGCATTTTGATAAATTTATTATAAATAAACATGTTTAAAATAAATAATTTTGCACGTGCTCTTGATATTTTATTATTAATTTATTAATAATAATTACTTAATTACATGATTATAATAACTAATTATTCTTAAGTTTGCAAAATTAATGATCCAAATACACCGATGTTATAATAACATTTTATAATTAAATAATCTTGGATTAATTAACTATATAAATAATTTTATTAATTTATTATAAATTTGATTCTAATGAATAAATCTTCACATGGCTAAAATAAATTATTCACGTTTTTTTAATATTCAGATTGTTGAAAAAAAACAAGAAATCAGTTTGTCTGAAGCAAAAAACATTCTTTTAGGTAATTTTGACATTTTAATTGCATGAATTTTACAGTGACGCATCCAGGAATATGGAGAAATGCATCCTCCACCAGATTATCAATGAAAATATTTTGTGGGTAGAATAACCGGTTTTTAAAAATGGCCGTACAAGAAAGTGCAAAAAGTTTTCGAAAAATTTTTTTGAACCCCACCCACCAGAAACTCCTGGATCCACCACTGGCATTTTAAACAGTTCAATTAGTCTTGAATTTCAAATTTTAAAGTAAATACAACTATTTTTAACTTGATAAGTTATTTCCATATTGAAGTAGGATAAATAATACTACTAATGAAATAGAACAATGTTGTACAAAAAACCTTGATGTAGAATTGCTTCGTTTTTTAAATACATTGATTAGCGAGTAAAATAAATAAATTAATATTCATAAGGATTACTGCAATTACAAAACCAAGAGAATGTAACAGTTTACCGATGAAAACAAATTCAAAACAAGTAATTCTTATTGGAGGATGGGTACTGACCAGTTTGGTGAGCGGGCAGTTGAATGAAGGAACGGATAGTTAAATGCATGGGTAGTTGTTAGGTGAGTGAGTGTACAAAAAAAAGTTCAAACAAAAACCTTGATGATCAGGTGAGATGTTTTCGTTCATGTTACTTTCCTCCTCTTCCTGCTTTAGATTAGCTGAAAACGAACAAAATTGAATTTCTCACTGAAAACGTAGTTGAAAGCAATACAAATATCAAATCTTCTCCTATCTCTACTCTACCCCTACTATAGGATTTCATTTTACATCGGTGTATATTCCATTGCATTCAATGAGTTTACTCGTATATAAAAATATTATTTGATCCATGAATGATTTCTAAAATTATTTATTTATTTCATGAATTATTTCTAAAATTATTTTTTTATTTTTTTCGGGGAAGGTTTTGAGGAAAATAAATTTGGAGGGTTTGGAATATTTTTGAAGGGTACGGAAGTTTTCTTTCAGTTTTAAATATTCTATACTTTTTAAGCCCTAATAAACAACACAAGTTTTTAATGCAGTAAAATTGAATTTGATTTCAAAAAGCAGAATAATTTGATTTTAAATTCAAAAATACCTAAGTTTTTTAAACTGTCAAGAAATATTGTGTATTTATTAGACAAATAAGCTATTTTAATTTTGTAATAAATAAGCCATTTTATCCAAAATATAGTCAATTATTGGTGTGGAATATCTATACAAATACCAAAAAAGTTGAATTACGCAATCTGTTCTCTAAACGTCTAAAAAGATATTTGCATGAAAAACCTAAATATTTTTTCCTGAAAGCGATAGTATAGATGTACTAGGACATATCAAACTAATTTAAAAAAAATATTTTTCTATCAATCTTTCTGTAATTTTATCATCAGTTAAACCAGTTTTTTAATATATTGTTATGCAGTACAATTTTTTGGAATATATTATTTTTGTGTAGCGAGTGTGGTATAACTACAATTTTGATGACAAACAATCATAAATATTCTTGCAATGACTTTTTTTTTAATTTAGAATTAATCAAACCGAGTCATAAATTTCATGCATTTAAAAAATCTGAAATAATATCGGGGAAAGGGGGAGTTCTAACCCCAGAAACCCCTTTCTTTTGCTGCACCCTTGGCCAAACATATTCTTAAGCACGCCCAGTATTACGTTTTCATGCAATAAAATTTTTTAGAGAATAGTTTGGGAGATTTCAAACCCCAGAAACCCCTCCCCCAGTGGGCGCGCCAATAACCCCCACCATCATCATCATCATCATCATCATCTCCACGCATTCCAACAAACAAGCAAGCAAACAGAAGCAGATGGACTTGAATTAGCAGGAAGTAAATGTGACTCGGTTGATAAGTGCAGTAGTTGTTAGAATAAAATATCTTCATTTCAAAAAATACAAAACGATTCTGAGCCACAAATAACGAAACGAGAATGACAAAACGACAGCAGACTTATTAGTCGTTATAGCATTCAAGTTCAATGATATGATTGATATCAGAAACATATAGAATTTGCAAACTATGAAAGGTCTACTGAATTCAAGACAGCGACAACAAAACCTCAATAACTGAATAATTGAATTATTATTTAAAAACTATTAACTCAGAAATAATTATTTTTCATCTTCATTTTATGACATAAAATAAAATAATTTCCAAGCGAACGAATAAGTTTTATTATTTCTTCTACCTGTGCAGTCCAATCATTGCAATCTTCATATCTAAGTACAATAATTTGTCTTTCCGTTCTCGTTGTGCGAGGAAAAGTTAAAACCTCTAGAAAGGCTTTTATGGGAAAGTGCTTTTTATGAAATCTTCTTAAACGGTCATGTCACAAGATTTATAACTCTTAATATTGCAGATGTTTTTGCGAGCGTATTATCAAACCAGTAATATTATTTCTAGTTAACCAAACTTGATTATAAATAAGTTAATAAACATAATTTAAATAAATTAAATTTTTTATCCCAAAAATCAAATTGACAAAAAAACATTTAATGTAAAAACTAAAAACAGTATATTTTAACTGACATAGGGTATATAGTTTATAAGCTGGGACAAATTTTTTCAAGGGTGAAACACCGCGGGAGAAATTTCGACGGCAAAAAATTGGGGTGCGAGCTTTCCACTCTTCTAGTGCTTTAACCTCAGCTGGGGGCGATATAAGACGGAGTGAGTATTGGCGCGAAAACGTTTCGGAACGGAAGGACTCGCAGCATCATTCCCTTTCCTCCTCAACAGCTTCTAGCAAGATTAAAGGTCACACGTTAGACGGCTCGATCTCTGTGACCTTCAGGTATTTTATTCTCATCGCAAAAAAAACTGTCTAAGCAGCAATCGACTTTTTATGATTTAAACAAATTGAAAAAATATATATTACCCATGAAATAAATATATTATTCTAACTTACATTTCATACCCTACCTCCCCCTTCCATACCCCACTCTCCCTACCCTATACCTTAGTCCTTCTAGTTGATTAAACAGAGATTTCTTCGGGCACGAGAACAGAACGAAAATAAAATAAAAATAAACAAAAGATGCATTTGTAAATTTCAATAAAAAATAATTATCCGAAGTAACAAATCAGGTATCAAATCGAGATGCCCAGGTATAGCCAAACAGACAACAGGTAAAAAGAAATTCACCAAAGAACGGGAAAACATAAAACAAAATGAAATACAATGGAATGTAATCTCTCACATCTTTCCTAAGTGGAACAGCTTGGATGCAATTATATTTGTAATAGACGTAGATTTTGGAACTAATGATTAATAATTCAGTGCTTGGAGGCTTCTAAAATTTTTGCTTATTTTCCACAGAAATAAGAAATTACACACACCTTGGTCACAAGTTGCGGCCCTAAAAGCTTGTTAACAATACCGGTGAAAAATTTGTTTTTACCAATGCTTTTATTAACTCGTCGTCTCTGTTTGTTTCTCTGTCTGTCTGTTTGTTTCTCTGTCTGTTTCAAATCTTGCAATCAATTTTTGAGTCACTTCCTGATGATAGATTTTTTTCAAATTTTGCATACATGCTCAAAATAGAAGACAATGCAATATTCAATTATTAGTTTTACAATAAGTCAATTAATTTAGTTAATTTTAATTAATTTCGATATTTCGATATAATTAAGATATTTCGACTTTAATATAAAATAAAAGAGTAATATAAGAAAAAATTGATTGCAAAATTTGTGTTTTAATTACATATAAAAGCATTGGGTTTTAAAAATTCGTTTTTAATTTACTTGTTCAAGATCTAAACTAAACCACATTGTAACAAACCAATTACACTACCCAATCTTTAGTAATACTGAAGGAAACGCCCACATGACATTTCAAGCCACCTTCGCACGTGTGAGGCCACCACAGGCATTCATATAAGTTTCCTCCCCCGCAATTAGGAGTGCTGGTGGTGATGATGGAATTCAAACCAGCGACATACGGTCTACTGGCGCACGGTGCACATCGTACCGCTGCTACGATATTAGCATTTGCAATTACAACGTCTCTCTGACCTAATAATTATTTAAGCAAGAACTACTACTGATTAAAGGCAGACTTTATTTGCATAAAGAACAGTATAATGAGCTCTACATGAACCACGTGAAACAAAAAATTGTGAATTTCGCACTGAAAATACTTGCAAGCGACAGAACCACCTGCCCGACATAATGTTCTTAATTTCATCAGGAGCCTCCTAATTGAGCAGCCTGGTTGCAAAGAAAGAATGTGATCATTCGACGCCTATCGTGACATCAAGGTCTTAATAACATCATAAGTCCATTATGACATTACTGAGGCTCTACGTCATACATTTTTAAAAGATTTAACAATTTGTGTGTGTATGTGTGTGTGTGTGTGTGTGTGTGTGGTGTGTGTGTGTGTGTGTGTGTGTGTGTGTGGCGTCATGCACTTCGACAGCATAGACCTGTCATGGCAGTAATGATGACGCGCACCAAGCGCTTTAGGCTCGTAAGAAATTGAATAAAATTCTCATTTATAATTCATCACAAGAAGTAAATTGCTTAAAAAAAAGAAGAAGAAAAACAAAGGAGTTTGTGTTAATTTTAAATTTCTTCCAACCAGCCCCACCTGCTGCCTCGGTTTCGCACCCATGAAAATCACGAAGGACTCATAAAGAGTTTCCAAACGGATAAAAGATGAACGGGCTGATGAATTCTCATAAATAAATTTTTAACAGCAACTCACCGATCAGATATGCAAATGAGATTGTAAAAAGTCAGAGATCAGTAAGGAAGATATTAGGTTATTCGTGGACGATGAAACATAAATGATCCACAGTAATTTAAAAACATCAGTTTTTTTCTCATAGCAATGAAAAAGATACGAGAGAACAATAAAAATATTACATGGCCTGAATAATCAACAATTTATTCGTAGCTTGGGTGTGTAGCTTTTGTATGAAAAAATAGCTAAAGTGGATGAATATATCAGCTCGCTGGTCTTAGTTGAATAGAAGTTGAAGTTATTGAATGGATCTCATAAGTTAAACAATGAATTAATTCATCGAAGAATCTGTAGGGTTAGTCATTGAATAAATAAATAACTAGCAATAGTTGAAGGATCTGATGTTAACGGTTTCTGATGGTTGATTATTTAACCAACCAATCTTTAACAAGATTAATGAGTTAATCATTAACCTAATTAATAATCACAAAATATGATAAGTTAATTAATGAGTTAATCAATCAATGAAGAATCTGATGAGCTGATGATTGAATTAATTATTCATTGAATGAATTATTCATTGAATGAATTATTCATTGAATGATCTCATAAACAATTTCACGAAGAAATTGATGGGTTAATCCGATAACTGATAATTTATTGAAGGCTAAAATGTTTTACTCACTCAATAAATAAACAATTGAGAAGAAAAAAAATGGTTTATGATAGAAATTGAATTATTAATCTCTGAGAAAGATGAGGAGCACAATGTATATAAATAATAACACATTAAAACGAAATAGATATTTCAAGATCACGGTCTAACCGAAAAATACAAATAATATTAAGAAGCCAAATCAACCCAAATAAATAAAGTTTGATCAATTCGTAATTTATTCAGTTAATCAAATTTAATCAGATGGTTTTCCACAAATAAAATTAAGTTTTATAAACACAACAATTACTAGCACTGCTCAGGTTGAGTGCCTCGCGAAGCTAACTAACCCCCTTTCATTAACCTTTAAAAAAACATCTCAGTAGCGATGAAACACCAAGCAAGTAATTTTGTATTTTAAAGCCATACAGAATAACAAATAAGTAGTAAGTATTAAGTATTAAGTAGTAAGTAAATAGTAGGCAGTACCTACAATTATTAAAATTTGAAGGAAAATTACTGCTAAATTAAAGATTAAACACTTGATGGTTGGTAACTTTGTTTTTCCAAAAAAAAAAAAAATAGACTGAAAGAGACTTGGTTGACTGTATAAAATTGATCCCAACATGATACATCAGGTGCATGTGTGGAAGAACCAGCTGGGATCAGAGGCTTACAAGAACATATTTATTATACTGGATTTGATTTTCAACGTCAATGAATGTTTGATAAAAACTGAAGACCATGTTGCAAAAAAGCGATCATTGTTCGTTATTATTTCTTCGAGTTTAAAATTAGCATCAGGAAAGAAGAAAGTTTTTTTTCCAAAAAGAAAATAATGAGCTGTGTTTTTGATTGATGGTTTCATAAAAATCAGAATTTAAATTCTTATTTTAAGAAATAATTCAATCTGACAAAAATGGCACATCTTGAAGGGAACTATTAAAAAGCTCTGCAAACGTGCATGTACCATTTACAATTTGAAACCAATGTTTAAGATGATTTGATGAAATTAATTAAAAAGAATGACCAACAATAAAAGGTTTTTTTTATTAAAAATAGAACCATTAAATAAAATAAAATAAAATGAATACAATAAATCAAGATATTGAATGAGAAAAGAATAAAAAAACTCATAAAAATCATAAAAATCATGTGAGATGAACAAAAAAAGAGCAAAGAAAACCCAAAGGTGATTTAGAATTATGTAAATATAAGCGGGGTGGTTAAAGAAACAAGTAGAAGTAATGAATTTAACAGTGACTGGTGTGCAGTGTAGGTGTTAGTGAGACATGATAAAGAAAATGCTAAGTTGTCTATTTTCAAGGTTTTTGCATCAATTTACTTATGTGAAAGAACCAAATTTGATATGTAATGTAATGTAATGTAATGTGATGTGATGTGATGTGATGTGATGTGATGTGATGTGATGTGATGTAATGTAATGTAATGTAATGTAATGTAATGTAATGTGATGTGATGTAATGTAAAGAACATTTGTATAGCGCCTCTTCATAGAAGGGCTATCACAGATATGATGTCCCGTGATCTAGTAAGTAAACCAAAATCTACCGAATTTAGAATAACATCGTGTCCTATCATAGATGGTAATTGTAAACCAGTATACAAAATTGGAGCATCCGAATATCTACAAATGTTCAGATCCCCGAAGTCAAACTTCATCCCAAAGTGAAAGTTAACTTAATATGGTTATTAGCATTCGGTTAGCAAAAGTAATGATTTGATTCGTGGCAAGTGCAATCTTATTGTCTGAGTGGAAGGGAAAATGTAGTCGTAAGAAGTAGATCGTAGTGTTGTGAAAAAATTTCAGGCTAGCTGAACTTGTATGAAAACCTCGTCCAGTTTCCTTCGCATGTCATGTCTAATGAAAAATCTTGTTAAAGAAAATTCAATGTCTACTCGTTTCCTGAAAAACAATTGGTTTGCAAAAAAAACAGTATAGAAGTACAGAGAAAAATTCAAAAATTTTCCAACTTTTAAGACTTCATGATGAGATTTTAGTTGATCTCAAAAGGGATATCAAGTTCATGTTTTTTGCATGGGAAAAGTTTCCGATTGTGTACATCTCATAAGAAATTATTGATCGAACTGTAGTCGTATAGAATAGAATAGAAGGAAAAAACTCTGCACTTGAGAGTCGTTTGATGGAAAAGCAAGTTTGGATGAAATGATAGTCACCATTGAGTGGCAGGCTGTATTGAAGGTCGGTGAGTACCGAAATGTTTGAGATTTGACAATTTGAGGATTGATATTCCTAACGATGTGAATGAATTCAAAAATAAGTTAGAAAAAGAGTGGATGAGTCGAAGTTTTGAGTACCTTTGATGTAAGTAATATAATAATTATGCGACAAAAAAAGCAAAAGCCTCTTACATGTGAAGAAATATCAAAATAAACAAATAAATAGTATAATAAGTTATAATTATTAACCAAAATCCTTGATTGTGCCGACCAAAATAAACCAGATTGATAGGCCGAAAGAATATCATCACTTCCTGTATTCTGATTACGAGTTACTCCAGCTCAGTAGTGGAAGTGATGGAAAGCAACGTCGAAGCACTTACTGGCGCGTTCGTCATCTCCCTAACGTGCTTGTCCAACAGTGCATGACCGGATTGGTGTAACATATATAGGTTCTCCATTAGGCAAGTAAAAATCATGGTTATCTCATCAGCGGATTTTAATAATCAAGCCATAATATACATTCTTAGATGTCTAGATATCTATCTATTAAAGAGTTCGTAATCGAGCGATGATGCTGAAGGTAGTAGATATTATATCAAGAGTCTGTATAAAAGTTGCAATAAGAGCGAGGTGGATGTATACATTGTATACTTCATGATTTAACTCGATACGATCACACCTCATTCTTAAACCACGAAACCAACACTGTAGTTGAATGAAACCTCGTCATGTGCATTGCAGTAAAATTGCAGTAAACAATAAAATGAAAAAAAATCCATAAAATAAATAACACGTAGAAATCAATTCAAATATTTACAAAAACCTCCGAGGAGCCACGAAAACATCGCAAAACGACTCATAACCGACGAAGAATGGGTGGATGTGCTGGATGTGGTCGGTCAGTGAAAGCAATTTCCATCGGTGCAGTGGAGATATGGAAAGGAGATATGGAAAGGAGATAAACAAACAAATGAGAGAGAAAAAGAGAGAGGGAGAAAGAGAAAATAGAGAGAATGGACTGACAAATTGGTGAAAACAGAAGCAGAAAGGAAATCATTACGGACTCTCAAACATTCGAGTTCAGCGGAAGATAATATTGCTCGCACTATAACTGCAGATGTCACTGACGCCATTCACTGACTTTCGCCACTGCGGACTTGGATGGACTGATGATAGACAGACACGAGGGTGTTCATTTCTGGACGGAGAAAGCAGTCTCAATTATGGAAGAGAACAGCTGGCACTGCGCGTTGCTTTCCAGTTTCAACGTGATGGAAATAATTTGAACAGGAAGAACTTCGTCTAATTACCACTGAATGAGTCAAACCTCATCGAGGATGATAAAATTCAATTTATCTCTAATCCAGCTATTTTCTATCCAGCACGTCTACAAGCTGTCCCCCCTTCCCCGTGTGCCACGATTAGATTAGTTGAAAGGAAAAAATATCGCCGGAGAAGTGTAACTTATTTGTCGCCCAATAAACTCAAGTCCTGAATTCTCAAGCGAGCGACCATTATCCTATCAGATAACATAAACATTAGAGGAATGCATACGTAGGTAGACATACGTGGTCACACGTGGAGATCCAAGCACACACACACACACATACATACATACATACATACATACACACAGACACGTTCGTTGAACATTTTTAAGCAAGGCTCTGTGCATAGTTGTGAGCGTGCTGGTGACGCCGGTGCTATTCTCTGTATGCAAATAGCACTGCTATTGTTCAACCTCTCCGAAAAGAACTCACCTGATACACAACAAACAATATAATAACAACAACAACTCCAGCTTGTTGATGTCACGTGAGTGAGTAAACCAGTCTCTGAAAAGGCCCGATTGTGTGAGTAAATGAATGGACGTGTGTTTGCGTGGGTGTGTGTGTTTGTGCGTCTGTGTGTGTGTCTGTGCAGGAGATGCATTATTTAAGAAAAGCAGCTCAGATATGTACGTAGATTTCTTAATAATTTTGCTTTAGGAAAATCGCCTGGAATCAACTGAGCCATCAACATCTGTCAGCATTATAGAGTTTCCTTTAAAATTAATCCCTTGCTTATGCTCGGAAAACTAATTGATGCAAGAGAAAATTGCTAAACTGTTGCAACGAAAAAAAAACTGTGTCAATGATGGAAAATAAATGATGAAAACATCGATATAAACGGAACAACAAAATAGCGAACGAATGATACATGATTGTGCGTGTAATTTTCAGTGGAGAACTGGAAATGATGAGTTGCAGAACAAATATGCGAACACGATCTATTTAAACGCTCTTCTGGTCTGCATCGCAAAAACAGCAAATTTTATCAAGTTTTATTCTACTGAGACTGGACAACGTAAACCTCTTATTAATTTAAGAAATCTAATAAACATTACGTTCAATACCCTCAAGCATCTACAGAAATACCCCCTTCCCTCACTTCTTCCCACTGGAAACCGTACAATCTAAACTCCAACTGACAAAACCAATGGTCTGGAATGAAAACAAGGTTTTCGTTTTCCAGCACAAGAAATCTTGCGAGACCTGAAATATGGTTCAGTCAGTGAAATTACATGATTAGCGGTGCGCATGTTTTCTGTTTGTCAGAAAGCGAAGTGGCAATTTGCATATATTTGCTCTAGCGGTTAATTAAGCACTTTATAGCTAATCTCGAGATGGACCATAAAAGAGTTATAAAATCAACTTTGTGGCTATTTATTTTCAATGGCTGTCTCACAGATCGCCATTTTATTTCACCTCACGCAAATTTGTACCGGACAATAAAAAGACGTTTATAATTATTATTTAACACAAAGAAAAAAAACTAACAATTATTCGACTGCTTATTGGATCCCTGACACGTCTCTGGCATTTGACTGTCCCCAGCTCCAATCTCACTGACAGCATCATCACCGCCGGCGGCAGCCATGGCGAGAATCGTATCGAGTCCCTTCTTCATTGCAGCTGTCGAGTTTTCATTCTGCTGGGAACTCAGAGCTGAATCGATTATGTGAGACTTTTCAGATACGTTCTGTTGTCGTAGTGAGTTTGATTTATACTTCTGCAAACCAATATCTCCAGCTCCGTCTCCCTCTGCAGCAGACTGACACGGCGTTTCGGAATCGTATCCGAAATTGTCGGCAACTAATTTCTGACGATTTCCCAGGTCGCTCTCGTCCTCGTCGCTCAAGTTTTTTCCCAACTCGTCAGACTTCAAAACAGCCTCGGTTGATCGACTCGGACTAGTTGGATTTTCACTCGATGCAAAACAACAATAAAAATAACTCCTCCAGCCCTGAGACAAGCTGAAATTCATCTTGCTGTTGAGAAATTTCAAAGCGGCCATGATGTATTTATTTATTTGAGGCTGCAAAAAATATATCTTCTTTCTTTCTTAGAACGATGCCATTTTTGCAAATGGTAAACTCAATTTCTACAGCTAAATCTGATCATTTTTTTCTCTCGTTTGTGACTGCATTTACTGCACACGTCACAATTCAAATGTTCTCCAGAAGAAATTGAAAATCGTAATTCTCGACAACTCGGGTTGTTTATTTCGTTATTACAACTTAAAACTGCACTTAAAATACGAAACAAAAACTATAAAAAAAAAATTTTCACAATAAATAGACAAACCACGACGTTCTTAAAACATAAAAAAATCGCAGCATCACCTTAATTTTTTTTGCAACGACAAATTATTCCTCATTTGATTAAAAAATCTTGCAAAGTCACATTCCGTCCGTGGCGTGCACAGCAACGTAGGTAGTTAACAAAAAATAAACGCACCAAGACGCGACTTCTCTTGCGAGCTCAGCACAACCGCTTCTTCGCTTTTGTCAAGCTTGTTGTGGCTCTGTCGACCTTTTATATTGACTTTCTCTTTCTTGAGCGCATCGCTTGTTAGGCTGGTTTTCTTTTTAGTTTTCTTTATTTATTCTTCAGTAAGATTTAGATACATAGTAGTTTATTTAAATTGCATTCGATTCTCAGAGAGTTTAGATTTCAAACAGATGATAATACATTCTTATAACTGCCATCTATTTGGTGGTCCTTATATAGGTATAGTGACAGTTGGTTTTAAAATTCATCATATAGATTTAAGTATTGATTTCGTAATTGCCAAAAACCGTTTTGACAAATGTGTTTTTCCATATATAAGTAAAGAATCAGGTAGGAGTTAACAAAAGAATAGCTGAAAACTCGGCA
This sequence comes from Erpobdella octoculata, assembly GCA_963978895.1. Classification (NCBI taxonomy): domain Eukaryota; kingdom Metazoa; phylum Annelida; class Clitellata; order Hirudinida; family Erpobdellidae; genus Erpobdella; species Erpobdella octoculata. The sequence goes on from OZ022240.1 coordinate 31,185,507, forward strand.
TTGATGAATTGATTTAATGATTACTTCTTGAGATGATTTTTTTGCCTCTTCTGCTACAGCAAACAAATTTGTGTCATTTATAACGAACCGAAGATTCCTGGGAATCAATCTCTCGAGAATGTCAAATTTCACATATAGGTATAGTGAAAATGTCTCTAACCACGACCATACGAGACACGCTGTGAATTGACTACAAGAAAAGAGATGTGTGCAAACATTTGATGGCAAAGGAAGTTTTGTTGCTGCTGGAAAGAATGGTGGAAAATCAAAAAAAAATCGTGGTTTTTTTTAATCTGCAGAATTTTCTGTAGGTAACAACAACTAGAATAAATTTATGCGCCCGCGGTGATTGTTAAAATTTGGAGGACAAAAGAACACAACTATTAGAAATGCTTTTTTCAGGAAATGCATTTTTTAACAAACAAAAACCGCAATGAAAGGCCAATAGAAAGTCATCAAAATTTTTATAAGGCCACGTTTAATTTAGTGACCGCTAACAGGAACTGTATTCGGAAGTGCCTCGTTCCTGACATAAATTTTACTGTGTCCGCGACGTTCAGCTTTGACAAAATTGGGATTTCTGGTCAACGGGGTTGCGTTTCGTCTACAGAAACAGGTCATGTTCATAGTTAAACCGTTTATTAAATTCAGGTCAACTGTTGTCAAAGGTTAAAAAAATGGATCGACTAGTTCGTGTTCTTCTAAATCTAATATATTCATCCTTAATTGTTCGCTTGAATATTATATTTCACACCAACTTATTAAAAAGCCACATCTTAAAGACAGTCATGCTTTGAGTTAATATCATCTATTATTTCTATATTGTTTTAATTTCACTTTTAAGTCGATTATTGGGATTGGGAACTTCCAATGAGTGGGCTGCCTAGCTTCCCTACTGGGCAGATTGTATCTTAATAACTATCATGGAAGCATTTATTTTTTGTTTTCCAGATTCCCGAGCTTATTTAGCGTGATGAATGCCCTGCAGAGCTTTTTTTGTCTCTATTTCTTTTTATTTCTCCCTCTCTCTCTTTCTCTCTCTCTCTCTCTCCTTCTCTCTCTCTTTCTCTCTCTCTCTCTCTCTCTCTCTCTCTCTCTCTCTCTCTCTCTCTCTCTTTCTCTCTTTCTCTTTTTCTGCATGTCACTGTCTCTCTTTCTTTTTGTCTGTATTTTTTATCAGTTTTTCTCTTCTTTTCTTATTTTTTTTGTCTTGACTCAGTCTTTAGAATAAATGTATGTTACAGAGGAGACATCGTTTCATTCTGGGCCACCTGCTTTCAACGAATGTTTCCATGATGTGCCAAAATCAATTAAGGTTTATTCATGGTTTTAATCAAACAGTTTCGCAGCGATCATTCGAAACTTAAAAGTAAGTTTTTTTTTATTTGAAGAAATTAACTTCTATTCTAAAGAATTAAGAAAAGTTAATAAGTAAGTACTTACCTAGAATGTCATCGATAAAAATTGAACAATTTTTCCACTTTTATTTCAACTCGTCATTATCAGAATAGTTTTAAAATTCACTTTCAAAAAACTATCTTTGTTACTTATAACTATCTTTGTTACTTGTAACTATCTTTGTTACTTGTAATTATCTTCGTTACTTGTAACTATCCTTGTTACTTGTAACTATCCTTGTTACTTGTAACTATCTTTGTTACTTGTAATTATTTTTGTTACTTGTAATTATTTTTGTTACTTGTAACTATCTTTGTTACTTGTAACTATCATTGTTACTTGTAATTATTTTTGTTACTTGTAACTATCTTTGTTACTTGTAACTATCATTGTTACTTGTAATTATCTTCGTTACTTGTAACTATCTTTGTTACTTGTAACTATATTATTGCACACGCAGCTTCAAGCTGCACTCACAATTTTTGCCACTTTTTGTTTTATCTTTTTTTATTTCTTTTTTTTTCTTAATCTCGTTTAATATATTAAAAAAATATCGGATAAAGAGATTATAGAAATTTTGAAAACTTTAAAGGAAAACAATTTTAAAAAAAAATTTTCCCAAACACGTTTTTATTTTTCTTTTTCAGTCCTGAAAATTAATTCTAACTTGTCTCGCATTGGCATAATTGAGGATTCTTCCAATTCGTTGAATCTCGATTTACTTTAATTGCTCTTCCGAGCGAGACACCGCTTTCATGTAAGTTAGCTTGAACATTTTTACAAATTGTTCTCTAGTTATGATATAAACTCGTGCTCATGAACGACATGTTTTTTTTCCAGAAAAACGTAGGCCACTGTCAGCTGGTGTGCCCTGCCATATTTTCCGAGACTGCAGACGACATTAGAGGACCCCAATCGACACAGAAGAGAACCTTACATAATTGTATCAGCCTCGCATCGAAAAAATTCAACTCTGACACCACAGTGTATTATCGATAGTGATAAATGTGGCGCCGAAGTGCGTATAAAACGACAATGTATAATTTATATATGGTAGCATAGATACATTTTTCCATGTTTTGAACACAGCTTATAAAAAATTTCCGCATTTTCTTTGGTCCGACTGACTTGAAAATTTTCTTTTTTCATCAAGCCAAAAAATAAAAAATATCTTTGATCTATAAAATTTGCAAAAAATGAAATCAAATTCTTTTTTAATTGCTATCTTGTTTAATTATTTATTTCAATTACCAAATGTATCAACTTTTCCAAACTGAAATGTCATATTAGTAGATGTTCTATGGTTCATTTCTTTTCTCAAATATGTTACACACTCGTCTGCTGAACATAAGAAAAAGTTAATAACAAAGATTAACCGTCTAAACATAGAATAATTAACAGGCCTTGCCTGCAAAATTGCTCTAAGCAAAATGGCATTGCCATGAAACTCTCAAAAGGTCTACAAATCAATGAACTGTTAGTGCTGGAGAACGTAAAATTTGGTTATCACGATTTTAAAATGTGCTAATATGTTTTCATGTTACATAATAATTTACAATTAATAAATATTACTAAAATATTTTTAATGACATTGACATAATTTTATTTAGGGCGCTATTTGACGGGCCACAAAACGATTCAATAATTATATATCTTTACTAGCGGGGGCACCCGGCGTTGCCCGGGGTTTTTCTACTGTTTGTCTCTCTCGCTCCCGTTTCCTTCTCTGTTTTCCCGTTCCCGTCGCGTTCCCGGTCGCTCTTCCGCTCCCGGTCGCTTTTCCGCTCCCGGTCGCTTTTCCGCTCCCGGTCGCTTTTCCGCTCCCGGTCGCTTTTCCGCTCCCGGTCGCTTTCCCGCTCCCGGTTGCTTTCCCGTTCTCGGTCGCTTTCCCTTTCCCGCTCTATCTTTCGCTCTCAGTTGGCTTCCCGTTTTCGCTTATTTATGTATGTATATGTATGTGTATTTATATATGTGTATAGTTCCCACTCACTCACCCGCTCCGCTCCGCTCATTTTGTGACGGATTTCAAATTTTTTCTTTATATTTGATTCCCTTGACTCTCAAGGTTGTGTGAAAATTTCATTACGATCGGATGAATGGTGTAGCAATGCATAAACAACATACATAGATACATACAAACATTCATTTTTATATATATAGATTGTTGGTCATCTATAATAGGAGTAGGTCCGTAGGCGTCCACAGCAATGGGAAAGGGGGGACAGTTTCTCTCCCTGGGAAAACAAGAAACAAATAACAAAATAGGATGATTATAATTATTCTGAGCCTGAAATTTTAAAATGCTTGCAACAAAGTAAAAATGACTAAATAAAAAGATAATTTTACACCAATTTTTCTGTGTTTTTATGATCACTAAAACCAGTGTATTAGTAAATTTTTATGCAGTAAAAAATTTTGAATTTAAGGAAGGTTCTAACCCCAAACCACCTCTCTTGGGTGTGCTTTTGGTTTTTTATAATTTTTATAATCTTGACATTTTTAGCTTACCTGCATGAATAAATACAAAAATTAAGTCAAAAAACGGTTTTGAAAATTTATCGGGAACTACTGATCCACCACTGGTCAAATTGCTATATTTCAAGTAATTTTTATTTCAGCTTTGATTCGTTAATAAACTCATTTAAAGTTATGGGCAGTGCTGCTGCTATTGTGTAAATGGGCCTCCAAAAAACATTAGTGTGGTTATTTACTGATAAATGACTATTTGATTGTCCCATCTACCTCATTCCCCTAAAATTTTTCTAACCTTTACTCCAAGATTGGCTGATGACCAATAAAGGCGGTAATTGTTCTTTATTTTCAGAAGTAAATTTTTAAAGGCTAAATTTTAACTGAATGAAACAGCTTTCTATCCAGCAATGACCGATGACTCCCGATAGAGATTTTTTGAAAACACAAGATGTGAGTGTGAATGATGCTTCTTTAATAATGGAACTAAGTTACCAGCTTTTCACAAATGCAAAGTGACTGCTTGATGTCATGGATATGTACTCTATATTTGCACAGTTAAATAACAATAACAATGATTGCTATAAATTTTTACTGGAGATAAAATCGCCATAATTTTGGGTTCTGCTAAAATCTAGAGCCCCTGACTGGAAGATTAAAACTAAGAATTACGGAAAAAAGTTCAAGTTGACCAAATTTTAAAAAAATTGACTACTTTTTAGAGAAATTACAAAATTTTTAGCATTCGGCTTATGTTTTCCAATGTGGTTTGTAGATCTAAGATCAATTTTTCGCTCTTCCCGATGTCTTTGCCCTCCCACTGTTTTTGGGCCCTCCCACCATTTGCTTCGCCCCCTCGCCAAAGAAGTCTAGATCCGCCACTGAATATCTCATTAATTTTAGCCGACAAACAGTTTGACTGTGTCGGAAATATAAACCTTTTCAACTAAAACATTTTTGTATTTGTCAACGTATTTCAAAAGCATTGTGCAATTTTATTATGATGTAAAATAAAATAAAGTTAAATAAAAACTTTATTTTATATACCCAATTTCAATCAAAAAATTCAAAAAGGTTTTTGAGGCTCAGTGAGCCCCCAGACCCCCCCCCCCCCCACACACTTTCGGGGAAAAAAGAAACTGGAAGGAGAATATGAGAAAAAAGGGGAAGAGAAAAAAAGCTTGCCTTCAGCAAAAATTCTTGTGGGTGCCTATATATTTATAGGAAGAATGTTTATAGAAGTCAATGTGTTTATGTGTGTGTTCGCTTATCAATCACGTCAGAACTGCTTGAGCAATCTATACAAAAATTGACATGGTGTTAGTATTATTATTGATGAAATCGTTTTGAGACATTTTTAGCTAAAAAATCGGCTTTTTAGTTTACGTTTTTTTTGCAAACAACAGAAAAAAACTAATAAAAAACCCGAGCAACGTCGGGTAACCTCGATAGTTCTTTCTGGTTTATTCAACTTTAACGTGAAACGGGCGATGAAGTGATGCTGATCATGCTGAAATGTGACTTAATAAACATTAAGTAAATTTTGATGTAAACAAGTGACAAATGAAATGTAACTAATAAAGTATGACAAAAATGTTAACAAATATAGGTACTACATGTAAACAGTAAAAGGTGAAATAGTGTCACAATAATAATGATCGCAGAGAAGTATCGGACAGTAACCAGTCGCTGCTTCGTAATCGTAAAACAACTTAAACTTTACTGGATGAAACTTTGTTCCTCCTATCACGCCGATATCCTCCAAACTGGAATGTTCTGGAAGAGCATTCTGAAATTTTTTCGAGGACGTGACGAAATCGGCTTGAGAGGTTTTCGAAGGAAAAAAGTGAAACTTTCGCGCTGCAATTCCACTGAGCGAGCCAACTACGCGACTCAGTTCGTGAAACGTCATTCTGGTTTCGAGGATGGTCGTAAAGTGGGCAGGATGTTTCTCAAGCTCATCAAACGGAAGAAAACGGAACGAAATTTCTGCGAACCTGTCAAGTACAAATACTTTATTGATTGGGTTTTTTGTTCTCTCTGAAATTCAAACTGTGAATGGCACAGTAAGGCTGATGAGATAAAATTAATTACCGAAAAGAAAATGATTTACTTGTAATTATTTTTTTTCTGCACGAGCAGGTAGAAAACTAAGCTTAAATAATTAATGAATACCTGGGACACGAAACTTCTTTCTCATTTCCGTCCCAGAAAGGCATGGAGCAACCGTTAGGACACTGTTTTTTATTATTTTTCGTCACTGCAAGTTGAACTGTGTGTAAACTCGATTGCTCGTTTCTTTCGCTGCAACTTCTGTTGATATTTTTTTACAAATATTAAACCACGTGTTTCATTTAATTTTTAGCAACATGTGAGAGGCGAAACCAGTATTGGTATTTTGTTTTTTCTTCAACCGACCTAGATCAATTGTAGGGTCACCAGGGTCGTGGCTAAAAAATCGACTTTTCTTTTTCTAACAAATCACATAAGATCTGTTAAATTATTTCACTTAAAATTGAAGGCAGGCATCCTTGTATAATTTAAGTCATTTGCTTTCAATCTGTCGTCCGGTATTATTCATTTCATTCTTTCTTCTCCAAATCATCATCGTCATCGTCGTCGTCGTCATCGTCGTCATCATCATCATTATCGTCAACATCATTGTCATCATCATCATCAAAACCACCACAACCACCGTCAAAATCGTTGTCTTCCCATCCATAAGATCAGCAATAAGGATGGCATCGTGGTTTCAACGCATACATTAAACACCCACAACAACCCCGAATACCACTTACTTGATATTATAACAAAAGTAGAAATGTTTTAAGAGTGCGAATATTTGTAAGTTTTTCATAAACAGTATGACATTACTAGCATTGACCAGGTCCTAATTTATTAATATTAAACATCTACGACTTTGAACCAGATAATTGTAACCAAACATTTATAAAATTAAACCACTGAGAAGTTAAAACAAGATTTAAAAGTTTAATACGAAAGTGATAAATGTTGTTAATTATTTAATAATAAAAAAACTCAGCTCAATTTTTTGCATAAACTGAAAAAAAATTCAGGTTGCCTCTTATTCCATAGCGTGCCCAACGACAAGATAGAGCTGGTGATTGTAGCAGTGCTCGTACCTACCTATGTAATTCTGTGGCCCAAAGTTTCTCACAATATTTTCTGGACGCCTCTTTTTTCCGCCACTCATTGCACTCATCCCGACATCAGAGGCGTGGATTGGGAGGGGCTGAGGGGGCTACGGCCCCCTCAAGATTTTTCGACCAAATAGAAAAAATATCTTTTCTAGCTCACCTATGATTGAGTATTTAGATTAGTTGATAAAAGCAGTATTTTATTTATCATACTTTTTGAATTATATCTACCTAGTTATTTTCTTGTCAATATTTTTCTTTTAGTACCTTCGGTCCATCCGATCGAACTCCTATGAACTTTAGCCTCGTGTATCTGTCCTAGCTTGACGAACGATTAGCATATTCTTATCCTACCCAGCTGCTTGAGTTTTCTTACCAAGATTTTTCCAATTCATTTTAAATTATTTTTATTAGCTCACACACGATTGAGTATTTAGATTAGTTGATGAAAGCAGTATTTATCATTCTTGGTAAATAATATCAGGTTAGTTAAATCTCTGCTATTATTTTCCAATGTTTTAATACCTTCAGTCTATTTGATCCTGATGATTTAGTGGACAATTTTGTAAAAATGAAAAAACGTCGTTACCCTTTGTTACATTCATAATTACGTTTTTTGTCTGCATTCAATATTAAATAAAAGTTTAATTTTTTTAAACCGATTTTAACTAATATGATGTTTTACATGAAAATACAACATACAAAACATACAAGTGTATATTTGGATGGTCATTTTTGTTTGAAGATTCTCTGGGTTAAATTTGAAAAATCTTCGCCCCCCTCAACATTTTGCTGAATCCACGCCTCTGCCCGACATAATACTGACTTAAAATACAAATTTGGTCTTGCTACTGAGCCAGAAACTCTTTTAACAACAAAAATGCCTGATTTTTGGCCTCTCCATCGCACATTTTAATCGTTGCTCCACTGCTTTTCCATAGCGCACGTAGCAAATAACAATCAGCATATCCTCAACATTGCAATGATCTCGAGTTTCATCACACTTGATCAAATACCAGATAATGTAATGTCAGAACTCTTGCATTACCTTCTTTGTGGCATTTCATAAGATTAGACTTAGTGTTTGCAAATCGTTAGGAGTTGTGCTAACGAAACTGGATAGCATTACAAAAAACTAGGAGACCTGATTGAGCTGGGGGTCTGACCGGAACTGGAGGGGCCTGGCCAAAACTGGGGGTCTGGGCCCCCGGGCCCATTGCTGGTTACGGCTTTGTACGGCTACACCACTGATCAATTATATTCAGGTATTTGCATGTAACATTATGTGGAACGTGAATGTAAATACGTAATAGAGTGGTTTAATTTGTTCACAATTATGAATTATACCTGACAGTTTTGAGGGTGGTTTCTAAACTTGAAAGTCCAATGAGGTTATTTTTATTCGTGTCCGTCAACAGGCATACTAGGTGAAGCTCGACGTCTGAACACGGAACGTCCAAATCTCTCAACCCTTGAAAAACCGAAGATAACAGTACAAGTAATTAGTTGTGATATTTAATTAAGTAACTGGTAGAAATTTTTAGTGAAATTTCAAACGGGAACTTGCCTGCTTTTAGTTGTGAATAAGTCAGCTCCATTTCGTCGTCACAGAACGAAGTGAAAAGTTGGGAAATTTTAGCATAATTGTGATCTAACCATGATTGAACTCTATCCAGCCACGATAAAAATTCATCAGATTTCTGAAATTCTTTTGCTGCCTTATTTAAGCCTTCCTGTTTGGAACAAAAGTTTGTTTCAGAAAACTAAACAAGATTGTGAATATAAAATCGTTCTCACGTCTGGATTAGAACAAACTGAAAGACTTCTTTTAGCCATCTTCTTTCTTTTACGTTTAGTTTTCATCGCCGTCGGAAAAGGAAACCACTTCGACGAAGCGTCACACAAATTTTGATTGCGTCAATCAAGAAAACAACAAAAAATCGAAAAACGAAACAACTTTTTACAACGAATTGCTACTAAAATATAACTTTTTTATCTGCGAACCTAGACTAATTGTCGTTAAATAAAAATATCGTCTGCAATTTTATTTCTAACGAATGTTTCAGGATCATTTAAAGGTTGTGTATTTGTAGCGGTTGAATAACAAACTTGCACAAAGCACAAAACTCAGCTTTCTTCACGCTTTAGTGCGGGACAAAAATCAATATGATTGCGTTATTGTATGCATGGAAACAAAGTTACTATAAGTACTTTTTGAAAATAAAATGCAAACAAAATTGAAACAAAAATAATAAGTTACTATTGGGTAAAGTGGAAAACATTAAACGTTAACTTGTATGGTACATTTCCTATTTATTACCGCCATCGTGTTATGTAAGCTCGGCGTTGTCGTCTTTTAAAGTTCAATATTGAATACAGCTTGTTTACTTTATTTTTCTTTGATGGAAAATAATTCGAACATTCAGAATAATTCCCAGCAAGGTGACGAACATTTTGAAGCTCTAAAAGGTTTACTTCTAGACATCGCACATGAAGTACTTGTCAACAGACCTCTATCGATTAATCATTTTCTGGCTGAGTATCTCACATCCAAGGTAGACAAAAGAACGCTATGGAAGTTACAAATGGAAGATTACTTAGGTAATTTGAGAAATTTTAATATTGTTTTCCATTCATTCGCGTGGCGTGCCTCACCCCAATCAATCAATCAAGTATGATCCTTGAGCCGCTTTCTTAATCTTAAGCATTTTCAATAAAACGTGAAATTTTAAAAATTGCATTATTTCAGTGTTTTAACGTTATTTTAAATTGAAGTTTGCAGGAGTGAAAATGCTTCCTACAGCCGTAAAAATATAAAGCCAAGTAATGACTCCTGCAACAATAAATCCCATAAAGATATCTATGACGTGTCTTTGTTGTCTAGTGAATCAAAATTTTGGGCTAAAGAAAGTTATTTAGCACAATTAGCCAGGAAGAAAAATTACACAAATTATAGTTTTTTTGTCCAGCAATGTGGTCAAAAGGAAGAAACACCCGAGATTGAGAAAAGCCAATTCAGGCATAATGGTGATTATGCTCCAAACATAATCAAGACAAAATCCAAGAAACTGTTGAAGCTGTGCGAATGTTTCAGCAATGATAGAAACTCTAAAATGAATGAACAAGCAGTTAAAAAAAACACAGAACTTGTCAAAACAAGCATTTCCTCTAGGATCGCTTTACTCCAACAGAGATTTCTTGGTGATTCAGTCGGCATAGACAGAAGTATGGAAAAAACTAAGTTATTATTTTGCAACAACTTTGACATAAAAGACTTGCCCGTTTACAAAAATATTGTTATATCAATTAACAAGCTAATTGATATTGAAAAAGACTTTAGAAATTACAGTTTCGATCATGGTGTATACAGAGTACTCAAAAAGACTAAAGGATCAAATGACTTTCCTAAGACTACAAATATTTATAACAGGAATTCAGGTGTGATTGAAAGTCATTGTTTAAAGCCTTCTGTGTTTAAAAATCTTGAAAAACAAAAAAGTGGAAATGAAAAAAATTCAAAAGCTTCTAAAAAATTGTTTGTAGATTTGAAAAAGAAAAGTGGTGACGATTTGATAGTTGATAAAGATTTTCCTGTGATTTCCAATGAAAAATCTGAAAAAGTAGAAGAAACTTCCAGACCAGTAAGTGCCAAATCCTTAATTATCACTGCTCCATTAGCAGACATCTCAGAAGTTGATATAGGAAGTTCAAACAGTTCCAGCTCTACTACTATCGTATCAACATTCGAATACAATAACCGAGTGCTGAACAGAAGCAGCAGCACTGAATGTCTATTAAGTAATTTAGTGAAAGATCAAGTTTTCGCAAATGGCACTGTCAGCTCAGGTGCAAGCTTATCTCTGTCATCCGATGAAGATGTTGCAAAAGATGACATTCCATACGATCAATTAAAAACTCAACGGTACAATAACGTTGTCGAGACAAACAGTCGCAGTAGTAACATTTCTGAAGTTGATTTGACCGAACACGAGTGTTTGACGGACTCTGAAGACTCTGACGGTTATCGAAAAACTAAAGTTTCAACCTCTGATGCTCGTAACGAAGAGATGAGTTTTGCAAACAACATGCCGAAAGTCGAGTCTGATGCAGATGCAAACATCGGACTCACTAGAAGTCACGAGATGGACACCTCACCTTTCAAATACATACCTGTCTCTCTCTGCCTGGAACAGCATGACTTCTTTGGAGGGGAAGAGCTGACGAACTGCACATACTCTCGTTTGCTAATGCCTGTTACGTCTGGGAGTAAAAATGACCGTGGCGTAAAGAAACTTAAAAGACATTTTTCTGAAAATGATCTAAACCAGCCGAAATGGATGGAATATTTCCTGAGAGTTGCTTTTCCTTCTTTTTCTGCACAGGTTATAAGTTCCACAAAACCTAGTACCAAAACTAGACCTGTTGATTTAGATTTTAAAGCAGAGGAATCGACTTGCGATGACTGCATTCTAACGGATTCTACAGATGAAATCTTACAACAGACTTCGGTCGAAAACGGTGTCAAGTCATTAAGTGAAGGTGATCTTCAAAGATGCTCGATGAAATGCTCAAAACTTGACAGCTTTTTGTTCCATTCTTTTTTTATGGCTGAAAACTACTCCGACGAAGGTGCAGTGCAAAAAAGATCGGCTTCCATTGCTTCAAAAGACAGCGACTCAACTTTACTTTCTGAAGCTCAGACAAAATGTTCAGCACTGAGATCCATGCCGTGGCCTTCATTTTACTATCAGACGACTTGGCTCGAAAGCAGCTGTTCACTAGAGATCGGTGAAGATTCAAGGAACTCAAAATCATTTGAAGCCAAAAATAACCAGTCAATGATAGATTCAGAGATCAGTCAGGACTGGATCAACATTGATGATGAAAACTATGAGAAAAGCTTGCAATTGAATCATAATAAAGAAGGCTTTTGTGTCAGAAGGAATAGTTTTACAAATGAAACTCCGTGTGAATTCGATGCTGGAATGAAATCAAGCAAAGAAATTCAAACTCGTGATGGATTTGAAGCACCCATTGACATATCTTCAGTTACCAGATCAGATGAAATAAAATCTAAAAAACAGACTGAACATAGACAAATTAGCGAAGATGTGAAGCATCACAACACCACAAAAGAAACTGATCTTATAAGGTTACAAGTACTTGACATTTCAAATAACAATCGACATCAACACTCTAATGACTTTAAGTTAGCCATGTCTAATAATCATGCAATCTCTGAAGACTTTAAAAATAACTATGTTTTACAAAGTTGGAACCGTTCCTCTGAAAAATGGCACAGTACCCCACTGAAATCAAAAAATGTAGATGCTAACTTGTTGAAATGGGCATATAAAACTGTTAAATCTGAGACAAAAGAAATTATGGCTGAAAATGATTCTTTGACTGATTTTTAACCATAGTGCTTACTGTTTTTTTCATTTCTATTCATCTCATAGTTTTTTCTAAAAGATAAAATCAATGAAAAAAATTTGAAATAGAAACGTGAACCCGCATTACACTCTTAATGTGTCGTGTTAATTATGCTCGGTCGTGTCACAAAATGTTTAAAAAATATTGCAATGGCAGACTAAAAAACAGCTGCTTCCAAACATAAGTTCACAAAATTTCCTGGTTGTGGGCAGTTCAAGACATGTCCCGACATCGGTCCACACTTGGAGAACCACTAAGCAGATTTCTCTTTAAACATTAAGATCTGATGTAATACCTGGACAATAATAAATATTAGAACAATTTATGGAGTCTCAATGATTCTATAAATAAGCACAAACACTTTACAAAAATATTACAAGAACAAATATTACACATCTTCTAAATGACAATTTCTGATTATAGGCTAGACGTAAGTTCTTTGGCTAAGAAAAACATTTTTTAAATAAAAAAAACAACAAAAAAGAAGCAATGCCAAGAAATGAAATTGTCAATAACAAACAAGAAGTTGGAGATATGGAAGTGAGGTCTTTTAAACATTGTAGACATTGAGGTAGGTTCCTCCCCCGTGAACTCTTTTCTTGTGTCGAGCCAGCTGCATGGCCCACTTAAATGTTTCTCCGCAGATATTACAACGCTTAAGCTTTAGAGCCAAATGCGTGCCTTGAATGTGGTTGCGAAGACAGAGTGCATTGCTGAGTGTTGCATGGCAGATGTGACACGTGACGGGCGAGGTTGAAGATAGGGTGCCATTCGTTCCATTTCTTCCTTTTGATTGGTTCGAGTAGGCTGTGGATTGATTCATCATGGAATTACAAATATCTTGCATCAGATTATTATAGCCAGCAGATGATGATGATGATATGGGGTTTTGACCCGTGATACCAAAGGACTCCTTAAAAAAAAGATAATTGTGATCACTATCAATGAATTTTAAATTTAAAAAAATAGCATACCATGGACTGAGTATCATTCAGATTAACTCTTTGCATTCTAGGTCTTCTGTTTGGTTTTCTCGAAGAGACCGGTCTAATTGATTTTTGATGCGAGCTATTTTGTTCGTAGTTTGCATTGGCATCCCATTCATTTGCTGTCCATGAATCCACGTTAGAAATGCTTTCGTTTTCGGGACCCTCCCCTGATTCATCTATGTAACTATCATCGTTAAAACTCTCACCACCTTCTCCATTAATTAAACTCTCGTCTATTTCTTGTTTAAAAACTCTGGCTCTTTGAGGGCTTTTATATATTACATCTGATGAATGATTCCCTTTGTCTGAACTCCAGTCATTTTTTTTCTTCTGTTGAAAACGAGGTTTTCCATTGCTCGTTTTGTTGGTAGTAGCGTAGGAATCGCATGGTTCAACTTTGACGTCTGCGTATTGTTCACCTGTTTGCAACATCATATTTCTTTCTTCAAAGTCTTGTTGGCCTTCGTCACAGTCTGTCTCGCTCTCTACTTCTCGGACCGAATTACCACAGTCGGTGTTTTGAAAACTATTATCAAAAGGTTTAACATCACCATCATCACCAACAACTGACTCGGAGAAGCAAATAAGAGTGGCTACATCAGCGTTGCCGACGGTTATTCCGATCATGGCATCAACTTTGAACGACGAATGCATAGGCAAGCCATTTTTACACAACAAAGGAATCGCGTTCGAAAGAAGCTTTTGCAAACTTTCTTTATCAAACATTTTTTTATTAGTTTAAAGTAGCGCAAGTAATTTTGATGCAGCGAAGGAACACAGCTGACCGAAGCCTCCGTATTATTTATTATTTACTACGTTATTTACAAGCGTCTGTAAGCATACCAAAGACAAACTGTTTTCGCAACCAATAACAGCCAGTTTAATAAATCGAAACACAATTATTTTTGTCAATATAAGCAGTAAAAAATATTTTGAAAATTTAGTCTATCGCTAATAAGAACAACCATAGATATATCTCTATGAGAACAACTAATACACGGGATTAGTGCCCTGCACGGGCTGGGCCTTTATTCTCATTTTGGGTTATCTAAACGGATATCGGACTGAAGGTATTACGCAAAGTATTGAGATCTTAGCCCTGAAAAAAATTGGCCATACTTTTTTCTTCTATAAAATAATATCCTATGCCTTTTTTTCTTCCATAAAAATAATATAAACAAGTAAATTAAAAACGAATTTTTAAAACCCAATGCTTTTATATGTAATTAAAACACAAATTTTGCAATCAATTTTTTCTTATATTACTCTTCACAATTCCCTTGGCAAACTTCCAGAGACCACATCATGTTAAATAAACAACTTAGCTAGCTTCCCATGAGACAAATTTTATTCAATTTGCGGTTTCTTGTAGACTGTTTAATTAAAATTAACTAAATTAATTGACTTATTGTAAAACTAATAATTGAATATTGCATTGTCTTCTATTTTGAGCATGTATGCAAAATTTGAAAAAAATCTATCATCAGGAAGTGACTCAAAAATTGAATTACAAGAATTGAAACAGACAGAGAAACAGACAAACAGACGCGACGAGTTAATAAAAGCATTGTAGAAAAAAACCTCTTTTCTATTTCATAAAAATAATGAGCAATCACAAACTTTGAGCACAGATTCAAGATCTGTCAGTGGATTCATTTGCAATTGCATTTAATAATTAACCAATATTTAAGGCTAAGTTTACAAACTTTATTTGAAAACATAAACTTAAATAGACTTTAAAAATAAACAAGTGTAAAATATTCTGATCGAAGTTATTTATAAATGCACAAAATAGCTTTAAAAATTACTGGAACTTTATTAATATAATGATCAATACACAATCTTAAAACAAGAGAGAAAAAGACTAGAAAACCAAACTGAATGATGCACCCAAAAAGATCATTTTAAATCGAGTCTCAGACACACAAAGAATATAACGAAAAAAAGAAATTAAATATAAAATCCGGAAATAGAAGCTATTACAATATTTGCATGCCCCAGATAATTTTATCTCTTTATAAAATTTACTCGAGTTCAAACATGAACAACTTTCTTCTAAACTGCGAAAAACAAAACAAAACGATCGTCTAAAACATTATCAGATACTCTTTTCCAATATCAAAATAGATGCAGGAGTCTTTGGGTGGTTAATTTCACCTTGGCCAACAAGTAAAACAATAGAGCAGGAACTGTTTTTATCACTGGATATTGTGCAACTAATTTCCTTGTATACAAAACAAAGTCTGGATGGTAAGGAAAACAGTCCTTTACATGAAAGCACTGGCATGACTCTAAGGCAATTTTCACTAGCATCATCCCAATTCAACATCAAGAGTTCATTGGAAAAACGACTTATGGCATAGATAGCTCCATCAACATCATTCATGGCAATGTATCTTGGAATCCAGACCTGACGGGGAGACTTGTGGTACTTTATAATTTGTCCCTCAGGTGAATACTCTCCAAGAAACCACTGAGAATTGTTGATATCACCGAAATCGAGTTTACCGTAGCAAAGAAAAAAATGTCCGTCAGTATTCCTTTGGACAGCATTAGAAACTGTCATGTCATCTGGCAGCATGAGAGGATATCTTTTAATAAACTTTGTTTTAGGCAAATCAGTATAGATATCAACACAATAAATGCTGTTCACAAGAACAACAACTAGTAAACTTTTTGTTGAAAGCAATTGATGATTTCTTTTACTAATGTTTATATTATGCATAAGATCAGTAATACACAGTTCTCTAGATTTGTTATTAACGTGATCGTTATTAAAAGATTCTTCATCTTCCTTGACTTTATTATGATGAGATGAAATTATTGAGTCCTGCAAATTTGTCATGTTATCTCCATAAATGTCCTCATAGCACCAACTACTGAGTGACATTCTATACGGTCTTGCGTCATTTATCTTTTGAGGAACGGCAGTTTCTGGACAGTGTCGACAATCCACAGGCAAGGATATGCTTTATCACTGATGACTAGTGTTTTACCATCTGGATATGACACCATGTCGTAAAAATGAAACTGAGAAGGCTTTACAGGTAGATCAAATTCATAATCTTTTAACCTAGGAAAAGGTGGTTGGGCAAGAAAGACAAAGAGGTGGGGGTCCATGTGACATATGGCATAAATGAGATTATTAGCACAACACAGTCCTATAATTGCAAGCTTGTCTTGAATCTCTACACAACCAACTTTCGTCAGATCTTTTTCTCCAGATCCAAAGGGATACAAAATCGGTGAGTTTACAATATCTTTGAAGCAAAAGAAAACAAACTTAAATAATATAATAAATTGTAGCAAAATCCTTATTTCTTAATTATAAAAGCTCAAGATAAAAAAAAAGATTAAGCAGCAACAAAGCCATGCTTAGCTAAAATTAATTTTATATATATAAAAAAAAGTATTGCCCAATCAAGTCATTCAAATGCAATCTGCTGTGAAATAACAATCAACATCAACCTGACAGACAGGAAGATATTGATTCTAATTCCTCTCTTATATGAGATTGAGAGCACTCGTCCAAGCAATCCAGGAAACAATTGTAATCATTTCTTGTCTTCTCTTCGAAAAAAAGATCTATAACTTTCCTGTTTCTGTCATAAATAATTTCAGTGCTTTCAATTGATTTCTTTTGAGAGAAAGATATAATTTTCTTCTCGAATAATTTTGATATTAAACCACTTTTTGAGTCAAGGTTTGTTTCAAGATATGTGTATCTCTGCTGTAGAATGCATTTGTAATCTGAAAAATATATTCAAGTAATAATTATAATTCTGATGTTTTTACGGATTATACACATTTGTAATAGCTAAAAATACCAATCAGCCAATAAAATTATTCATAGCTCCTTTTACAAAACTCAAAGCAATAACGAAAAAGGAGTGACTTATTTTTTGCTCTCAGCCTTTATTTTTTCGTTCATTGGAAAGCATCAGCAATTTACAATGTTTTTATTAGGTCACTAAGTTGTCTGTTTGTTTGTTTGAGATTTTGTCTGTCCGTGAATTTCATGCAATGGTGTTTATTGCCACCTAGCAAAAGAAAGTAAAAAAGTTATAAGATTTTAATGTTAAGATCCTCTGGAATTTTCTTCCACTTTCTCAAAAGATGGAAGAGAATTCCCTCACTGACCAACTACAGTCTACGTCTACGTGTTTGTCTCTCACTACTTTTCGTCCATAGAGAGAAGCTGACGACCTTCATCTTTGGTCAGTTCGTAGCCTCTTCCACGCCTCGTCGGAAAAAGCACTAAATAAATTGACACATTCATTGAACGGTTATCCCGTCAGAGAGGTTGTATTGACAAAAAATATTTTTTTTAAACGCACAGTCAGTGACTCCAATGCTAACTTTAACCCTAACCCTACCCCGGGGTCACTAATTGTGCGTTTTAAACAAAATATTTTTGTCAAAGCAACCTCTCTGATGGGATTACCTGATTGAACTAGTATAAATATAATAATAAGAGGTACGTAATAGTAGAGGTAAGTAATGAGTAATGAGTAATATCAGTAATATCCAGACTTGTTGTCCTTGAGACTTTGGTCTTGAACTCGAGTGCACTCGAGTTCGTTTTTCAAGGTCTTGGTCTTAATCTCGATCTTGTGTGTTAAGGTCTCGGACTTGATCTTGGACTCAAAAGTCTTGGTTCAAGATCAAGTCCGAGACCTTAACAAGGACAAGTCTGATTTTGCTGTTTTAAAAATGAGTGTTTGTCTGTGAGTTTGACCTTTGTAGAAATCTGAACCGCTGGAGCGATCTTGATGAAATTTGGCAAAAAGGTAGTTCTCTCACAAGAAAATTAAAAGAACCTGAAAAACCAGCTACAGCAACACTGATGTTAAATGTCGAAATGCTAACAGTGCTTTACTCTGAAGCAGCATGTAGTGGGAACTGCTGGCTCAAAATAAAAAAATGATGACAGACTGAAAGTTTTGGGCTCGTTATTTGAATAGATATGTGTACCGCAAATTTCAGCGCCAGTGGAGCGGATATTTGGTCATGGAGGTCTATTCATGAGATCAAATCGAGCTCGTTTAACATTGTTATCTGAACTTATGTTTACTAAATGCAATAAACATTTAAAAGAATAACAGTTTAAATCTTAAACAGTTTATTAATTTAGTTATTGACTTTCATGCTTCAGTTTCTTAGTTGAAAAATGTTATTAAGACGTCTTCATTTTGAATGATTTTAACAAAGCCTTGGCCTAAAACTCAGTCTTTTCTCAATGTCTTGGTCTTGATCTTGCCTTGCAAATAAAAATCTTGGTCTTGGGTTCAGTGGTCTTGATAACAAGCCTGGTAATATCAGTAATCTGAGTAATGAGTGAGTAATACTAAATAAATAGTAAAGTAATAGTAATGAGTAATGCCATACCTTCGATCTTACACGGCAGGCACATTCCGTTGCGGAAAGCCATGGAAAAAATCATTTTTTTATTACAACGGAATACGTCACCATAATTTAAAACAATGATTGTTGCTTTTCGCCATTTGAATTTTTAGTTACGCCATGATTTAATTCGCATGGAAGTAAACTTGAGTAAACAATGAACAGGGTGAGACTAAAATACTAATTCCGAAATTGCAAAGAGCAGAAAACTAACATTATCAACATAAACTAACTATTATATCAAGTGTAACAATTTAGACTAACGCAATTTTGCTTTACTATGAATATTTACAGAGCGTCTCCTACACAGCTCGGTGGTGATATTTTACATGCTCACAGACAGAAACAATTTTACTACCCGCTAAGTTTCCTATAACTTGGGCTTACTTAGGCAGTTAAGCTTGACGATCTATCAGCTCGACTAATTTAGCTTGGAATTTCCTAAATCGATTCTACTACTAGGGCCTAGTAGTAGAATCTACCCAGTAAACATGGTAACCATTTTGTAACGTTTCTTGTCTGTTACTTTTCAGTTACCTGGTTATGAAAAGGTTACCTGGCCCAAAGCAACTAAAAAGAAACGTTTCTGCAACGTTTCCAATGTAACGAAAAAGTAACATGTAATTTGCGACTAAAAAGAAACGTTTCTGCAACGTAACGAAAAAGTAACATGTAATTTGCGACTAAAAAGAAACGTTTCTGTAACGTTTCCAATGTAACGTAAAAGTAACATGTAATTTGCGACTAAAAAGAAACGTTTCTGTAACGTTTCCAATGTAACGTAAAAGTAACATGTAATTTGCGACTAAAAAGAAACGTTTCTGTAACGTTTCCAATGTAACGTAAAAGTAACATGTAATTTGCGACTAAAAAGAAGTTACTACAACGTTTCTAATGCAGCCAAAATGTAACGATTTGTTTTATTCATAGATATCTATGGTTTTATTATTACGGATGATATAAAAATCTTTTATAGCATATATAATTTTATAGAAAAAGTAAATGTTTGTTTATTTATAAAACTCAATTGCTAAAAAGCATTTAATAAAGACGCTTAATAAATGGTATTTGCATTTTGTCGTGTCGTATTATATTTTCCTAGATTTTGTTCTATCTCATCGGTTCACTGAGAGCGTCGAACGAGTCGCCTGGGATGAGATAAGATGCTAATCAAAAGTTAATTAACGACTCGCTTCTACAGCTCTTGTGTTAGAAATAATTTGAAGGTACAAAACAAACTATACTGGTTAAAAATCACCAATCAATTCGAAACATTAGATTTTTAAACCATTTGAAACCTCTGCTTCCTGCTGCACTACTACCCCTGCGCTGTTTGTGAATTTTTATTTTATTTATTCATTCGTGTTTTAAGAAAAGACCTGACAGAACGCAGGAAATCATAAAAAATAAGCAAAAAAACAAGAAATTAAAAGAAAGTCTGTCTAGTCTATAACGAACATTCAATATTCCGCTAATTATAATGACTGGCAATAGTTAATTTTAGACAATAATAATAGAATAACGTTATTGAATCAGCTAATAGAGTTGAAAGAAGTTAGGTTAGTAAGAGTCATAGAAGAGCATTCTAATAATAAAATTACAAGCAAAACTAGCAGAGTGATGTTGCATTGAAGGGAGTACAAAATCATGTTTCCTCTTGCGAAGAATATGACCATGATTTATCATTACGTGGTCATACTCATTTGTAAACATTTCACTTTCATTCACACTGACATAATCTAAATGGCCATATTCTCAGGTGAGACATTCTTCTTGCTTGACCAGCGAATTGCTTGATGTCACAAGTGTCTACCAACCCGTGGGTATGGGTAGTCATAGACACCTTTCACTCTTCCCCATCAGCAGTTTTTTCATAAACTGTTTGAGTTTTAACTTCGAACCCTTTACCAGGAGGTGTAATTTCTGCCGGTATAACACTTTGGAAAGAAAGCAAGGAGCTAAATCTGGCTCTTGTTTAATGCCTTTCACAGAACTAATATTGTTTGTTTCTTGTTCCTAATGTTCATTCTTGCTAAATCTTGACAAGAAACATAATCTTTCTGTTAAAAGAATGAGGTAATGTAAATAAGCCAAAGTTGAGGCTCTTTGACATTGGCTGGCAAGTTGGTAAGCTCCGCCTCCATACCAATTACGAACAACTTATATATAGTCTGAAAGTGCGCGAAAAATCTGTTTGTTGTGAGGTCACGCCGTTGTTGTTTCAGTAAATCTATCGTGTTTTGTCTGCATTTGCTAACATCTAACGAGTTTAGTTCATTCTCATTGTGTTATAATAATCAGTTAAATTCGTTGTGTTATAATAATCAGTTAGATTTTTTTATCGAAACTTTGTTACAATATGAAGAGCAGTTAGATAAAATTAGAGCCGATAATTTAGCAGATATGTTGTTGGACAGTTTACTGTTTACTAATATATGGGAAGTTTTGAAAGAAATTAAAAGTAATCTGGCTCTTCTTGTTAGTCCGCCAACGACAGCAGTTAATACGGCAGTTCCGGAAAACGTTCATTTCCCCATGCACTCCATGGTACAATTTGACCAGTTGGATTCAAAATTAGAATCTAAAGAATTATTTGATGCTCTGGTAAGTCAATTACAGCATGTACTTAGATATCTAAAATTTTTGGTATTAGGTTATCACTATCGTAAATTCAAACATTTGTATAGGTGATTGACTTACAAAAGCTTGGGGGAGACACAATGGCAGAGGCGTGTCGTAGGCTGCTCCGGTACACCATGGATGATGGGCTGGCTGAAAAGTTCAATTGGAAAGGGAGTGGTGGTAAAAGAAAAATGGAAAGCACCTTTTTCAAAGAACTTATCATTAGTTAGCTTAACTAAACTATTAGCAAAGTCATTTTAAAAATATTAGATATCTAACAACTATTTTTTTAAACTATTTCTCAGAAACTCTCCAAACCAATAGACGCTTCCACGATTCGTCAGCCAAGGAAATTGAGGTTGTGACAAAGAAGTGGATAAAGTTTGCACATGAGAGGCTGAACCGCAAGGAGAAGAAATGACATTTATATAGAGCTCAAAAGACTTTCTTTAAATAAACTTTTTTATAAATTTGCAAATATTGTTTCAGTTTTGTCTATTGATGAACGTATTTGAAGTGATAATAATTTGCATGAGCAAATAATAGAGGAGGTTTCTAAAGCGTTACATTGTAAACGTTTCTAAAACGTTACACAGGAAACGTTTCTAAAACGTTACTCAGGAAACGTTTTTAAAACGTTACTCAGGAAACGTTTCTAAAACGTTACACGGGAAACGTTTCTAAAACGTTACACGGGAAACGTTTCTAAAACGTTACTCAGGAAACGTTTCTTTAACGCACAGCCGATGAGCAAAACAACCGAAAAGAAACGCGTTGCTTGTAACCGAAAATGAACGGCTAAGAAACGTTACAAAGTGGTTACAATGTTTACTGGGTAGGCTGTTATTGGTGTTTTTAAATCTTTTCATCCACGCCATTCATGGCCAGAGCTCACGCGTCCATCTATCAGATCTATCCATTTGAAGCCTAGGTACTCTTGTCGAGTCTTTTTAATTAGTAAATTTATACAGCGCCTTTTAGGACGAAGAGTTCAAAAGCACTTGGCTATGAACCTTACCGAAAAAAGGTTTTCAGCCCATGGCGGAAAGAAAGTTAAAGAGACTATTTTAGCTTGGAGAGAGAAAGGAACCGGAGGGAAGAGTGCTTTACAGAGAGTTAATGAGTTATTAACAGAATAAGAAAATCTTGCTCCATCTTGGAAATAAAAAGCTTATTGAATGCCAGAAAAAGAAGAGCTGAGAAAATCTGTCAAGATGATAATTCTCTTGATTTTCAGGCTGCATTCTGATACTTTTGATTGATCGATCACCACAATTAATATACTTAATAAACTAGCAGCAGCAGATCTGAAGAAGAGATCGGAACGGGGCTTGATTCCCCTTGTTTTGAAAATTTATTTTTAT
The DNA here is from genome assembly GCA_963978895.1 of Erpobdella octoculata. NCBI lineage: Eukaryota > Metazoa > Annelida > Clitellata > Hirudinida > Erpobdellidae > Erpobdella > Erpobdella octoculata. The sequence goes on from OZ022240.1 coordinate 31,208,343, forward strand.
TTTTTAGATGCCATTTTTTTATAAGATTAAAACTTCTAAAAAAATTGAACTTCTTTAAAAGTTACTGAAAACTCTTCTCGTCTTTTCCAAGCAAATAAAAAGTTATTTCAGGCAAAATAATTCCAACGACAGAAATACACGCAAGCAACTTTAAAACTACACAGATTGACTTTCTACTCATGACTACTAAAACGCATCCGGCACGTTCAATTATAACCGCTTTAATAATAATAATGAATTAATTTGTTGATTTGAATAATTCCACAGTGGGTCGTGTTTAAAAAAAATAACAACAGCGAATTAAACGATATAAAAAATGCATGTCCACAGCTCGATTGACAATTCAGCTACTACAAGTGATGCAAACTTAACAAGAGAACTTACTTTAAAAGCTGGATTTTCAAAGAAAAAATAATAAAGTTAAAGGAAAAAACCAGTAAGATGACATCGTGAATATAATACAAACTTCCACACCAGCTCAACTACCACATCAATTCGGGACTTGGGAATAACAGGAAATAATAATAAAAAAATTATTCAGCACTCTTAACAAAGCTGGCGTCGTAAAAATTGTAAAAATAAATATCATTATTTATGAAAAAACTGCTAATAAAATTTTAAATTAAAGCAAATTAAACATGAAAACAAACAAAATTCAATAAAGACATATATTAGAGTATAATCTTAAAGCCTAAATGAAATAATTTGAGAAAGATTAATGAGCAAAGCTTTGTCTTGTAACGTTTTAAACGTTGCTTTAACATCGATACAACGTCAGATCCTTTTGAAATTGAACAAATAAAATATGATGCAAAAACTTTAAATATTTCACAACTTAAAATAAACATCAAAGATACACCTTTTTTTTAACCTCATACATAATTACATCTCTTTCTTTTGTTGAGAGGAAAGATCATGGCAGGAAAAAAAGGTGACGAAATGACTTTGATAATGGAATGAATGAAACTATTGTGTAAAAAGAAACTAAAAAACAAACTAAGAGTACTATTAAGAATGCTTGATGAGACAAAAAGATATAATACATATTGACTCAATCGACATGATTTAGAAGTTTGTTTTAAAAGCTCCAAAAGAACCTAGAAAAAAATGCAAATTGATAATCAACATGGAAAAGCACCAATTTAGAATTGGAAGCTGGATAAAAATCAGGTCTCCCAGTACCATGCACATACTGATGAATACAAGTCCACCAATCATATTAAGGAACCCATCATACAACACGCAGACACAAAACTCAGAAAAGAACAATTGAATAAACACAACAACAACGGCAACAACAACAATAATAATAATCGATTTTAATATTCACATGCATTAAACACATCAGGAAACCATCAATAAAATTCAACAGCTCATTTGATTAAATGATTGTAAGTAAAAAAAAACTCAATCAATCAATCACTCGAAAAGTACAGAGTGGTTGATGATCATCAGTTCAATCAGTTCCCTTTCGTACTTGACCGCAGACAGGCTGAACAGGGGATCGGTCTCCGGAGACCTGAGTAGAGTCGGAGCAAATACGATGGCCAGGTTTTCTGCATTCATCATGTTTTGTTGTTGATGTTCAGTCACTCTTCAAATGGAATTTTAAAAAATATTTAGATTTTTGTCAACTCAATGATGAATGAATAAAGATGAAAAATTCTTATGTTTTGACAATTTATGTCATATCCCTTAAACTCAATTTGACAACAAACACTTTTCTAAATGGAAGTAATTTTAAACACCTGATGGATCAATGACATGACGAACCAATAACAAACCATAATTTCAAATTGACTAACAAAGGAAACTACTGTTATATTTTCCTTGTCAACTCAATGATGAATGAATAAAGATGAAAAATTCTTATGTTTTGACAATTTATGTCATATCCCTTAAACTCAATTTGACAACAAACACTTTTCTAAATGGAAGTAATTTTAAACACCTGATGGATCAATGACATGACGAACCAATAACAAACCATAATTTCAAATTGACTAACAAAGGAAACTACTGTTATATTTTCTTGCATATAAAATGAACCTCGACGGCTTATATAAATTCTCTCAGGTCAGAGTAACAACGAAGTGTTGACATACAAAGACAGGCAAGAACAAATAATTAGTTATGAATTAAAATAAAAAATGTAATAAATAATATAATAATAATATAATTATAATACTAGTATAGACCATATCATCTTTATATAGAAAAATCAATGTAAACAATTACTTGTCATCTACAATCTTCGTCAACATCATCCCAGCCTAATTTCTAGAAGCTTATCTATAAATGTAGCTGATAGAAGATTTACAGCTTTGAACAGGGGCAGCTTATACTCAAACAAATATAACAGCCAGAATCGAATGATTGACTTACAGACCAACAGGTAAATGAAAAATACTTTTAATCAAAGTACTGAAACAAAAGTAACAAGAGATCACCTGAAGAGGTGTGAAATGAGGTACTTGAGTGTATGATAGTGGGCAGGTGGCAGGAGTTCAATGCTGTGTTTAATGTGATCTAACTTTTGATTAGATGACAAATCTTCTCTACCTGTATTAACAAGACACATAACAACTTATATACAGTAAGCTCCATTAAAATAAGAAAATTTCAATTAATTGTTTACTGTGGGCAACCAGTAAGTCTGGACATAAAATACTTAAGTCAATTTCATATGCATTATTATAAAATGGCATTTTTATACTAAAAATACAACTCTTTTAATTTAAAATTTGTTATAGTGAAAACATATTGACATAGTCATAAGAAGTGTGAGTTAATAAAAGTATCTAAAAATAGTTCCATGTTAGAATTAACCAAAAAAAACACTGTATGAATAACTTAATAAGACTCGCACTGTGTACACACACACACGGAAAATCATAAAGATACAAATTGATACTAACGTACGATATCGATGACTTTAAAATAAACATCGAAAGTAATTAGCGGGATGGGGAGGAGTCGAAAGTACAACTTGAGGACACTGGCGATGGTGTTCAGGTCATCGTATCGGTCCTCAGAAATATCCGTCATTTCACCGTCTGTATTTTATTTGAAATCATTTAATTTACAAGATCTATTGCAGTTCATTGTTTCTTACAAAACTTTTATTTCAATCAATCAATATAAAATACTGCTTATGTTGTTTTTAAACATTGGCCGTGTTTTGGACAAGGCAATCATTCAGTAGCTTTGAAAATGCTGCATGAATGGTGTGGCAAAATGTCTGCGTTTGTCTCATCACTTTCGGAGCGATTAAAGCTACTTGAAAGTAAAGACAAAAATAATCTTGACGAAATTTGCAAGTTGAAAACAGATTTGGCGGTCGCAAAGACCGAGAAAAAATCCCCATCGATTGTGAATGACTGGGTTCAAGTGGTGAAAGCCGGTACTCAAAAAACAAAACAGCCAGCTGCTCAGCTATATATATAAAATATAAATAAAATATATTTATATATATAAATGAGGTTTTCTGTATGTAACTCATGCATTGCTACACCATTCATCTGATCATAATAAAATTTTCACACAACCTTGAGAGTTAATGGGGAGAGGTTTTTGTGAAAAAAAAATCGGTCACAAAATGAGCGGAGCGGGAACTATATATATATAAGGGCTGTGCCAGTATGGCTTTTTTTGCCGGTACCGATACCGGTATTTCCGGGCCAAAAACCGGTACCGGTATAATGTCGAAAGCCTGAAAATGGCTAGAAATAGTGTTTGAAAGTACGTTAGTGTTACCAGAGATGTAGTACTTGGTACTCGTACTCAAGTACAACTTGAGTACGTTTTTTAAGTACTCGTACTTGTACTCGAAACTTTGGTACTCGTACTCGTCATTTCACTCAGTGAGTACCAGAGATGTAGTACTCGATAAAACGTACTCGAGTACGTTTTTCAAGTACTCGTACTCGATACCTTGGTAATCGTAATCGCACCATAAGTATTGGCAACATCTCAGAGTGTTACTGTATTCGGTCGGTTAGTGCTATGCTATTGCTAAGAACTGTTGTCCGTATTTGAAGTGTAGCATACAGGTAAATTGCACAGCCCATTCCGCTGCTTTCACTCTTTTGTCTTTTATTTGTAATGTGCTGAAAGATGATTGTTCAATACCGCCACCCTTCATACCGGCGGAACCGGTATTTTCCGGTATTGCCAAATACCGGCCGATATACCGGCACAGCCCTAATATATATATATATATACACACACAATAAACCATAACGAGAACAAATAATCCGTTTAGATACATTTTTTAAAAACCACATTGTTTGACGATAAGAAAATTGAAGGCTATATAAATGTGTCGTGACTAGAGGTGTCACCGGGTACCTGATTGAGCAAACTAGTAGGAGTTTGTAAAACCAGCCCACCAAGTCATCAGGTTTTTTCTGGAAAAAAATGAAAAGAGGGCTTCGAAAAATTAATTTTGGGAAAAGTACCTACGACTACATCCCCGGTCATGAGGTTTTCGGGTCAAATGGGTACCCAGGTACTAGCCCGAAACTGCCATGGGTACCCAGGTACTAGCCCGAAACTGCCATGGGTACCCAGGTACTAGCCCGAAACTGCCATGGGTACCCAGGTAGGCATTTTAGCCAAAAACAGCACCTCTAGTTGTGACCTAAGTCAACCGTTCACTATATATAGGATTAATAAAATAATAGTAATAGTTATAAATAATAATAATGTAAACCTTTGTCAAAAGACATCCTAATTGCTTCTACATCATCATGAAAGCCAGCCACTCTGTACAGACCTTCCGATTCTACTCCTGGAAAAGTGGAAAAGACATTTGAACATTGAGTTGATATATGAACACATGATATGTGACATATCAAAAATATGATACATGAATACACATTGTGAACAACAAGAAATATTTCTGACAGTATAAATCAATTTACCATTTCATTTAAAATTAATTGTTTATAAAATGTCAAATTCAAAAAATCTAATAAAAAATGGTGCACAAATATCACAACTATACATTACCTCTAGCTTCTATCTCTTTAACACACATTTCTACAACAGCAGGAATGAGGGTACTCTGTGCTTTGACCAGAGTTGTTAGATCAACACCAAACATTCTCTTGACATATTTCATGTCTGGCATGCAATCATTTGGAACTTTTTCAGAGCACTTCTTATGGGCATTGAAACCACAATCTGGTAATGAGATAATTTTTTATCGAATGATCTTCTGTCTATTTTAAAAACTATAATGCATTTATAATGTTGATAATGACATCTATTCAGAAAAGATAACAATTAAAAACAATCATTAAATTAAATAACATTGCTACACAAAATAGTTTTAAATCACAGTACAGAAACATATACATTAGGGTCATAAATCATTTCTGACCTTGACATTTTACTCCCTGGGCTATGAGACCCCAGAGAAAATTGGCACAAAAGTCACACCAGTGAGGCCCTTTGAAAGTGTACAGCTATTAAAAAAATAAGAAATGATGGATAATTATTTAATGAAAGAAGGCAATAAATAAAAAATCAAATTACATTTCAAAAATATAAGTCAACCATGCGATTCAAAAAGAAAGCCGTCATTGAACAAGATAGGCATTTGCATACATGCACTGTCTTCTTTCTGGCACATACATACATACCTTAAATATTGAACCAATTTCAGACACAAAAGAAATATCCCCCATGATCAGCAACAAGACAGTCAAACCACTGAAACAAAAATTAAAACAAATAACCTTGAAGTTGTGTTGTTTTTCACAGCCCATGACCTCCAGATAATCATTACACCACGTTACACTGCTCAGTTTACTGTTGACCTGTTTGGACGAAGAGGAGGGCCCATCAACGACTGTCATGCCCCCCGAATGGACAGGCGGGGAGCTTGGTGGGGTGAGGAATTGTTGATCCTCGAACATCTGGTAGATGGTGTTACAACATAAAATTGATTTTAAAAAAATTCATTGCTATTTTTGTTATTGTTTCATTTTTAATGGATTTCAAATGAAAATGTCAATGCTACAGTTAAAATTTATTTTGAGCAATTATTAAATAAAAAGTCATGCAAAAATGGTATGAGAATTAAAAGTAAAAATAAATTTAAGAATTCTAATTATTTATTACAAAAGTATTGAAATAAGAATTGAATTTAAAGAAAGTAGAAACAACAAAATTAAAAAAAAATATGAAAAACGAAAATTACAAAAAACTAAAACTAACTGGTCCATCGGTGTTTGTAGAAGAAGTAACCCTGGGAATGTCCACTGCAGGCATGGAGACTCCTTTAATTTGAAATAAAATAATTAAAACATCATTTATTAAAAACAAAATTATTAAAACAAAATTTATTATTTCTAACATTAGTTTCAATCACAAATGAAACAAATAACAAAATCGTTATGTTTCCAATTTCTTGGAAATCAATAAATAAACCCAAACTGTATCATTCCAATTCTGACCCCTCGAAGCAGATGGCTGGCGATTGGAGGCAGCAGCAGCAGATGGAGTGGGAGGCAGCTGCTTGCTTGCCAGTGCTGCAGCAGGTGACTGATGCTGGTGCCTCTGTGAATCATCTGCATGTTTCACTTTTTGCTGTTGTTGCAGCTGCTGAGAATCTTGGGATCTTCTCTGCTCGACAATCTGCGACAGGCGACTCCTTTCGATGGGAATGTTCGGTTTTCCGGCACCACTCAAGGACACGTCTCCAGTCCCTGAAACCGAAGATCCAATATCGGATGAAGAACGAGGGCCTACAAACCTTTGTTCGGCTGCTGCCGATTGCTGCGGTTGTTGAGGAGGGGGTGGCTCCTGGCGCTGATGGTGATATCAAAAAATAAAATGAAAAAAAGAGTTATTAAATGTTAGATGTGTGCACTGTCAATAGCTATAAGTGTTATTGATAATAGCAGAAATATCAGTGCGATGCCAAAAATTTAAAAATTGCTTCTGTAGCCGAATTTTCCCACCCACTAATTAGTCAGCTTTATAATGCACTTCTATGATCAAAACAGTCTAAAAATTACAAAATGTAATAACTTAATCATGTTCCCTAACCCCAACTTCCCTCTTTGGGCAATACAGAGGCACAAAAAAACTAATAATTATAAAATGTTTGAACTTATTGGCTTAAAATTATTTTGCCTTGCAGTCAATGGATGTAAGGTTTTTAAATAATAGACACAGGAAGCATCTAAAACTGAATGAGATGTGAAAAGTTTCCACCACTCATTTTTAACAATGCTGACCTTATTTGAGCCACTACTTTGAACTCCTCGCGGAGGTCTTTTCGGAGCAGCTGAGGAAGATGCGTGTTGGTGTTTCTTGTGCGTGTTGTAGGCCACATACGGGGACTCGGCATAATTCGATTGGTTGCTTAACGCAGCTATATAGTCAGCAGCTTTGGACTCCAGGTAGAAAGTGATTAGTCCGTCCGCAACGAGGTCGTTGATTGCATCGAACCTTTTTTCACCGACGTAATGTTGATTGTCGAAGTACAGTTTGAAGTTTTTTGTCATGCCATCGAATCTGGAATAAAGATCAAATAATATGATAAACATATTACCGTGGTTATCTCAAATACAAAATAACTAAATAATGTTTTCAAAAAGTATTTTCTTTCAGTGAGAAAATCTAAAATTAATCACATAGATAAGAAAGATCAAAGAACAACTCTGTTTTCCCAGACAACAACAAAATGGAAATTCCGATATTTAGCAATAATTATCCAGTCGATCAAGCCTATTAAATAAAATGACAAAAAACGCCATAAGTGAACCGATAATCTTTATTATAAACAAGAAATATTATAATTATACATCTAACTCTTAATTAAAAATAATTCTTACCCATAAGAAAGAAAACCACTTCACCACATTTTCAAGATAATTAAAAAAATTAACAAATTCGTAAAATCTTAACAGAACTGAAACAGATTACACATCAATGAACCTGATGGCCAAGGTGTACTGCCCAGGAGCCCTCTGACTCTCCCTGATCAAATAACTTCCCTCACCACCAATGGTCAACATGAAGTCTGCATCTTCTCTTGAAATGGCACCATGGTACCTGCATTATGCAACCATCATCATCATCAAGTGAATAGCATGTTAGTTGAAAATTAATTAAAAAGGCACAATTTCCAAGTGCACATGATGCAATTAAAGCATAGAAATTACTTCTGCTATTTTCAATAAAAAATAAAAATAATTGAAGTTAAGTTCACTGCTGAAGCTTTTTCACTGAGAATGAATTCAAACCACAGTATAATTATTATTTCACGCTAAGTCAAATCTTCTTTAAATTAAAAAATTACATGTCACATAGACATCATAGTAGTCTTATTTAATGCAAAAATTTCAATTTCAGACCAATTTAATTCTATAGAACTTCTGTAGACAACCTTTTATTTAATATCTAATATTATTATTTTTTTTTTTTATTATAGTTTATAGTCTTTTACACCAAATATCTAATATCCATACAACCAGCTATATATATATATATATATATATACTATCTGACCCAGCAAACGAGCTTTATATATATATATATATATATATATATTTGTTTCTTGCATATAGCGGTACGATATTTTCTTGTACGCAAACTCCATTGAAGATAATTGCCAAGTTTGTATTTGTTAATTTCTTCGCCAAAGACTCAAAACGTCGAAGGGAAGCCCGCTGTTGGGAAGATAGACTATTAACGAATTCCTTGTTTGCAGCCGTATTTACGTTTATTTGTAAATTACATATATACTTATAATTTGTTTATATTATATATATAATGACTGTCAGTCTGTTTGTCTTCCATACAAATCCAAAACACCGGACCAATTTCAACTAAATCTGGCATGGAGGCAGCTCTTATAGAGGAATAAAGGATAGGCTTAGGCCAAACATTTTGGATCTATAGGACTGACAGTGTACAATTGTGTAATAACTTTTATTACACGTCTGTTCGAACCCATTTTATCCACTGCTGACTGGTGAACTGGTGACCACGGCATATTGCGAAATTTCTAATATATATATATACATACATAAGAAATTATGTATGTTGATTTAATATACATACAACCAGTTATATAATATTCAATATATATACAACCATTTATTTAATATTTAATAAACATACAACCAGTTATATAATATTTAATAAACATAGAATCAGTTAAATAATATTTAATAAACATACAACCAGTTATATACTATTCAATATACATACAGACAGTTATATAATATTTAATATACATACAACCAATTATGTAATATTTAATATACATACAACCAGTTATATAACATTCAACATATATACAACCAGTTTTCTAACATTTACTCGGTGGTAATAGTTGTTTCTTGAATTAATGTATTTACGATAAGATCAAGCCTGTAAGGCCACTTGACAACTTCAACAAATTGGAAGATCAGAGTTCAAGAAAATCCAAGCTACTTGATGGCTTCATATTAATTTTAAAAACACCACACAGACACAACAACCTGCTTATTGAAGCAAATAATAATTATCAGAAAGCTAAAACGTCTGAAATGATAATGGCGTTAATAATTATAAGTTCTCTTCATTTACTAAACTTCCTGCTTTCAAACAACTTTTAACTCTAAGTTTTTGTAAATATTGAATCATTAACTACTTTTATTTGCATACAAGCTGTATAAAATGTGCATGTGCAAATTGTGTATGTATATATTTTGCACACAAGTTGTGTACCTATATCTGTTGCAATCAGGCATTACCTGCACTGAAAGTTCTAAACATGAGTGATGTTAGATTGCAAAAAAGCTTTTTGCACCTTCTCCATATTTTAAAACTCACATATGTTATTATAAATTTTCACAGTTAAGCAATTTCTTATTAAAATAGTTTAAAAATGCATTATATTATTTTTTTTAAATTCAAACAAAAAATTAACTCCAAAATATAAATAAAAGTGAATATAAATGTAGGCATACTCTCTTCCATAATATGGAGGTCTGTTGGGAATCTAAATTTGAAAAAAAATTCAAACTTTATAATATTTAAATGAGAAAAAATTATTTGAAAATAACTGATAAGGCAATATTATAATGAGCCTATTAATAAATCTGTCTAGGATATACATTAAATTAGTGATAAGCATGATGATAATTAAACGACACAATTAAACCAGAGCTCAAAATCGTGAGACACTTCCTCGTTGTCCCGGCATTTCAAATAAATAATTTATGTAAAAATTATTCAACAAACTTCTAAATTAAAAAATGCAATGAATTTTTGAAACCTTTATATTAACTTCACTGTGTTTGCTTGCTTGGGCCATACATTGCAAATCCTTTACCACTTAAAAAAACCAACTTCTTGTTATCCAATCAAGTTGAAACTTTGTCGGTTTATTTGTCACTGTAGACTTTACATTCTATTACATTTTTAGATCGATTTGACAAACTTGGAGTGAATTATGGAATAAAATCAATTAAAACTTAAAAAAATTTTTAATTAAAAATTTTATGCAGAGAAGCAAACCATCCATTTTAAGTTTATTTAATGATTGCAATATTTAATTCTTGAATTTAAAAATGTATAATAAAAAATTTGTTTATTCCATAATGATTCAATAGCTTATAATATTTTCAATCCTCACATACTTCACATATCAAGTATTTAGAAGACAGTGATCAATGTATTCATATTTTATAAACTTACTATCATCAAAATTATTTTGCAAAAAATGTTTAGTCACCGAATTACAAAATTATAAAAGATTTTAAAAACTTGTTATTAAATTCAATATGGCTCAACCAAGTGCATATTTTGTAATGTAAAAAACTAACATCTTTCTGGCAGGGTATTCTCTTTGGCTTTGGTGCTTGCTGTTGAAGGTGATATACTGTAATAAAAAATGCATTATTTGTGATAACCAACGAAATATACTCAATTAAACAGAACTAAATGGAAATCAACTAAACTGTCTTAAGTTTCAAAAAGTTGTAGAAATATTGTTGCAGTACAATGACTAACAACTAAATATAAATATTTAGATCCAGAAATATCATACGCCACCCCATAAATTTAGATTTAAAATAAAAATAATTATTGGTCAGGAATTCTTTTCCACTAATAGTTTGAAGAAGAAAATGAGGTTTGATTATTTTATCATTTTGATCTTTTATTACAATGATAAACATTTGAATTTGTTCAAGACTCCACTTCAATACTATGAGAACACTTTGTTAATGATTACTTCCATAAAATTGCATTGCTCGACTTGAGCTTTAGCAAAGCGACAGTCTAACAATATAGAAAGCATAATGCATACAAATGTTAGCTTTAATGATTATGATTGATTTAATTATGCAATTCATTTTAATTCTTCTCTACAACATATCAAAGACTTTACTACACAATAGACATAATTGAGCAGTGAAATTGAAGTTTTCAAAATCATTTACTTGCTTTTATTTTATGTGCTATAAATCAGCCAAAATTATCCTAGCCAAAAACTTACAGTAAATATGAAACATAAAATGTTCTGTGTACAAAAAAAATATTTGTTAGTGTTTTTGGAGGGCTATGGGTAATGCTCCCTTAAATCTGGTACTGATTTTAAAATAAAACCACAAGCAATTGAAACTAATTTGAAAATACAAATTAAAAATAAAAACTCCCAAAAATGATAATTACTTAAATCCTGTTTTTACAAACAATATAAAATATGCTTAAAAATTCATATTATGGAAAAACTTACAGTATGATTTCCACATGGGCATTTGCGAAATGTCATCATCTTGATATACAAAAAATTATATTTTATTTTATTGCATAACATTGTCCATTAGTTTATATGGTATTATAATATTATGTCAAAATTTCAGAAAAGTGAATATGTAAGACAGTAAGACAATAAAAGTGCTGGAACTGTGTCGTACCAGGTTTTTCCATGATTAATATAGTTAAACTTTCTATACAATTTATAAAATTAATATTTTATTGTATACAATTGTCTGTAGTCTGTAGTTGTAGATTTCCGATGGTAAGAAAAATTGAGCCGCTTCGACGGACACAGATTACTTATTTTAATCTTTAGTACTTTAGTAAATCACGAAACTCGCTGCTTTTTCACGGGCTTAGTCATTCTAAATTTTATTACACAAAATTATTACTAAGAGAAATCTGCCAATCAAAACACAGACAACACCATGCAGTCATTTATTCTTCCATCTGTTCATACCAAAGATCACGGTAAAAGTCATTATAGAATGGTAAATATAAATGTAAACAGGGCAAAATGGATTAGTAAATCTTAATAAGTAAACTTTAGTAAAGATATTATGGTAGCTTAATATATTTTACGGTTACTTTTGTTTCCTTTACTAAACTCCATAACAATCAGTTTTTATACTAAAGGAAAAAACTAAGGTTTTACTACACAAAAAATAAATTATTAAAGAAATTTGTAAAAAAAAGTAACTAGCGAATGGAGTGTAGGTGATTGAGCAACCAGTTCATTCCGACCAAGCCACTATCCAGCACGGTAGAGCGCGCTCGACTGTAGTGTAAGTGTAAAGCAGATGTTCTTTATTTAAGTCCTTGTCACTTTTTCAGCTTTCAAGACAAAATAATGTAAAGTAGCGCAGGTAAAACGAAATCTCCAAAATTTAATTAGTGCTTAGAAATGACTCGCAAAATCGTATAATAGTCAAAATGCTGTTTTCCTCGATACCTATATTTAATTCGCTGTCTATGGACTATTTAACAATTTAATCTAAACTTTAATTACTTCAGACATACAGATAACAGGGGCGGACACAGGATTAGTGAAAGAGGGGGGGTCTAAAAAAGGTTGAGAAAGAAAAGTTTTTTTTCTAATTTAGTATATTGGATTTATAGTTATTAACATATATATACTACTTTTGGCCAAAATTTCTTAATTCAAAAGCTGAATTTCTGTTACACCTTATAGCAGATAATAGTAGTTATAAAAATTTACTGACCTTTTGTTTTCTTTCTGTATTTTTTTTCTGGAGCAATATCAACACAAAACACCTCTTTTTAAATGCTCTTATTTAATTTCACTCGTCTCTCTGTTTGTTGGTTTGTTTGTCTGTGGTGATCAAATCTTAGAAAGCGTATAGACGCCGTAAACGATGTTTGTGTTACGCGTTGATTTCAACGGTTTTATTCATTTTTCACTTAAACCACTAAAGTCACACCAATTAAATTGAATTAAACCATAGGTATAAAAAAACAATTAATTTTTCAAAGTGAATAATAATCTATAAAAACAAATCTATATATATAAAAGAAAATGTCCTGACTGACTGATAATCAACGCCGAGCTCAAACGCCTCATCCTAGGAACGTGAAATTTGGAACTTATATTACTTTTATAGCGTAAACATCCGCTAAGAAAGGATTTTTGTAAATTTTGCTCCTGAGGGGAAAAAACTGGAAAACAAACTTTTTTCTAAAATTTTTTTCTAAAATTTTGTTCTGAAATTTGGTATATAGATTCTTTTTGAAAAATAAAAAGATACGTGTTTCACCATTTTTTGAAAATTCGGTTTCCCGGACCTCAAATGTGGGTTGGAAAATTGGGTTATTTGGTTTTTAAAGTAGCTTCTACTCAAAAACTGTTAATGCTACAGGAGTAAAAATTAGTATTTAGTTTCTATTCTAAAAATAATAAAATACGTGTTTTAGCATTTTTTGAAAATTTGGTTTCCAGGACTTCAAATGTGGGGTGGAAAATAGGGCTAATTGTCTTTTATAGTAACTGCTACTCAAAAACAGTAAATACCACAGATGTAAAAATTATTATTTAGTTTCTTTTCTAAAAATAAAGATATACGTGTTTCACCATTTTTTACAAATTTGGTTTCCCGGACCTCAAATGTGGGTTGGAAAATTGGGTTATTTGGTTTTTTAAGTAGCTTCTACTCAAAAACTGTTAATGCTACAAAAGTAAAAATTAGTATTTAGTTTCTACTCTAAAAATAAGGATATATGTGTTTCACCATTTTTTGAAATTTTGGTTTTCAGGACCTCAAATGTGGGGTGGAAAAAGGTTTTCTTTGGTTTTTAAAGTAACTGCTACTCAAAAACTGTGAATGCTACAGATGTCAAAATTAGTATTTAGTATTTACTCAAAAAATTGTGATATAAGTGTTTCAACATTTTTTTAAAAATTTGGTTTCCAGGACATCATAATTAAGATATTTCGACTTTAATATAAAATAAAAGAGTAATATAAGAAAAAATTGATTGAAAAATGTGTTTTAATTACATATAAGAGAATTGGTTTTAAAAATTCGTTTTTAATTTACTTGTTTATAAATAAAAGATAAAATGATGTTGTAAACAAACATAAATGCTAAATATACATAACAAGTTTTATAAAAACAATGTTTTACTAGTTTAATAAGTAATTCAATAGCTAAGGACTAAGGTGATGACGATAATGGCCGTCAGTGCACGATTTTGCGATTCTGACTGACAAAATAGTGGGTCAAAGTTACGGCGTTAAGGGCACTTTATAGCCATTGAAATTTCCAGTAATATAGATTAATAATGCTTTAAGACGTGAAAACAAAAACTAAAGTTGTGGGACCCCAAATAAGAAAGTTATAAGAAAAATAAAATGTTTAGGTGAAGTAGGCGTACTTTTTACGAGTCTCCTGATGTAACCAAAGACTATATAGACGCCTGAATTATCGAGATATAAACGGCTCAACTCAAAAGCATTTCCTTAAAAAAATTATTTTTTATCTTTACTTGTTTTCATCATAGAGTTAGGTCATCAGTCACTTAAATTAAAAGCTAAAATTAAATGAATCATTAAAAACTTTTGTAATTAAGCGGCTACTAATTGTTTGCAATTTTTTGATGCTAGTAAGTAAACAAGTAAATTAAAAACGAATTTTTAAAACCAATGCTCTTATATGTAACTAGCGGAGATACCCGGCGTTGCCCGGGTTTTCTAGAGGTTTTTCTAATGTTTGTCTCTTTCTCTCCCGTTTCCTTTCCCACCTGCTTTCCCACTCCTGTTCGCTTTCCCGTTTTCGGTCGTTTTCCCGCTGCCGGTCGCTTTCCCGCTCCCGGTCGCTTTCCCGCTCCCGGTCGCTTTCCCGCTCCCGGTCACTTTCCCGCTCCCGGTCCCTTTCCCGCTCCCGGTCACTTTCCCGCTCTCGGTCGCTTTCCCGCTCCCGGTCGTTTTCCCGTTCCCGGTCGCTGTCCCGTTCCCGCTCACGTTTGCTCTCCCATTCCCGCTCACGCTTGCTTTTCCGTTCCCGCTCGCTGTCCGTTCCGGGTCGCTTTCCCGTTTCTATAATAGACAAACTAACCCACAAACATTCATATATATATATATATATATATATATATATATATATATATATATATATATATATATATATATATATATATATATATATATATATATATATATATATATATATATATATATATATATATATATATATATATATATATATATATATATATATATATATATATATATATATATATATATATATATATTGCGAATAAACTGTGGAATCAATAGCTTTTCGTTCAGGTGGCATAATTAATTCGATAGAAAGATTTGAAATTTGAAATTGTATTTTTTCAGCCAATTTTCAATATATGACGATGTTTTAAAGGAAATAGTTTTGTACTTTATATATATATATATATATATATATATATATATATATATATATATATATATATATATATTATATATATATATATATATATATATATATATATATATATATGTAGTTCCCGCTCACTCACCCGCTCCGCTCCGCTCATTTTGTGACGGATTTCAAATTTTTTTCTTTTATATTCGATTCCCATTGACTCTCAAGGTTGTGTGAAAATTTCATTACGATCGGATGAATGGTGTAGCAATGCATAAAGGCCATTAACATACAAACATTCATTTTTATATATATAGATTAAAACACAAATTTTGCAATCAATTTTTTCTTATATTACTCTTTTATTTTATGTTAAAGTCGAAATATCTTAATTATATCGAAATATCGAAATTAATTAAAATTATCTAAATTAATTGACTTATTGTAAAACTAATAATTGAATATTGCATTGTCTTCTATTTTGAGCATGTATGCAAAATTTGAAAAAATCTATCATCAGGAAGTGACTCAAAAATTGATTGCAAGATTTGAAACAGACAGAGAAACAAACAGACAGACAGAGAAACAGAGACGACGAGTTAATAAAAGCATTGGTAATAATAATAAAAATATCATCAAAAAGCATCGAATTTAAATATCTCAACTATTTTCATGAAAATTTCGTACACGCTTGAGAATCGCGGTCAGTGAGTGTGGATCGTGTTAACTTGGTAAAATAGTCTGCCAGTCGGTTAGCGTTTTGTGGTCAAGAAAACCCTCAAGAAAACCCTCAAGAAAACCCTCAAGAAAACCCTTAAGAAAACCCTCAAGAAAACCCTCAAGAAACCCCTCGATAAAATCCTCAAGAAAATTAACTAAATTAATTGACTTATTGTAAAACTAATAATTGAATATTGCATTGTCTTCTATCTTGAGCATGTATGCAAAATTTGAAAAAAATCTATCATCAGGAAGTGACTCAAAAATTGATTGCAAGATTTGAAACAGACAGAGAAACAGACAGAGAAACAGAGCCGACGAGTTAATAAAAGCATTGGTAATAAAATAGAATAACTTTGACCACATTCTTCTAAATACTTGATATTTGAAATATGTATAAATTGAAAATATAAGAATTTTACTTTGTGGTTCTGATTGGTGATAGAAACTGCTAAAACCAACAACACTGAAGTGAAAGTTGAACAAGTTAAAGTTTTGAATTTCAAGCGCCCTCCTTTTGTGTAGGTATTACCTACAGGCTCCTTAACAATTACAACGTTGTAGATAAGATTGGAAAAAGAACTCGTATTACTGAATACACTAGAAAAAGAACTCGTATTACTGAATAGTGAATACACAAGTCATATTTCTTGTTTTTTAATTAAGTGATTTATTTTTCAAATCTAAAAGTAAAATAATATTTAATTTTCAAAGTTTCAATTATTATGCAAATAAACTAATAATTATCTTTGCCGTAAATAAATTTGTGTTAAACTTTTGAACATTCTTATTATTATTTTCTATGATTTGACTATTATTAACACTAATTAACATAAGTTTAACAAAATATTAAGACGTAAACTGTATTAGTCCATCCCTTTTTTTGCGTTTACTATAGATTTTTTAACTCACATTAGTTATACTAATTTCTAAACTGATAGTTTAGCTTCCAATATTGATATTCAGGGGATGTTGCCATACTTCTTCTCCTGGATATGGCTGCCGCTTTCGACACTGTCGACCTTGATCTCTTATTGACTAGGCTAGACGTCACATTCGGCATCCGTCGGGTTGCGCATGCATGGATCAAATCTTATATTACTGACAGGAAACAATCGATTATTGGGCCTGGTGATCTGGCTGATTCGGGTGATGATATCTGTTCTGGGGTCCCGCAGGGTTCTGTTCTAGGACCGCTCTTGTTTCTGCTGTATGTGGCTGATATTGAGAATCTTGTGCTGGGTTAGCTGAGTTGGTAGAGCGTTAGCCTTGAATGTGAGAGCTTCACGGTTCGACTCCCACTCACTGCCTAGTAGCCCATGTCAACGGAAAACTTAGCGGGTAAAATCGTTCTCTCCGTGGGGCATGTAAAAGAACAGCGCCTTTGAACAAAGCGGAAAAGGCGCTCAATAAATTATCAAACATTTACATTTGACTCTGCTCTTTCCAGCCACCAATACGCAGACGACATCCAACTCTTCGGACACTGCAGGCCGGTAGATGTTTCGACTCTCATAGGACAGGTTGAAGCTTGCTTCTCTCATCTCGCTGACTGGACGAGGTCGAACCGATTGTTTCTAAACTTGGACAAAACCAAGTTGATGTGGTTCGGATCAAGCCATGCCTTGCGTCAGATGCCACCTACGCCACTCCAACTTGCTGGTGCAAAAGTCTACCCCTCACGAACGGTCAGAAGTCTCGGCGTTCATCTTGATTCTACTCTGTCTATGGGAGTTCATGTAAACAGTGTCTCAGCTGGCTGTTATGGCATTATGCGTGTCATCAGAGATGTCAGATCTTTCGTCCCTCAGGGCTTGTTTACAACTCTGGTAGTCCAGCTTGTGCTGACACGCCTGGACTACTGTAACTCTTTACTCTCAAACGTTAATAAAAAGATACTCATCACCTTCCAAAAGGTAATCAACACTGCCGCTAGACTAGTTTGCGGGTCTAAAAGGTTCTGTCCGATTACACCACTTTTAGTGGGGCTTCAGTGGCTCAGGGTGTCGGAAAGAGTTACATGCAAAATATCGGTTCCATGATGAAACAGAAAATGATAAAACAGAACATGACAAAACAGAACATGATAAAACAGAGCATGATAAAACAGAACAGTGAAGAAACAGAACAGTGAAGAAACAGAACAGTGAGAAAACAGAACAGTGAAGAAACAGAACATTGACTAAACAGAACAGTGATAAAACAGAACATTGCGTATATTTTTTCAACTTTTTCGTGATAAACTAAATGTCCGAGATCAAATTGCTCGAAGTTAAAACGCCCGGAGATATTTTAAACTATTATCATAAAATTAAAGTTTTATTTGATAATGTAGTTAATAATATTATTTTTCGATGTTTGAAGCTTTTCACTGCTGGATATAACTTGCTCATCCTGTTTGCACAGATCTTATAGATGTAAATACATATTTTATATAAGCAAACTTTTTTATAACCAACTTTGTACCAAGAATATATATCTAGAAGTCCAAGTTTGAACTATAATTTGGTAAGAAGTTTCTCAACTGTGACACTGGTATCTGGCATTAATGTGTTTTTAATGTGTTCGCAACATTTGCATGAGTGAATTTTCACGTGAAAATTATATTGATAAATTAAAAAGAAATGAACTATAATAGGCCCAGCTTAAAAAGTTGGCTCTTTTGTCAAAATAGTTTCTTAATATTCAATCAAACAAAAAAGTTATCAGCGAAAAACCGTCAGCGCACCGCAACAAGAATATAAAGCAAACACAAACACAAATTAATCTGTTGTAGGATGATTCCTACATTTCTTCTGGATCAATAGCTGACAACAGAAACATACAAAAAATTAGATAAAAGTTATATAAAAACCGATTTGTAGTTTTTATTGCGAAAAATTGAAAAAAAATGAACGCGGTGTTCTGTTTTATCACTGTTCTGTTTGTTCAATGTTCTGTTTCTTCACTGTTCTGTTTTCTCACTGTTCTGTTTCTTCACTGTTCTGTTTTTTCACTGTTCTGTTTTTTCACTGTTCTGTTTTATCATGTTCTGTTTTATCATGTTCTGTTTCATCATGTTCTGTTTTATCCGGTTACCAAAATATCAAGCATTATCTTTAGCGTCAGGCTCCATGGATCTCCAGAGTACCTAAGTTCTTTCCTTGTGTCCTCAGGCACACTACCAAGAAGATCTTCCCTCCGATTGGCTACTCTCCCCACTCTCGGCACCCAAAGATCTCGTCTCACAGGGTTCGGTGACCGTCGTTTATGTTGCCGGGCCCATAATCTGGAACTCTCTTCCACCGTTGATCAGAAAGCAGACGACTTCTGATCTTTTTCATGCATTACTTAAACTATTTCTTTTAAACAAATCACTCCATATAACCTGATTATACTTTTATTAATTTCTTGCCATTTATTATTATTTATTTCTGACTGTTTGCTGACTTTGGACTGAGTGCTTTGTATAATCTTTTATTTTTGGATTTTAAATGCACTTTAAAAATGGGAATATAAATAAATTAATAAATAAATATTTTCACAGCTTGCTCAAGATTTTTCGCCAAATCATTTAGTTCAGGGGTCTGACGTTTCGTCCAAAATGAAAAACTACTTTAAATAAACTTTTAGAAATTTACCTATGTTAGATTTTTGTTCACTCGAAAATGATCTTCAGTAAAGAATGTTGGAGCTTTTTGCAAATTTCTTCTTTTTGCAGTGATTCTGAAACCTGCTGGTTAGACTCCAACGAGGCGGAACATGGTGGTGGCCTGTGTATAAATTTCACCGAAAGCTGTTTTATTAGACCCTTTTTCGTAAAGTATAACTTATCTTTCACAATCTTTACTCTTATGAGGGAGGGTGATGAAGCAGTTTTTCATGTCAGGTTTAAGTAAGAACAAGACAACCGAGTGAGTTTGATTATTTCAATTCAGAACAGAAAACCCCGAATGGTTTTTTATATATTATTTTTTTTTAAATGTTATTTTTTGTAAAATGTCTACCTTCATGTCTGGCTACGGCCATGGATTTATAACAACTTTTATTGGTTGTTTGTAGTAATTCTGACTTGATCGGCAAATTAATCAACCTTGATGATGCTGACACATTTTTTTAACACCCTTAGACGGCCGACGCACTTCATTTTTTAATGTCATCAGCATGTTCAATATAGAAAATCAGGCGATAATACATGGGAGTCAAGGGTTTGATTTTTTTATTTTTCAGGTAAAGTATTTTTTCTCTCTGACAAACTTTGCATTTGTAAAGTTTTTGAAATAATCGAATCTATTTCACTTTTAGTTTTCAATTCTTTTTCATCTTGATAAGTGATACTTTAAATCAGATATAATTATAAGTATTTTAGATGCAAAGGCACACGGAAAGTAATCGTAGTGGCAGGTGGGTCGAAATAGTCACCGCCCGAATGTTTAAAATCTTTTCAACTTTTCTTCTTACAATAGCTGATGACGTGAAGGGGTTGTCGTAGGTTCTTTTCAAGAATTTTAAACAAATTATTTCAAAACTAGAGATAGGACGTCAAAAATGATGAATTTTTTAAAACCTCTTTTTATATCATTTTGCGATTGCAGCACCACTTTTTTTATCTTTAGGACTGACCGTATACAATTGCGTAATATATTATTGCCTGCGCACACTAATTTTATCAACTGCTGACTGCTGACCACCGCGGCCGCCACGTAATGCGAAATTGCTAATATACATACAGACATTGGAAATTATATATATAGAATTTCAAGAATTTTAAAGAAATTATTTCAAAATGTTTTACCTATTTTTTGTAAAGTTATAGATTGTTTGCTCGTATTGTTAGCTCTTTTGCCTACATTTTGTGCGCAAATATTGGGGGGGGGGCGGGATACCACTCTCCTTTTCCCGGCTAGTACGCCTAGGTTTAGGTGCGGTAGAACTTAATGTAGAACGTTTTGAGGACCGTGAATGACGTCGTTTTTAAAAAGTTTAGTGAATCATATTTTAATCATGGCAGACGACTAATATAAATTTTTTTTCGCGGTAATTTGTATTAAGGTTGAAAACTAACCCAATGCTTAGCAAATTTCAGGATTGTGTTAACCCAATGTGGTGTGTCTATTTAAAAACTAGTTTAATCGAACTTGGAGTTTGTGGTTGAAATTATGGGCAATGGACAGTCATGAAAATCAAACATGTCAAATTCAAAGGCAAGCATGAGCCAGTCTATCAAAATGAAAAAAAAATTGGAAAACTGAAAATCATAATAAATTGCGATCATCAACAAGAAATATCTGATGTTTTCTTAGTTTTTTCTAATTTTTTTCTAAAACGTTGTTATAAAGAACTAATTTTTAAGCAGTCTAAGTTTATGTGGGCCACGTAAAAAACAACAAGGCTATCAAAATTTGAACCAGTGTTGCTTATGTAATGTATATAAGTTTATCATTCCAGTCAGTGCTTATTTTAAAAAACTGCATACGTGACCTATGGCATACTTAACTTTATGATTTAATCCTATTCTTACATTTGGCCACACTCGTGTCACTCCTTTATCAAAAAACAATTTCCCGAAACGCTGATTTAAACGTGATTTAATAGATAAGACTGATTGTTACTAGAAGGTCGCATCTCAATATATAAGGTCGCTTCTCAATATATAAGGTCAAATTTTAGCACAGCCATTTTCACCAAGTCAGAGAAGCAATCAAATATTTGCGTTTGGACTGGTGGAACACACGGCGTTAAACCGTTAGCAGAATGGCTTCAAAAAAGTATGTATTTGACTCATTTTTATTTACTTATTTCTTAGAATGTATTAGTTGTCTAGAATATAACTATTCCGATAATAATAAATTCTAACTTCCAGTTATTTCAATGTGGTCTTTTTCAAGAGATTCTACAGACAGCTCAAGATCATAATGCCAACGTTGTGTTCATCCACTACTCTTTTGTTCATTGCTTTATTAATCATTGTTTTAGTAGGTGAGGTTAACGCTTCAATTTTAGTTCTACGAGTAAATCACGGAAATATATTTGTTGACATAACAAAGATAATAAGCACAAATAATCTCGCGTAACTATTGTAGAAATCTAATCTGTGTTCATGTGTTCTTCACACACTATCTCCATAAATTCGCTACTATACTACTAGTGGTTCGGGGTCCAAATTTTATTTGGGTTGTGTGGTCAATAAGTCCAAAATCTAACTTTTCGATTGGATTTTTGTATAAAATAATTAATTTCAATGCAGAGATGGTTGTGGTCTTCTTCGTTGGGTTAATTCCCAGTCATTATTACATTGTTCTCGGAGAGAAAGACGCTGAAGAGTTTTGGATAAGAACCGCCATTTCACTGTGCATCGTCATGGCAATGGCAACTGTTAGTTTTTATAGACTATTTTTGAGCAGCTTTTAATCAAATAATTTTGAAATCATATAATAAATAATAAATAATAAATAATAAATAATAAATAATAAATAATAAATAATAAATAATAAATAATAAATAATAAATAATAAATAATAAATAATAAATAATAAATAATAAATAATAAATAATAAATAATAAATAATAAATAATAAATAATAAATAATAAATAATAAATAATAAATAATAAATAATAAATAATAAATAATAAATAATAAATAATAAATAATAAATAATAAATAATAAATAATAAATAATAAATAATAAATAATAAATAATAAATAATAAATAATAAATAATAAATAATAAATAATAAATAATAAATAATAAATAATAAATAATAAATAATAAATAATAAATAATAAATAATAAATAATAAATAATAAATAATAAATAATAAATAATAAATAATAAATAATAAATAATAAATAATAAATAACAAATAACAAATAACAAATAACAAATAACAAATAACAAATAACAAATAACAAATAACAAATAACAAATAACAAATAACAAATAACAAATAACAAATAACAAATAACAAATAACAAATAACAAATAACAAATAACAAATAACAAATAACAAATAATAAATAATAAATAATAAATAATAAATAATAAATAATAAATAATAAATAATAAATAATAAATAATAAATAATAAATAATAAATAATAAATAATAAATAATAAATAATAAATAATAAATAATAAATAATAAATAATAAATAATAAATAATAAATAATAAATAATAAATAATAAATAATAAATAATAAATAATAAATAACAAATAATAAATAACAAATCAATATTAATAATATTTTAATAGGTTCTGGCGGTCAAAAAGTACACATGGAAGCTCTTTTACATAAAAAGCAGACAGTTATTGACACAAGCGCTACACAAGCAATACTTAAAAGATATAAATTTTTACAAACTCAATATCTTAGACGATTCAGTTGATAATGTGTAAGATTTGTTCTGCTTTGCTCATTTTAACGAATTTTTTCTGTTAAATATAAATTACATCTATTAAAAATTATAGCAAATTAATGACATTTAGAAAACTTGCATTAAAGTGATCAGAGAATAACTCAAGACGTTGACAGAATATGCTATTTGTTCGCTGAGATTGTACCTGATCTTCTTGTTACTCCTTTCAACGTGGTCTATTACAGTTACATCTGCTGGAAAAAGTATTTATTTCCAGAATAATTATTAACTTTGTTCAAATTCTCGATAGTTGTCTTTAAACATGTATTTTTAATTTTATCTTTATTAGAACTTATCAGAAATAAATAAAAACTTGTTATAAATTAATAACAAATAAAATAGCTATAGATCAAATCCAGAAACTGCTCAGCAAGTTCTAGGTCTGGTTTTTTAGGAATTCGGGTGTGGGAAGCCAGCATTGAAATGTTTAGAGAAAGTTCAATTCCTTTTTTTCCTATGATTTTTTTCAGCCTTTCGCCCCAACCTTTGATCTTTGCATTCGCTGTGTGTAATGTTCCACTTGAAGAATAACTGGTTTTTTGTTTAAAATCATTAAAGGTAACAAGGAAACACCTGCCTACAATCTCGATATTCAGCGAACTTTAAAACTTTACTCGTCTCTGTGACAAATTTTTTAACGCTGCTGTCATAAAAGCGCAGAATACTTTAAATTTAAGAGATTTACCCATTGAAATAAAAAATTAGTAACATCCAACACCTTCACACAAAAAACTTTAAAGCAACATTTTGTCTTAAACTGCTTCACAATCATTAAATTTTCCACCAACAGCAGTTATTTTGAAGTTTCCAAATAAAAAGACACGTTAAACAGCATTACATTAAAACAACATGGCACTGAGGCAGGTAGATGAAAACTGACTCACAGCATAGCAGGGCAAAGCATGTCGCTGTCAGTTTGGAAGGCAGAGGTAGAGCCTTGAAAAAACTTTGAATGAGTTTTGCTAACAAGTTTTAAAATTCTAAACATTTCATAGAATGGATTTAAATAGTGAAGGATTCATTAAAAAACAGAAAATTGGAAATTTGTTTGTTCTGAAATTTGTTTATTTCAAATCTTTATTGTATAAAGTAGAAGATAAATATTTTGATCTTAAACGGTATGATCGACGTTTTTTTGCAAGGACTGGTTATCTCGGCCCACTAAGTGTGTACATCTTTTTCATTGTCTCAACAATCATCAACAAGTTCCTGATGTCTCCAATTGTTGCTTACACAGTAAAACAAGAGCATTTCGAGGGCGAGTTCCGGTAAATTTTAAATACGCAGCAATCAAATAATTAGCTTTAGTCTTTAAAATAACAGAAAAATTACTTGTCTAAAAATTGAATAAAATTTTACGTTTGTTGTAAAATAGTTTTTTTGATTAACTTTTTTTTCTATTTTAAAAAGAAACAAACATATCCTACCAAAAAAGATAATGTAATGTAATGATAATGGTTTGTAATAGATTTTAACTGAAATTCTCTAAAACATTTCAGTTACAAACACATGAACTTGAGGTCCAACTCAGAATCAGCAGCTTTTTACAGATGTGGTTTAATTGAAAGTCAAAAAATAGAGGAAAAGCTGGAAGGATTGCTTTCAGCGCAGAAGCATGTCAACAACAGAGAAATCTTTCTCTCCCGTTAGCTTAAAAAAAATCATCCGAATTTAATTAGAAAGAATTTATGTCTAATTAGAGTTTTATTTATTTAGTTTATTTATCCATTTTTAAATTGTTTGAAAAAATACAAGGATTAAAAATGATTGTTTAAATTTTTTACATAGTTTCTGTCAACATGGCCAATTATTTTGGGACGATCCTCAGCTACATGGTCCTTGCCATTCCAATATTTTCAGGGGCTTACGACCACTTGACACCTACTGAAATCAGTGCACTCATCAGCAAGGTGTTTAGCTGAGTATTTATAAAAACGTTCAAATTTTCATAAATAAATAAATATATTATCAAATGTAGTAAAATTTCAAAAGATATTGCATTTACATCTGTAAAAAATGGCAGTTCGATAAACTAACTAAATGAGGTTTAAGAGAAAATACTAAATTTGTTTAACTTTTAAACTTTAGTTTTGTACTTTTGTTTTTTAAGACAATAAAATATATGATAGTTTTTACTGATATTATGCAGTCATCTTTTCTTATCCTCTATCTTATCTTCAATTTTACTCGTCTGATCAACATGGCACCAGAAGTCTCCACAATGGCAGGTTGCAGTCACAGGTCAAATAACCATTTATAACTATACTGTAACTACTTACCTACCATAAGGTCTTCCGCATAGCCAGTTTGATCGACATCATAAAGGCTATAATATGATGAAGTTATACATAAATAATAATAATAATGTTTGACAATATTTAGAGTGGCGTAAATCCTAAAGGACTTCAAGGCCACTAAAGGGTTCTTTGCAGAGGCAGCCATTTATAGGCGCCTACCCCTTTAGCAAATGCGAGTGAACTCCTTGCTTAAGGGAGTTACGCTGGTGACGCCGGCGAGGCCTGAACTGCCGACCTAATGATCGACAGGCGAACGCTCCACCGCTCTGCCACCAACGTTCAGCGCTATTGCATTAATTTAGAGATTATTTTATTTTTATTTTTGAAACTTTTTAGGCTGAAATATTTGATTAGATTTTTAATTAATTCTTTAAAAATTTTAAACTTTAAACTTTGCATTTAAAAATGTAACACAAATTTTCAGAATTGGTGAATTGCTTGAAACTTTGGCGGGATTTGAACGAGACAAAATGTGTGATGGATTGGTAGTAGATGTAGGAGATAAAACAAAATTGATGTGAGTCTATATTTTTGTAAATAAATATTTTAAATTATTCTTCAGTTCAATAATACTTGTAATCGACATTTTATTGTTAGCTCTAAAGAAAAAAATCATAGAGACGCTTACATATTGGAGAATGCTGATATCATGGTCAGTCGTAAAACTTTAACTGGTGGAAGATTATTGTGCAAAAGTAAGCAAATAAATGATTATAGTTTATACAATAAATAAAATCAAATAGTGACCTGCGACAGAAGACATTTTGGTCTCATGCTTACTGCTATATCAGTTTTGAAACACAATTCAAGAGAATTATAAATTAGGAAAACATAATATAATACTATTAATATAATAGTTAACACATTAATAATTAATATAATAATTATTATACTAATGTAAAAGTTTATAGTTCTTTAAACTGAAAATAGCATTAAGCACGAGACCAACGTGTCTCTCCTGTTTAGACCATGTCGCGCCAAATTTTCAAGATGGCTAATAACTTAAAAAGATCAATAATCCGATACTTTTGTAATTTTATTTCCGCTTTACACGGACTGACAATTTTAAGTCATTTTGAACGCAGTCGGGCTTTGTAGAAGTATACTCAAAAGAAAGACGAATGTAAACAAATGAAAAAAGAAGAAAATGTCTTTACCTTTAAATTTCTTATGTGTAAAATGGCGAGCATTCAAAATTTTAATAAGAGAATGTTGTAATGGGAAACAAGTCCTTTTTTTAATCAAACTTATTTAAATAATAAATCTTTTTCTTTCAATCACCATCAGATCTGAATCTTAAAATTACTACTGGCTGCAGTCTTATAGTTACTGGAGATAGTGGAATTGGTAAGACATCATTACTAAGAACTTTAGATGGCTTGTGGCCCCTTCAAACTGGTAAGTTAAATTCTGTCATTTATTATTTTTTATCAGTTGCGGTGGTTTTGGATTCTTGGCTGCCAGTTTGATGTAATTTAACATTAAATGACTAAATTGTGCAGAAATTCAATAATTTATGGTATATTTAGTGGGATATAAAAGAAGGCATTAATATACATTGTTGACTTAATTTAATCAACAAACAACAAGCAACGTCACCGAACAACGCATGGATTTTAGCAAAGCATTCAAAATATTTGTTTTTAATTTTTTAGCGTGATTATTTCAAAATTATTTATTCGGTCCTAACGAGTCCATGGACGATAAGGTTGTCTCAAAAGCATTTCATATCTCATCTTTGCTCTTATCTAAGACGGATTTGTTGTTAAGGAGTTTTTTTATCTATATTTGTTCTCGGTTACCTTCTTAATTTGGCTGAAAAATATCGCAGTTTTTGGACAGAAGCCTAGATAATCTTAAAAACATAAAACTTAGATTTCCTGGTACGATCTAAATATCAATGCACTCAATCACGTAGGCTGTTATGTCGTGAAGTATATCATCAAAATTTATTATTTTTTTGAAAAGAAAAATATTTTTTTAAAAGATTTTATTGAAATATAGATTCTAAAAAAGTGCAATGTTTATTAAATTGTACCGTTATTTGATATTAAAGCAAGCATTTGCACATAAACGTCATTCAGGTTGCATCACTACAAAGATGTCGCATGGTCGTGGCGGGGTCTTCTACCTGCCTCAGAAACCTTATCTAACAAATGGATCTTTAAGACACCAGGTACGCCCTCTCGATTTTAGTATTTTACGTTTATTGATTGTCAGTCCGGGATGTTTCTGCGTGATAGCTATGGCAAAAAGAAGCAAGTCCATGCACTTTTAGCAAAAACCAAGGCAAAAAGAAGCGATTGCCATTTTTATCTTGTTTTTTTCATTAAAAAAAGAAAAAAAAGTGGGTTACTGTTAGAAAGTACATTTTAAACCATATAGAATAACACTTTTGTTTATTTTTGCAATGAATCAAGAGAGGTTTTAAAAAATATTAGTTTTGCGTTTTCTGCAAAATCATGTTTATGTGACTTGCTTCCTTTTGCCAAAACAGGACAGGCTTGTGATGCAGGGTTTGGACAGGGTGTTTCACAGTTTTTGCATGGCAAGCCGGATTTGCTGGTCATGAATTCCAGGACATTGGGGTAGGGTTGAACTTAGAGAAAGGCAATTTGGAATAGAAGGAGCGAAGCTCCGGATGATGTTTCCTGATTGGAGCGCCTGCTATTGGATGCTAGTGAAACTGAGACCCAGAGCGGTTTGGCTAAAGATGTGGTGTTTTGGTGGTAGCTCGCGGGAATGGAGCAGGAGCTTGGGAGGGCGAAGAATCTTTTTTAGATTGTTTAGATTTCCAGCAGCATATGAAAATTCACAGGGAAGGATATTACCGGTGCCAATACTGTGAAAAACCGTCTAGTCAAAAATCAGGTCTGATACAACACACAAGAATACTCACTGGCGAAAAACCATACAAGTGTCAACAATGTGAAATATTGTTTAGTCGAAATTCAGGTTTAAAATTGCACAAGGTTGAAAAACCACACAAATGTCAGTACTGTGAAAAATCATTTGCTTCTATCTCACAACTGGCACAACACACAAGAATACACACGGGTGAAAAACCATACCAATGCGAACACTGTGAAACATCGTTTAATAAAAAATCAACTCTGATACTACATACACGAATACACACAGCTGAAAAACCATACAAATATCAGTACTGTGAAAAATCATTTGTTTCTATCACAAAATTAGCACAACATACAAGAATACATACGGATGGAAAACCATACCAATGTGAACACTGTGAAACATCGTTTAGTAGAAAATCAAACCTGATATTACATACACGAATACACACAGATGAAAAAACATACAAATGTCAGTACTGTCAAAAATCATTTATTTCTATCTCAAAACTGGCACAACACACAAGAATACATACGGGTGAAAAACCATACCAATGTGAACACTGTGAAACATTGTTTAATAAAAAATCAAACTTGATACTACATACACGAATACACACGGGTGAAAAACCATACAAATGTCAATACTGTAAAAAATCGTTTTGTCAAAAAGCAAACCTAATAAAACATACAGGAATACACACAGATGAAAAAACTATACAGTTGTCCACACTGTGAAAAATCGTTTAGTCAGAAATCAACAATGATACAACATAAAAAAATACACACTGGTGACAACCATACAAGTGTTAACACTGTGAACTGTTTCAACAACAAATAGATTATGCAGTCACACATAAGGGACTACACTAGTTAATAAAATTTACAAATAAAAGATCAAGAGTCTAAATGAAATAAATGTAACAAATATCAATTGCAACGTTTTTCTATATATACTAGCGGAGTACCCGCGCTGCTCGGGGTTTTTAGAGGTTTTTCTAATGTTTGTCTTTCTCGCTCCCGTTTCCTTCCCCGCTTGCGCTCCCGCTCCTGGTCATTATCCGTTCCCTGTCGCTTTCCCGCTGACTCTTTCGCTCTCAGTCCCCCCCCCTAGATCCGATACTGCATACATACATACATACATACATACATACATACATACATACATACATACATACATACATACATACATACATACATACATACATACATACATACATACATACATACATACATACATACATACATACATACATACATACATACATACATACAAACATTCATTTTTATATATATAGATGAATGTCATCCATTTTACGTTGATCCTAAAATGTTTTAGACCTCTAAGCCAGTCGGTAAGTTGGTTAAACATTGATTACAAGACACATACATAAACACAGACACATACATAAACACAGACACATACATACACACAGACACATAAATACACACAGACACATACATACATACATCAAAACAACTAATTGCGAGCCAGTCCCAAGCCTGGATGAAGGAGGAGGGACAGTTAAAAAGATCAAATTTTGATCCACGACAGGAAGTACTTATGTGCTTCCTACATACAGTCAATTCAGTCTTAAAACACTTGGTGTAAAGGACTATAAACTATTATAAAAAAAAAAAAAAAAAAAACATACATACATACATATATATGGAACGGGAACGGGAAAGGAACCTGGAGCGGGAGAGCAAGCGGTGAAAGAAACAAGAGCAAGAGAGAAAAACGATAGAAAAACCTTGAAAATCACTGGACAACGCCAAGTACTATTAATGTTATTTTTTTAATGAAGTCATCGGTTAAAATGTTAACATCAATTTCTTTTGCGATTTTTTTTTTGATGACTGCTCATTAAAGTAACAGCATTTAACCTCGTCTGCTTTATTGTAATTTGGCTTTTTTTTCTCCGGCTTGCATATGAACAGGGAAATAATACAGATGTACACACCCATAAGTTATTAAAAATGCATTATTCATAATTTTTCCGTGGGGCAGACACTTTTCCCGGGAGGGCAAGATTTGATCCGTGGAGCTTGCCCCGTCGCCCCCCCCCCCGAACTCTACGCGTATGTTGTATGTATGTATGTATGTATGTATGTATGTATGTATGTATGCACGCACGCACGTACATACATGTATACATACGTGTGTATGTATACATTACACACATACATCATACACACACAGTTTTATATCTGCAGATTACATTCCCCGAATGGCACCACGGAAAAGAATCAGATGAAGAAATTATTGCAAACCTCAGAATTGCAGGACTTGAAGAACTGGTCCACAGAACAGGAAGTCTTGATAAAGAAATGGACTGGCATTGGTCAGTGAAAAATGTTTATTATTATTTTACTCTGAGTCATGCTGGACTGTTCAGTTTTCATGACATGATTCATGGTAAAAATTTCGAAGTTCTAACCAGCTTACCTTTAATTTAAACTAGCTGGGTTACCCGGCGTTGCCCGGGGATTTTAAAGGCTTTTTATCGTTTTCTCTCTGGCTCCCGTTTCCTGAACCGCTTGCTTTCCCGTTCCAGGTCGCTTTCTCACTCCTGGTCGCATTTCTGCTCACGGTCGCTTTTCCGCTCACGGTCTCTTTTACTTTTCCCGATCCCGGTTGCTTTTACGCTCCAGCTTGCTCTTCTTTTCGCTCTTCCGTTCCTCCATTAAATTTTAGAGCCTTCCCAATGTAACTTAGATGGGCTGTAGCGGAATGCTGTGCAGTCATCAAAATTGATCTGTTCTCTCGTTAACACTTTGTTATTTGGTTTGCTCGTTTAGTTACGTCTGAACTTCCTCAATTTTAATTAGTGTTCTTTAATGTATTGGTTCCACTCTGCAAGTGTGATCTTCTGCAAAGACTTATTATGATTGACTAAAGCTGAAAAAAAAATGTATTAGTAAACGGCTGCAATAATGTTAAATCCGCTCATATATCTCAACAGGTTATATATTTTTAGATGTTCTTAGTTTTTAAGTGTCATGTCTACAGAACGCTACATGTGGCATGTTAATAAATGTTGACCCGTGGCTTTGAAAAATGTGATATAAAACACAGATTGAATTAAAACATAAAGTAATGTAATATTAAAAACCTTCAAAGCATTAACTTAATGAATTTTCTGAGAGTTTTCTGAGATCATCAATTTGGAACAATCGAAGAGTACCACTTTTATTTAGCAAATGATGTAATTATAAATTGAACAAAACAGCAGCAGATTGATAGGCTGGCTTGAGAATTTTGTTCATGATTTTGTTGAAACACAAAAATACTGCACTTGCTTTTATTTCTTTCAAATTTCATGCACCTCATATATCAGTGAAACTTTTACAATAAATTGATGTTGCATGTAAGATTTTCTTTAAAATGTAATTTTCTAATTTCCTCTGAAAAGTAAAAAATAAAAGAAGACCGATAAATTAATTCATAATCTTATAGTCATAACTACTCGTGAATAATAATGGTTGTAATGCCATCACATATAAAAAAACTTACCTGCCCAAAAAAATTTCTCATTTACCGATAGGCTGATAGCAAGCTCGTCAGTTTAGGAAACCATGATATTAGATAAGGAACAATTGAAGTCAGAAGCCTTGAACGATAAATATGAACAATGAATTTAAATTTATTTTTCCAATCTGCATATTAGATAAGGAACAATTGAAGTCAGAAGCCTTGAACGATAAATATGAACAATGAATTTAAATTTATTTTTCCAATCTGCAACTCCTTTTTGCAAAACACAAAATGTTAGAGCATAATGATAATCTTATAATAATTAAGAATAATATAACATAATTAAAATTAAACACGTGCAATGCAACAAACGAAACAAATTGAAAGATACACAGTAAATCATGATTTTAAAAACTAAAAACAAATTACCAAAGCTTTGCCACTTACTTTTGAATGGGAGATATGAACAATGAATTTCTAATTTGATTTAATTTTAATTTGTTAAGTCTGGAACTCTTTTTGTGAAGCACAAAATATCTCTAAATAGAAGAACTTCCACCTGCAATTTATTGATTAGTCCTGAAAACCAAAGTTATCTAGATTTAAAAGATAAGTTGCTAAAATCAAATATAAAGTTTACCGATAGCAGAGCTGTCGTATCGTAAGTTCTGAAGAGAATGAGCTCTATGAAATCAAAACAAAGGTATCCGGCGGCACCATAGATATCTATGGGCGGCAATAAACAACACACATATTTATTTAATTTAATATTTATATTTAAAACTTTTAAAACTTAAGAAAAAAAAATATTTTTTATAGTTTAACTATAAATTAATTTATTTTTATTTTGTAGATTTAAAAATTTACTCCAACTTACTACCGCTGACCAAAACGTTTTTTGTCCATAAAACATCAACGGAAAAACCAATTTATTTAAAATTTTACAGGAACCACCGCTTGAATAAGTTACATAAGCGTGCCAAATTTCAACTAAATCGGTTCGGCCGTTTACATTTTATGTCCGAACAAACAAACAAACAAACAAACAAACAAACAAACATTTCATTTTTATATATAAGATAAGGATTTTTATTTATATAAACAAAGTTGTCTCGATTAATGCAATTTACAGTTCTGCAAAAATGCTTTGTGTAACTCTTCATAGCAACTGTTTTAATTTGAAAAATTTTAAATAAAGCAATGCTCTATTATATGTTTTTAAAAGTTTCCCTATTTCATCTTTATTATTCTCATTATATTAAGATAAGCAGACTTTTATTGATTTAACGAGTTTCCTGAGAATGTTATAATTATGTATATCTGTGATTTCTGTGATTTTTACAAACTTTTATTCAGGTTACAATCTCTGTTTGTGTGCTTGTGTCTTTCTCTGTACGCAAATCTTGCATGTAAAATGTAACCAGCTTTTTGACTAGCTATGAAGCTGAAACTTTCAGCATGGCTTTATATTGGACGACAATACTTGATTCAATGAAAAAAACTTAATTTGAACATCTTTTGTATTTCTAAGTCGAGTGTATTTGAAATCAAAGTTTGTGTTGAAAAACTTGTTTTTCCTTTACTTGTTTGCTGTAATTTTTTATTAAAATTTTCAATAGTTTTACAATTATGTAACCACTAAGTTAATGTTTTTAATGCAATCGAATGTGTTTAAACCAGATCAACATTTGCGGTCTCAAATTTTAAAATATATGAATTTTGTAGGGAGGATGTGTTGAGTCCCGGAGAAGCACAAAGATTGGCATTTGTGAGATTGTTCTACCACCGACCGGCCATTGCACGTTAGTTGAAAAATGTTTTTAAGTAAATAATCAAACAGTTTAAAAAACTTTTTGTATTTTTTTTCTGTTAATCTAGTCCTTGATGAAGCAACGAGTCAGGTGAGTGAAAAACTGGAACAGATTTTGTACGACCACTGCGCCAGTCTTGGAATGACACTTGTTAGTATTGGTCACCGAATGACTTTGAAAAAGTACCACACTCAGGAGTTAAAACTGTTAGACGATGGCGAGTGGTGTGTCGTTCCAATCTATGAAAGTGATTCCATGATACGAAGTCGATGTCCTATCCCAAATCTGAACGAATACAACGACTATTACAGTGAAATAAGTCCACACGAGAGAACTGGCAATGAATATGTTAACAGTGCGAAACCTCCACGCAATGATGACACGCAGTTTTGAAAAGTTTCTGGTTTCGTGCTGGAAGCAAGTTCTTTCCTTTAAGAATGTATCCAACAATCTTATATGTTATAGAGTTAGAAATTTAGTAAATAATCATATGTATTCAGTATTCACAAATGTGAATAATAATCATAATAGTAAAATCAACAATCATAAAGGTGTTCAAAAATACGAAATGCAATCAACACTATTGAATGTAATCAAGTGCCTTAAATGTATTCATACTGTAATTATTGCATTTGAGTAAATTAATCAAGGAACAATTCAAATAAGAGTCAAGTTGAGTTTGCCTAATACTTGTTTATAGCTCTGTAAGTTAGTTGCTTTTGTTGTTAAAACTTATGAAATTATTTTAAATTAAAAAGCTCAACAAGTGCACACTTGGAAGCAGTCCACTTTGGCTAAAAATTGGATTAATTATCTGCAACAGGATAAACATTTCTATTTAAATATGACCTCGAATAGAAAGAGGTGTTTGTAAATTTAGAGTTAATATGTGTTTTTGGTTGGATTTTTAACTCGTGTTTTTTATTGATTTAGGATATTGTGTAAGTTTGCATTTCAACGAAATTTAAAACGGTTTTTGGTAAAAAAAACTTACTTGCTTGTCCTGGTTTGATATGTAATGTATACTCATATTTTTGATCATTATTATGGCCAATCATTAGTCAAATTGTTTGTCGACAAATAGCTAAATTTTGTGAAAATACAGAAGTATGTTCTATTATGTTTGAGATACTTTTAATTGTTTGGTCAGTTTTTGGAGTTTTTTTCGATAAAATGAAAATTTATTTCTTGGTTGTTTGCTTATTGGACTCATCAGGAAATCGAGTACAAGGGAAGTGGGGGCAAACTGTCTAATAAACCCACCCGTTTCAAAATCGAATCCTAATGCTAAGAAAAATTTTATTATTGAAAGTGTGAAAATATGAAAATGATATTTTAAAGTGGCCCACGATTGAGTGAGCATCGGCGTTACTAACTATGAATAGAAATTTATAGGTAAGGGTAAGAAGAAATGTTTTGATCAAACTGCAGAACTCAGTTTTAGATGTTGCTTGCTTCATTGCCAATGTAGATCATTCTACGTCTTGTGGCCAATGTATTTGAAGCATCAGACGAAGATAGGAGTCGACTGCGGCCGCGACGGAGCTGATCGGTCGAAGATCAAGGCTGAGATAGAGTGGGCCATTATCATGCAGACACTTGAAAACGAGTTGCGCGACTTTGAAAACTGTTCTCTCCGGTAGCCGTAGCCAATGGAGATCTTGAAGAATAGGTGTTACGTGATCGTACTTCTTAGCGTTGGATGTCATTTTGGCGGTGGTGTTGATGACGAGCTGAAGGCGGTTAAGTTGATGTTGTAACTACGAACTGTTATTTATTTATTATTTATTTAGTGTTGTAGCTACAAACTATTATTTATTGTTTTGGTTCTGTTAGTTCTGGGGACGCGGATGTGGTCGATGCCGAGCGAGGTCTCGGGGTCTTTTCATTATGGCAGCGGTCGCTTGTAATCAATAAACGTTGTTCTCACTAGTCGTGTTGTTTATCAATTAGTCAACAATACAACAGTGGCGCAGTCGACATGAAAAATGTCAACGAACTTTTTAAACACTTGCTAGATGAACTAAAGCGTCAATCCGATCGCCGCGAGAAAGCTCTTTTGGAGGCTTTGGCGAGTTTCAATTCGTCTGGAGCCGCAGTCTCAACACCCAGCGGAGTGTCTTCTGACTTCCGGGACGTGTCGAATCAAATCGACAAATTTGTTTACAACCCGGAGGAGCGAGCAAATTTCGATCGCTGGATCAGACGCGTGGAAACAGTACTACCTTCCGACAAGGCCCAGAACATCAGCGGCGCCGACAAATCGGTAATCATCCGCTCAAAACTCCCCACGGATGAGTACTATCAGTTTGAGAGCTACATTCTTCCAAAAAGCCACAGGAGCTAGAGTTGAAAAAAACTATGAACTTGATAGAAGTTCAAAAGCGGCCATAAAGTAGTTCAAGCCAAAAATCAGTTTTCCAGGCTCTTCGGACGTAAAGAATCCTTATTCTCACGTCACTTCCAAGCATGGCAAACCGAAATTCAGCCGGATGAAAGTTACTTGGCCCTGGCTTCGCGAATAAAAAAGATTGCCGAGGACTTCGAAGTCACTACTTTCACCCGTGATGACCTTCAATCTCAGCTCTACGTTCAGGCGTTCAAGGACCCTCGACACTCTGCAATTCGAAAAAAACTCTTGGAAAAGACAGACGAACTTCAAGAGAAGCTGAATGCTTTCAGTCATTCTGATACAGCTCCACCTCTCACTGTCGACGCTCTTGCAGACCTTGCTTGTCGACTGGCAGATCTCGACTTGGTCAATAAAACAGTGGCAATCCACCAATCAAACAACCAAGAGGTTATGGCGATCAAAAAATGATTATATTTCGCAACAGAGGCCAACTCCCAAATGTCCTTTCTGCGGCAGTCACCACTGGGTCAAGTTCTGCTCTTTCAGGGACATCACCTGCAACAAGTGCAACACAAAGGAACATAAAGCAGGCTTCTGCGAGTCCGCCAAACGCTTTATAGAAAGACGACGTTTCCGGCATCCCCAGGCCGACGAAATCGTGTGCAAGAAATTTGCGTCTGACGACTCTTTGAGTGACAGGGATGACAAGCAAAATAATCAAGCTGAACAGACCGTACCCCAGTCGGAGTCTCATCAACGCTCTCCTGTTTTGCCACTCACTAGACCAAAACGAAATACTCGTCCTCCAGCATATCTCAACGACTTTGAACGGGACATCGACAATGCCATACTTCTCGTGAACAAACTCAACCTTTACAAGCTTCCCAGAGGCGTGACTACAAGACCTCCAGCTAACCTATTTTCTTTCAAGATGTCAGGCTTCCATCTTAGTGAGGAGGAATGTTGTAACTACGAACTGTTATTTATTTATTATTTATTTAGTGTTGTAACTACGAACTATTATTTATTGTTTTGGGTCTTTTAGTTCTGGGAACACGGATGTGGTCGATGCCGAGCGATATCTCGGAGTCTTTTGTTTATGGCAGCGGTCGCTTGTAATCAATAAACGTTGTTCTCACTAGTCGTGTTGTTTATCAATTAGTCAAAAATACAACAGT
Source organism: Erpobdella octoculata (assembly GCA_963978895.1). Lineage (NCBI taxonomy): Eukaryota > Metazoa > Annelida > Clitellata > Hirudinida > Erpobdellidae > Erpobdella > Erpobdella octoculata. The sequence continues at coordinate 31,246,073 of OZ022240.1, forward strand.
TGAGAAGTTGGTAGACAAAGAAGTAAGGAGTTGCAGCAGTCGATCTGTTGGAGAATGAGAGTAGTGACGAGTGTTTTTCTTCTAAGGATTGGTTAAAACTTGTTCACGCTCCAAATCTGCCTGAGAATGGAGAAGCATGAACGGACTGTGTTAGTGACTAAATGATGTCGACACAGCAATAATATAATTTGGGATATGGTGGAAAAAACGCCTAGACCCAGACAAACAGCACATAGTCGGGTAGGCAATGCTCATATATCTGCGTGTCGTCGGGTAGAGATGGTAGTTCATGTTGTGGTTGTCAAACATGTGCGCGATTTCTTTTGCGTAGAGAGAGTAGAGGAGTGGGCCCAGGACGGAGCCCTGTCGGACACCACAGTCAGATGATGGAATCGGAGATGATTATCCAGTCGGCAACAATGTCCAATGACTGTAATCGTTGACGTAAGGAGTTGTGATCAACGGTATTGGTATCGAAGGCTGCGGACAGGTCAAGAAGGATCAGAAGAGATATAACCTACCACCGTCGGCAGCCCAAAGCAAATCAAAAACTGAGGTGATTTTAAGAAGTGCAGTTTCCGTAGAATTGTTGGAGCGGTAAACAGACTGGAGAGATGGATATAGGCTCTAGGTTATTCGAGTATAGATGTTTGAAAACGCGTGTGAGTACGAGCTTTTTGAGTGATTTAGAAATGATAGACAAGTTAGATATTGGGTGATAGGATGAAGTAGAATTTCGATCAAGTCCCGGCTTCTCTGTAAACATTTTATATGGGTCCTATGTGGGGTTCCTGGGCTAGGGATAATACCTATATGGGTTGTATATATAGGTCTTATGTGGGGTTCCTGGGCTATGGATAACCTATATGGGTTGTATACGGGTCATATATAAGCTAAATGGGATTTTGCAAAATCAAAACGTCTATATTGGAGCTATATGGGTCCCACACGGGGTTCGTGGGCTAATTTATATTTGGGCTATAAATGGGCTGAGCTAGGGATGTCGAAATTTTAAAAAATATCGATATATCGATATATCGATATTTAAAAAAATATCAATATCGACGTCGATATATCGAGTGAAAAATATCGATACATCGATATATCGATCGAATTTTCCCGCTCCCGGCCGCTTGCTTCCCCGTTCCCGGTAGCTTTCTTTTTCTCGCTCGCTCGGATCGCTCCTTCGCTCTCAGTCGCTTTTCCGTTCCCGCTCATTCTCTAGTTCCCGTGATTCGAAAACTTAAGCAGACTAACATTTATATATATTATTTTATGTACAAAAAACTCAATAAAAATAAAATTATTTTTATCAGTATTGCTTTTTATTAGGTAATAATTACAAAAATAATAAAAACCAAAAAGCTATCTTTTAACTGATATTTTTAAATTTATTAATTGTATCATCACGGAAACCAGTATTTGTCCGGTAATGAAAGTAAAAAAACTCTGTTCTTCACATGTTCCGCTGTCAGTCGGCTCCTAGTGTTAGGAACTGCCAAATTTACAGCAGAAGCCACTCTTTCTGAAGGTACAGAGGAAGCCGTAGGTGTCAAGTACTTAAGAGCTATATTTAAAAGAACTGGGGTGAAAAGTCTCGCGTCAATCCAAAACTTTATTGGATTTTCCTTACGAGAGAGATTTGGAGTATCCAAGAATTGTTTCAACTCGTCCGGCATTCTGTTAGTTCGAGAGGCTAGTTAGCATAGACATAATATTATATTAAAAATCAATGCTAATATTATAAATCTATGCTAGTTAGTTACATAAAAAAAAAATCGCATATCATAAATTTTTCGATAGTCGATACTGGATATTTTATATCGATATATCGATATATCGGATAAAAATATATCGACTAAAAATATCGATATATATCGGCTAAAAATATCGATACATCGATATATCGATATTTTTTCGACATCCCTAGGCTGAGCCAAATTTGTTTTAATTTGTTTGTTTTATTAATTGTATCAATAAAAGTTACTTATTCTTTTATTTATTTTTTTAACTTGAACTGCTTGGGAAAGATTTCTGTAGTGAAAAAATGGTTAGAAAGGGTAGAAAAGTTATAGACACCGGCTTTGAGAGTCGTAGGACCCGGGTTTGATTGCCGGTCCAGGCCCATTTAAAGTCTTTATGTTTAGCCCATACAGGACCCACTTGATTCGGTATGTCACTTGGGCACGGGTCCTATACGGGCAGCCCCTCTGGTCTGGGACCCACTAAGATGCCCATTTGGGACCCATATATAATAGGTCCCAGGTATGAATGTTCACAGGTTTTTTTATGAGTGGAGTGATGTAGATTAACTTGAACTGCTTGGGAAAAATTTCTGTAGTGAAAGAAAGGTTAAATGCTGAAGAGATGTATGGAGCAAGCAAGGGCGATATAACTCTTTGAAAAGACGAGTAATTGGGATAAGATCCAGTAAGCACTGACTGACGATCATGCAATCGATGAATGAGCGCCGTCGATGTCGTTTGTTGGCTCGAAACGGTTAAGGAAACTCTCTGGCGCTAAACGGATGGATGGGGCAGCAGAAGAGCCAACGTTTGAAGACGTCGAGCAAACGCGTGCAACCTTGTCGACGAAATATTCAGGAAATCGTTGGTGGTTAAGATAAGATAAGATAAGATAAGATAACGTTTATTATAGTGGTTTAGAAGACTTTACGCCTATAGACAACCACTTCGAATTAAAAATAATAATAAATAGAATAAAATAAAATAAATGATAATAATAGATAAATAAACTAATAAAAATAAATAATTGCATAAAAAATCAGTATCCATGCCTGGATAGCGCTACTTTAAAAGATGTGGTAGTCTCAGATGCTACAGTGTCATCGTCCAAGTCATTCCATATGTTTACCACTCTAGAACTAAAAAAAGCCTTTTTTAAAGTTTTTTCTTGTTTTTTAAAAAGCTTGAATCTATGTCCCCTAGTGCTTTGAATCGGTGGTTGTTCGAAAAACATTGCTGGTGTTAAATCCTCTTTTCCTGTTATTATCTTGTAGGCTTCGATCAAGTCACCCCTACTTCTCCTTTTCTCTAGAGTTGTTAAGCCGCATTGTTTTAATCTTTCTTCGTAAGGTAACTGGCTTAAATGCTTAATCAAATTTGTAGCCCTCCTTTGTACCTTCTCCAACACTACAATGTTCTTTTTTAAAACAGGGCTCCAAGCTTGTACACAATATTCTAGATGTGGTCTTACCAAACATTTGTATAGTCTGATAATTATTTCCTGGTTTCGACTTATTATTGTTCTCTTGACCAATCCTAAAATCTTATTGGCTCGCTTTGCTGGTTATGGTAATAGCTTCGCTAAAAAGCTCTGCCTCTGAGCATCACTTTATTGGCGAGGGCTCAAGTTGTCAGAAAAGGGTGAATTTCCTCTACCCCTGGCTACAGGCTTGCATTGTAAGAAGACGAAGAAAAAACCAGAGGAGATCCGAGGAATTAATTTAAAAATTGAGTTTGGTCAATCAGACTGAATCTGATTATTTAAAGCTCTTATAATTAAATGATAATTTATAAAAATTTTCCTCTCACTGAATATAAATAGCTCATATAGTTGTAATATTTTCATTTTGTAAGGAAAAGCTCTGCCTACTAGATTAACCTTTTGTTTAAGTCGCTAAGAGGTCACAAAAGGTTGGCAAATTTATAAACACGAGAACTCCTTGATAGCGGTCTGAAGGCGTGACACAATACGCGTATCATTTTTGTTTAATGAACGAAGTTTAATAAAAATTTCAAACGGTGAAGCGACGTATTTTTGCTTCCAGATGTTTCTGCTCTCTCGGATCTAAAAAAAAGTCTACTTAGTCGTCAGTAATATAATAATTATTAGTTCATTAGTTTTTTGCTAGCCATTACTAGTCAGTCCCTAGTCTAGTCTAATCAATCAAGTCTAGTGGTCTAGTCACTTTTTGATTTTTAGTCATCTACTGTTTACTGTTTATTAGTTTATTTAACTTTATTTTATTGACGTTGTTGACATCAAACATAAGATGAAAATATAAAGAAATCAAAAGACAAACAAAACATTGACTACAACAGCATCTACTATTATAACCATTTGTTATGTTCCTATAGTAAATTAATATATAATGCAGACATCGCACAGGCGAAATTGTCAATAATTAATTAAACTAGTATTAATTATAATGACACATTTACACACACATACATGCATACACACACACATATATATATATATATATATATATATATATATATATATATATTATAGTGTTATATAGATAGAGTAACTTAGACTATAGAGTAGAGTTTAGTCTATAATAGACTGACTATTGATATTGATTATTCAGATTTTAGAGTTAAGACAAAGTTTTATATAAGAGTCTTTTTATACTACTCAATCTTACTCTCTAATACTCTTCTTCTACTAGCCTACCACTCTCTATTTTTGCTCCTGTCTAGTAACGAGACTACTAGACTAGACTCTACTAGTTTCTAGTTACTTTTAGTCTTAACTCTTAGTCATTGTAGTTCAACTTTGCTTGAGCATAAGCGTAAATTAAGTTAAGTAAATTTTAGGTTTTGTTTTAGTAGGTTTAGTTCATTTTTGTCAGTTCGAGTTAAATGCTTATGTTATCTGTTATCAGAACTCAGGTCTTAGCAAGACTAACAAGAGAAACCGTTCTCTGTGGTGTGGGCATATGAAGAAAGTGTCATTGAGAGGTGCTCTCTTATGTCTGCTTATCATTCTCCGTAGCTAATTAGTGAAATCAATGGGGCTGTATTGTATTCATAAAAGTTGATGCAACATGGATTCAAAGTGAGTCAACAATAAAAATGCAATTGAATTAGTTTTTATGCAATACAATAATGTAAAGGAAATAGAGTAATTGATTTTCAAAGTTGTTTAATTAGTTACACTTAATTGTTTAACAACTGAGACAATGAATGTTTGAGTGTGTACTATTGATTGCCATTCTTTGTAATTTAGTTTTTGTTTTGCTGTTAAAAGTTGCAATTGATCAGCATTTGCTTCATTTTAATTTTAAACGACTGGCTGTGTTCATTTATTTACTTTTAAAATGCACTGCAAAGTTGAGATTTATAAATTCGACAGTTTCTTTTTCAACTGGGTTTTCTTCAAGAGATTTTTCAAACAGCTGGGAGTTATATTTCCGAAGTTCTGCTGTTCTTCTACTTTACTGTTCTTTGGTTTAATATGTGTTGTCATTTTAGGTAACACCATAATGTTCTGTTTGTCCAATTTCAAGTTTATTTGATCTTGTTTTCAACAATTTTTTTTTTATTCTAGAACAAGTTACTACTTATTTCGTTGGTATGATTCCCAGTTATTATTACACTATTCTTGGAGAGAAACAGCTGGATGAATTCTGGAAAAGAACAGGGATATCATTAGCTCTTATCATAATAATGGCCTGTGTTGGTTTTAATAAAGTTTTATTATTAGCCTTTTACTTTAAATAAAGTTCTATTATCTGCAATTAACTGAATATTTTGTAATGGTAATGAATGTTAATGGAATGAGTTGTAACTTCTAACCAAAACTTATAGATAATGTTATAAGATGCTATTGGTGTTAAGATACTGGCAACCAAGAAGTATGTGTGGATGTTGTTCTACATAAAGAGTCGAGAATTGCTGACAAAGCTGCTACAAGACTTGTACACATCACACATCAATTTTTATAAGCTGAATGTTCTGGACAGCAATGTTGATAATGTGTATGTCATCATCTTTTTTTCACGATACATTATTGTGTATTTTCGTGTGCTTCTCGATTCATATATAAATTTTACACATATTTTATTTCATTCAACAGCGATCAGAGGATAAATTTTACACATATTTTATTTCATTCAACAGCAATCAAAAGATAAATTTTACATATATTTTATTTCATTCAACAGCAATCAGAGGATAAATTTTACATATATTTTATTTCATTCAACAGCGATCAGAGGGTAACACAGGACGTTGACAAAATGTGTCGTACATTCGGAGAAATCATTCCAAGCCTCATTGTTACTCCATTCAATATTATCTACTACAGTTATGCAGCTTGGAATGTGTAAGTGACAGCTGTACATTTACTCTGCTCAGTGTAAAAATAAGTAAACTAAAGTATCTGAATAGATAATTTAAGCATTTTATTAAAAAAAGTACTTATTGACGGAGTTATGAAAGAACCAAACGAATTGTATTTAATCTTTCAAAATTTGTAGGTCCGGCTATGTTGGTCCTGTCACCGTTTACATCTTCTTTGCATTCTCTACGTTGATCAACAAATTTCTTATGAGTCCCATTGTTGCTTGTGCCGCTTTCCAGGAGAAGTCAGAAGGAGAGTTCCGGTAATGATTACGGCTGTTCGTGTTTTGCTAAAATTATCTTATTTAAATTTTTGTTTGTGACAAAAGCTTACTTCAGTTGATATTGAATTGGATTAAACAAGAATAAGTTTTTTTTTTTACTTTAAAAGAAAACAGCTGATATGTTTTCACTTTTAAGAGATTGATTAATTATAAACTGATCCCCTTAAACCTTTCAGTTCTCTAAATGAAATATTTCAGATACAAGCACATGCAGTTGAGGTTGAACTCTGAATCGGCTGCTTTCTACAGATGTGGACCAACAGAGAACATAAGGTTAAGAGAAAAACTCGACCAACTTATCACTTCTCAAAAGTGTCTTAATAATAAACAGTTCTTTCTATCACGTTAGTAATCAGATTTTTAAGTTCTTATTAACTTCAATTTTGTGGTAAAACCTTTTTTAAGTTTTGAAAATGTGAACTATTAAATTAAAAAAAGCTGACAATTCTTATAAAGGATTTATATAAAAAAAAAACTGAGTTTTTTGGTTGCCACTTGTTTGTAGTTTATTTTCTTTCTTACTGACAAAGCTTGAAAGCATCACAAACATCATGTTTTCTTTTCCATTCATAGATGATCTAATTTGTATTAAAAATGTTTTTGTAATTAATAAAATCAATATTAATACTTGGTCTATATTAACTTTTCAAGTTTCTTAAGTGAACGAATCCATAAATAAATAGATGGCACACTGTAGTGTACTTATTGATAAATTGATCTGAAATTTATCGTTTCAGTTTCTGTCAACGGTGCTAGTTATTTTGGTAGCATATTAAGTTACATCATCATTGCGATTCCTATTTTCAACGGAGTTTATGACGACCTGAAGCCAGCAGATTTAAGTGCTCTCATCAGTAAAGTCAGTTGATTATTATTATTTTCACTCCAACATCATAAATTAATTTCAATTATTTGTTTAATTTCACTTTTAGTCTTCCTTCCTGATACTCTACCTCATCTTCAACTTCACTCGTCTCATCGATATGGCTCCCGAAGTAGCCAACATGGCGGGTTGCAGTCACAGGTATCCAACTTATTGAATGATAGGTCGTTACTGTTAACAATGCTTACAACTGTTTGTTTGTTCATAGAAATGTTATTATTGTTTCTTCATTTAAATGTGAAATTAAGCATTAAAATGCTTAATTTGATTGAAGAATAGGTCAGTTATATGAGGAGTTGGCTTTCATGGAGGCAAATAACAAGAGAAGTGATGATGATGATGTCGTTGTTGTGACTGAAAACAGTTCTTTGTAAGAAGTTTACTTTTATTTAATTTAATTTAAATAAAATTATTTTATCCTTTATTGTTGTCAATATTTTGTAACAGATAAATTTATGTGATAAATAAATAATGCTTAGCTAAAATAGATCGTCTTCATTTAAAGGTCCAATGGTTCATTCGGGAAACCAGCATACAATCTCAGTAAGGTGAATGTACATGTGGCCCACAAAGCTTTAAATCACAAACTGCTATGTAGAGGTATGAGTTACTTCTTTTCGTAATTAGTATTTATTAATTTTTACATAAATCATTATCATTATTGTTATAATTATTACTACTTGTTGTTTTAATATGTCTTTAATTTACAGTATATTATTCTTTCTTTATTTTTTTAATAAACAGTTTTTAATATTTTACCTTTTTCAGATCTGACTCTTGATATAACGACAGGCCACAGTCTCATAGTAACTGGAGATAGTGGCATCGGTAAAACATCATTACTAAGAACTTTAGACGGTTTGTGGCCCCTTCAAACTGGTAAGTTTTATTTTAATTTTTTTTTTATAAATTTATAAGTGTTCATGTTTTTATTTGTTCTCATTATGATCTTATCTTAATGAAACTTCTTCATAATTCTTCTATAACAAGAATCCCACACTTCTATCGCGATGTTTCAATTGCTTGGCTCAGTGAAAATAGATATTTAATGAATGGTTATTTATTCTTGGCTCATCTTCTGTTTTGTGTTAACATTCTTCAATCTGTGTTCTTTTAGTTGTTTATTGAAAAGTTTGAGGTTCCGTCTGAAATGAGAATTTAATTAAAATTCATAATAATTTATTAAACTGATTAAAAAAAAGTTATTCTGTTTTTTACTCATTAACAAAATATTTATTAAAGAAACTATTACTTATGATGATTGGTTTTTTAAAATAAGCGTTTTTTGTAGAAAAAAAGCAATTCAAACTTGTATTTTTTCCTAAATACTCAATTATTGAAGCAAGGCCACTCAGAAAGTCTCATTAAATAATAATCATTTGTTTATACCTATCATTCTTATCATATTTCGAATCACTTGACAATAACTAAGATACATCCAGGTAAACATAACAATCAAATTAAACTTCACTATCACGATATCGATGTTCTTGCATCATCATTACGAATAGTACAGTTGTTATCTCTTCCGATCTACTCATCCAGGCAAGATCACCCGGTGCATGAATCGAGGACGTGGTGGAATATTCTATCTGCCACAAAAACCTTATCTTACCAGTGGCTCTCTCAGGCAGCAGGTAGTTTAAGAATTGCTACTGTGTGTATCAACTATCATTATTATTATTATTATCAACTTTTTAATAATAATATATTTTATTATTTATATTAGTATTGTGGTGTTTTGTTGTTAAAAACAATTATTTCAAGGTTTTGCAATGTTTGATTGAAAGATGATTTTCTTTGAAACAAGATAATATTTCCTGACCTGGTTTCTAATGGGAGTGATGATGAAGAGTTAATCAAAGGTCTTCAGAAAGCATCACTTGAAGAACTTTTGTCCAGAGCTGGAAATCTTGATAGTTTGCTAGATTGGCACTGGTTTGTGAATGTTCTTTATTTTTTATTGTTCCGATGTTGAAATTTTAAAATGTTTATTTTACAAATTGTTTTGATTTCATCAAGGGAAGATATCTTATCACCCGGCGAGTCGCAAAGACTTGCCTTCGTTCGACTGTTCTATCACAAACCTGCCATTGCAAGTACGTTGTTGAAAGGGTATTTTTAGGTTGAATGAATTTTGAAATTTTCATTTTTATAATTTTTTTTAGATTAATTTATAAGTTATGATTTTTATTTTATATAAAATTGTTTATTGTAGTTCTAGATGAAGCTACGAGTCAGGTGAGTGAAGATCTCGAACGAGTTTTGTACAAGAATTGTAACAAAATCGGCATCACGTTGGTCAGCATCGGACATCGGAAAAGTCTCAAGAAATTTCATGATCAGGAGTTGAAACTTCTTGCCGGAGGCAACTGGTCACTCACTTGGCAGAACCACGACGGGCATGATCACGATCCTGGTCCAGGTGCCAATGGGGCAGACTCAAAGTTTGAGGGATATGAAAGTATGGAGGGAGAAGACATGTCCAGTTTAAGTGATTTTGCCGAGGAGCTGGTACTCATTAAAGATGAAAAGAAAAATGAAAGGAATGAAGATGTTTTTGATGAAAATGTTGAGGACGTTGAATGCAACCTTCTACGATCTCGTGGTAATGATGACGATTATGGCAATACAAAGCTTTGATTCTTTTCCAGACTATGAGTTTTTTTAAAGGTAATTAAGTGGTTGAGATTATCAATTAGAATGATTACTAGATGAAAATATTTTTAAGTTGTTAATATTGTTGTATATCTGTTGTTCAAAAGTCTCGTTGAAACTGATACGACTTGATGTGATTTACCCCGTGCTTCATGTCTAATGAGAATATATCTTTGTTGATTGCTTACTGCAATCGAGTACTCTATTAGGTAATTAAGGCAAACATCGAAATACCTGGCCTTGTTTTCATGTTTCACAAGTCTGTGCCATTATTTGTATGAAGAACAGTATTATATTGTCGACATACAACTAGGAAGCCTTAACAATAAGCTCAGGTTGAATTTTGAATTGAATTCTATGTGGTATTGTTGCTTTCTGAATCTGCAATCAGTCAACTGTTGCTTCTATTTCTAAATTTCTTTTCTTGCGATAAAATTATATAACTGTCGAAACTTTCAACTTTTATTTTTATTCTGTTCACCGGTTTGTTGTTTATTTTGTTTTGACAAGTTTTTGTTGTTGATTGTAAATACAATATTATTGTGTTAGAGAAAACACTTTTATGTTGAAGCGAATTTCTTTACAGTAAATACAAAACTCAACTCATTTGTTTAAAAATGCTAATAATACAAAACATTTTTTATTAGTTTAAATTTATAATAAAAGACAGAATTGAATTTATTATTCGTCTCTCCTGAGTCGCTCAATAAATTTTTTTATGAAACTTCACTGATACTTATAAATCTGCTAAAATATTTTTTTATATTGATAAAATAACTTACTTCTGGGGTGTTTATTTAAGCATAGTCCACGGTCTTTTACACCAGACCAGATGTTTTGAAACCAACAGGCGCATGTAGGCACCATAACGGCCTGTAGTGATTAGGTGTCAGAGCTTTTCTAAGGTGGACCTGGAAAAAATATTCATGCCATCTATATATATAAAAGAACATGTCCTGACTGACTGACTGATAATCAATGCCGAGCTCAAACGCCTCATCCTAGGATCGTGAAATTTGGAACTTATATTACTTTTATTGCGTACCTATTTGCTTTTGATTGTAACTGCTACTCGAAAACTGTAGATGCTACAGGAGTAAAAAATAGTATTTGGTTTCTACTCCAGAAATAATGATATATGTGTTTTACCATTTTTTGAAAATTTGGTTTCCAGTACTTCAAATATGGGGTGGAAAATAGGGTTACATGGTTTTTAAAGGAACTGCTACTCAAAAACTGTAAATGCTACCAAAGTAAAATTAGTATTTAGTTTCTACTCTAAAAATAATGATATACGTCTTTCACCATTTTTTGAAAATTTGGTTTCCAGGACCTCAAATGTGAAGTAGAAAAAGGGTTATTTGATTTTAAAATAACTGCTACTCAAAAACTGTAAGTGCTATAGATATGAAAATTAGTATTTTGAGGTTTTGTGCCGGTTAAAAGTAGATGACTTCAGTTTATTACCGGACGGACGGGCCAAGCCGTTATTTTAGGGTCTTCATACGGCCCTGCCCAAACCTTAAATCAAGGTGGGACGGGCCGAGATTTTTAACCAAGTATATAGACATTTTAGTGATTTTAGGGTGTTCAGACGGGCCGGGCCCATATTAGACGGGCCGTGCCGGGCCAGGAATTTCGGTTTTTGAAACGGGCTGGGCCATGTTGTCGACGGGCCGAGCCGAGACCTAAAAAATTGATCCGTGCAGTACTCTACTATGTATGCACGGTTCAAATTTTCTAATTTCATCAGTGATGGGCACTTTAACGACTGTAGTTGTAACTAATGTAGTTATAACTACATTTATAGTAGTTACATGGTAGTTATAACTACTTTTGTTTTTGAGTAGTTGCCATGTAGTTATAACTACTTTTATGATCTAGTTTGGTAGTTATAACTAGTCTAACTACTTTGACTTAGCGCTGTAACAAAATTATTAAAAAGCCAGATAATTTAAAAATATAATCTAAAGCATCGAATGTTCAATCACTGAAGGATTATCCATTTGTAGAATGAGCTTTCATAAAAGCCAATTCTACTCTTCCAAGCATGGCTGGTATGATTTTGACACCTCGAAGGTGCAAAATGAGTGACACTTTATTTGACCGTATGGTTCCAGTTTTAACAAATTTTGAACTTTGTCATTCAACCTTTATGTATCAATAAACACTTTTGTTTTTCTAAAATTTGCTTAAAAATACTTTGTTTTTATTATATTTTCTTAAAAATACTATGTTTTTACCAATGCTTTTATTAACTCGTCGTCTCTGTTTCTCTGTCTGTCTGTTTCTCTGTCTGTTTCAAATCTTGCAATCAATTTTTGAGTCACTTCCTGATGATGGATTTTTTTCAAATTTTGCATACATGCTCAAGATAGAAGACAATGCAATATTCAATTATTAGTTTTACAATAAGTCAATTAATTTAGTTAATTTTAATTAATTTATATATATTTATGTATATGTGTACGTGTGTGTGTTTATTATATTTTTTTATCTAGGAATTTATGTATATGTGTTTGCAAAAAATTGATTGCAAAATTTGTGTTTTAATTACATATAAGAGCATTGGTTTTAAAAATTCGTTTTTAATTTACTTGTTATTATATTTGCTTAAAAATACTTTGTTTTTATTATATTTAGTTAACAATCATTATTATTCTTTAAAAAAAATTATTAAATGCAAATTTATTTTTTGTTGTTGTGTTTTTATATCTTACAGTACATGTTTTATAAATATACGAGTAGTTAAAAAGTAGTTGGAAAGTAGTTAACTACTTTAGTAGTAGTTAACAAACTAGTTATAACTACCTCTATTCTAAAGTAGTTAACATGTAGTTATAACTACTTCTGTCATTAGGTAGTTGGTATGTAGTTGTAACTACAATTGAAGTAGTTGGTGCCCATCACTGAATTTCATGCGAGCGAAGCCGCTACGGGCACTGCTAGTTCATATATAAACAAGTAAAATAAAAAATAAATAAAAAAAATGCTTTTATTTGCCTCTTTATCTGAGTCAACGAACTAAATTTTTGAATCTAAAACAACCGTTACGCTCAATCTTGTACATTGTTTATTTCTTTCATATGAAATCAAAATTCATAAATTTAACTTGAAGTATGGATTAGTTGTTATCTAACCCTAACGGATAACCTTGATTAATTGTAATTGATTTAAGGCCTAATTCATGTCGGAAACATTCAATTCGTGTATTGTCATCCAGAAAAAAGCTTTCCTGAAAGTTTTAGAGCTCTAGGTGGTCGAAAAGTGGATGAATTTTTGTTTCTAGGATTTGATCACCACAGACAAACAGAGAGACGAGTGAAGTTAAATAAAAGCATTTAAAAAATGACTGTCTGTCTGTATGTCCTTTATGCATTGCTACACCATTCATGCAATCGTAATGAAGTTTTCACACAACCTTGAGAGTCAATGGGAGACAACTACTGTGAAAAAATTGAACTCGGTCACAAAATGAGCGGGAACTGGAGAATGAGCGAAACGGGAAAGCAAACAAGCATTACAAGTTTACATAAGCGTTAGAAAAATAAATTACCAACGATATACCAAAGACACCACTGGCAACTGAAATTAAAAGGCATATATACTATTGCTTCTCTTAAGCTGCGTGGCGGTCAAAGTTTGGCATCCTAGCTCGTACATATAGTGATTATTATACAGTCATTTTTGATTCCTTATTCATTATAATTAAGTTATGTTATTGTTATATAGAATAAGTATATCGGCCCGCCTGTCGTTTAGGAAGGCCTTTAGCTAGGCAGCCTAGTAGACCGGAGATCCAAAACGAAGAACTGAGAGTTACAACCGTATAGTAACTTAATCAAATATTTTTTAATAGAAAAAAAAATTTTTATGTAAAAAATAAATTTTTAACTTGATAAAAATTAACAAATTTTTTTTATAAAACTTCAGTTGACATTGAATTTTATTTGCGTAGTCTCTAGTTCGATGGTCTATTTATAAGTCTATTTAACGTCGCCTGTGTTATCGGTAAATTAGAATTGTATATTTTTTATGTCGGATATTGCGTTAAATTAAAATAAAGCTCATATCAACTACTTTTAGCTATAAGAAATCGACGTTTCTGTTTCTTTCAAACCGAGTTTAGTCTCCGCTGTTGTACCAAAAATAGATTAATACAAATAATGAATATTCATGGACCAAAAAGAATCTAAATCGTTTTTCGGAGGCCATCTTGGCATCTCACTCAAAACCGGCTCATCTCCGATATACTTATTCTATATATATATCCTATAGCTACTTCATAAAACATTGAATTAAAATCAAAATCGTTGCATGGAAGTGCCTTAGTCGTGTGCAAATGGCGCGATTTACCGTATTGTTACATTTAGTGAAAAGCGACCGAGATCGAAAGAGCGATCGGGAGCGGGAAAGCGACCGGGAACGGCAATAGCGATCGGGAGCAAGAGAGAAAATTCTGAAAACCCGGGCAACGCCGGGTACCTCGCTAGTATTTTCTAAAATTCAATGGTATTATTTGATGAAAGTGGGCACAGCATTAGATTCTAAGAGTTAGAATGATAGAGAAGGAAATTTCCTCGCGGGTGTGAAAAAAGTGCAGAAAGTTTTTGAATGAATGAATCGCAAAAATAATCATTTTTCCTGCGTGATGGAAAAATCTAAGAATTGGAAATGTGTACACAGGAATGAGTTTCTAAGTAGGAGTGAAAAAAACAGAAATAATGTGAGTTTTCCTGTGATTGAAAAAGCGTGGGAAGATATTTTCAGGAGTGAAAGAAGAGCATAACCCCTGCAGAACCCTACCCACCATTGGAAGAAAGACGCTCGTCACATCCCTCTCATTCTGCCGCGAATTGCCTATTGCAACTTGCACTCGTCGGTCAATTACCACAACTTAATCACCTTCACTTTGTCATCAATACCGCCACCAACACAACACAATCACGTGACACCTATTCTCCAAAATCTCCATTGGCTTCGCCTTCCGGCAGTGTTGGCGCTAGGATTTCAGAGAAGGGTGGGCAACATTTGGGCAAACAAAAGTGAGGTTCGGCAAGCATTGACATGGCAAACCTAACGCATGCATTTAACTCGTTAAGGTTAATCACAATGGCAATGCACTCGCTAGTGAATTTATTGTTATTAAATATCGTAACTAAACTTGTGATTTTATTTGGTGATAACTAAATCTCGTGGAATGATGTCACACAATTTATGCCAAAGCATCTTTAAGGAACGCTTAAGTGTAGCATCACACACTATAAAATAACTCCGTAGTTAGACAATAACCAAAGAATACAAGTTTTTCGGAATAAAAATATATTTCTAAAAGCAAGTTCAAAACAAGCACTTAACTTAAACATCAAAACATGAGTTAAATTAGTATACAACAATACCACGTTTGTTGTGTGAACTACGAAATTTATCAATAACATCATCAAGTTCAATATTTTCAACACGTTCCCGGTTCATTGCTATTGTACTTATGTCGGCTAGACAAATATCAAACATACTGTCTCGAAGGTAGGTTTTTATAATCCGAAGTTTAGAAAAACTACGCTTACAACCAGCAGAGCTCACCGGCAATGTCAGAGCAATTTGAATTAATCTCCCAAGTTCATAAGCATATTTGTAAGGCTTTAGAAATTGGAGCAAAACAATCAACGATGACAATTCCGTTGATTTGTCTTGCATTAAACGCTTAGCACTGTGATATTCAGCCTGCAAATAAGAAATATTGAGTTGATCAAACTCAGCCATAAATTTAATACCATCTATTTCAAGGAATCCATCATGTTTTGGCTTGGATCCAGAAATTGAAGACTTTTTATCAATGAACAATTTTCTAATAAAAATCTACGTTTTAATTCCACAATGATAGTATCCAACCACGAGAAAAATATGTGTAGTTTAATATAATAGTTTAACATTGATATTTGTTGATCACTTGTGGTTTCCATTATTACTGATTCCTGTAGTTTTTTTTAGGATACTTCCTCCTTCTTTTTTATTTCTCCCATTCAAGATTATACATATTTATTAAATCCAATGCATCGTTAATAATGATTTCCCACAATCTAATTCGGGATTATCACACTCTTTTAAGAGGTCATTCAATACTTCAGTTATCAAATTTGTAGCAGCTAATAAATCTAAATTAACAGGCTGAAGAAATTTTGTGACAGTCATTAAGCAGATTAGTATTTGCTCAGTAAAATTACTAAAATTAGCATTACGACTAAATTAGAAGACATGATCAGTGTAAGTAGAGACTTGGCATTTACTTGTCTATAAAATTTAAGGTTTATGCATATTATAGAACCAAAAGTAACATTAAATGTAACAAACTATCGCATTTTAGGACTTTTTTACCAATGCTTTTATTAACTCGTCGTCTCTGTTTGTTTTTCTGTCTGTCTGTTTGTTTCTCTGTCTGTCTGTTAGTTTCTCTGTCTGTCTGTTTGTTTCTCTGTCTGTTTCAAATCTTGCAATCAATTTTTGAGTCACTTCCTGATGATAGATTTTTTCAAATTTTGCATACATGATCAAAATAGAAGACAATGCAATATTCAATTATTAGTTTTACAATAAGTCAATTAATTTAGTTAATTTTAATTAATCTCGATATTTCGATATAATTAAGATATTTCGACTTTAATATAAAATAAAAGAGTATAATAAGAAAAAATTGATTGCAAAATTTGTGTTTTAATTACATATAAAAGCATTGGGTTTTAAAAATTCGTTTTTAATTTACTTGTTTACTGCTTTTACCATTACTATTTTTTTTAAATAGTTTATAGTCTTTTACACCAAGTGTTTTAAGACTGAAATGGCTGTATGTAAGAAGCACCTAAGTACTTCCTGTCGTGGATCATAATTTGATCCTTTTGACTTTCCCCTTTCTCCAGGCTTGGGACTGGCTTGCAAATGCAAGGCGGAGTTAATTACCATTGATATATACTCAATGGCTTATATAGAAGTGGCTTTTGCTTTTAAAACAAAAACTACGACTCAGTGTTTTAAAAGACTGTAAAATAATTAACTATTGTAAAATTATAGTTCAATATTTTTTTTGTAAAGACGGGCAAGCTTTGGGCAAGACCATTGTGAGGGCGGGCAAAGCCCACCCTTGCTCATGCCTAGCGCCGCCACTGCCTTCAGGGAATGTCTTTAAAGCCTTTAAATAGTTTTTGAAGTTGCGCTCCTTTCGTGTATAAACTCGTGGTCCAGTTTCAACACGAAAAAAATTCCACTTTATTTCAGTCTAGATTTTCAACCAACCAGCTCACATGCTTCAAATTTTTAACCATAAATTTGAGAAATTTC
Source organism: Erpobdella octoculata (assembly GCA_963978895.1). Taxonomy (NCBI): domain Eukaryota; kingdom Metazoa; phylum Annelida; class Clitellata; order Hirudinida; family Erpobdellidae; genus Erpobdella; species Erpobdella octoculata. Next base: position 31,263,322 of record OZ022240.1, read on the forward strand.
TGATGCATTCAAATAAATTATTAATGATGGAAATTAATTGAGAGCAAGGACATATGAGGGTCCCAACTGAACACCGACTTGTTCTGCAACACATTGACTGATCTGCAAGCAGCACACATTTAACAACATTTCTAAATGTTCCAAACAAGTTCAAATTTAGAAAAGAGCAAATTTTAGAGATGAAATCAACTATAATAACTGCATCCCCTTGTGGAAAACCTATTTTTCAGACTCTAGTAGCTACTCAATTTCATTCTTGGTTTTGGTGCAAAATTACAGTCAAAAATAATTAAATCCGGCAAAATATCATAAGAGAAGATTTCCGCCAATTGTATGCCATTTCATTTTGTGTCAAGATATTGATGTTGCTCTGAGCTCCAGATGATACCCGCTATGAATAAGAAGAAGCAGGATCTACAGTACCTGTCGGTGACTTATAGTCCATTTTTAGCAAAATTATTTATGAAATTGTGGCCGACAGTTTTTGTTTTGTTTTGTTCAGTAAACGTTTTTTGTAAAATTCTTCGAAACAGCTGTTTCCGTTTCCGTTCCTAATAAGTGCCTGACAAAGCTATCTGCTTTGTGATGAAGTTATGCAACTTGATCCCAGGCGATTGAATAATGAACGGCAGCAAATACTTTATCGGGAGTATCCAAGTCTGCCCATTCAACAGATATATCGTCTTTTTTAACTTTCCTTATGTGCACTTTATCTCGAGAAATGCGGAACATATCCCTATCCTGTTTTTTTATCCGAATCTTGTCACTGTCACATATTATGCCACATATTGATTAGATCAATGTTTGCACTGGGCGGCACTGGGTCCTAGGACGGGAAATGTTACCACTGTGCGTGAAAATATTGTGGGTAGTTTTTAGTTGTTTGTCTGTTTCATCAAAATCACCCATCAGAATTACATCCCTAGTTTGCTCTTAAAAAAAAAACGATTTAAGATTTTTTTTGGTATATACTGCTTATAGCATGCATAGGTATTGTAATATTTGAATGTGGAGTCCGACACAAACATTTTAAATCTTTTTTTTTAACCAGATCTTGCTTGAGTTCAACTGATTCCCGAAAGCGGATTCAAGTTTTTGCTATCCTTTCCACATATTTTCCCGGGTTGATGGAAATAGGTAGAGCCTTAAAAATTGTAAGATTCAATCTCTCTTATGAAATCATAAGAGGGATTGAATTAATCCTTGCCAAAATTATGATAAATGTTTTGCACCTAAAATAATACAGAACAAAAAATTATATCCAACAGGAAGGACAAAAAAGGCACAAAATGGTATGTTTTGCTTTATATAATATGCGCCATATATGTAATTATGTGCTTTATATAATTTAATATAATATGCCTTTTTGTGCCAACCTCTATCCCAACAATTGCTTGAATTCCTAACCCTATATTTTGTAACAAATCTGCCTTCTCAGTGTTATACAGTTTGTAAACGGCATCTTATTCAAATAATATTCAAACAAATTGATCTAAGCTAAATATTGCGCCGATAATATTTCCTTTATTCTCGGCGGCCATTTTGGCTTTTGTACGCCATTTTGATTTTGATTTGTTTCCTAATTATTATAAATAATTTTTTAAAAAAATATTTTTGCATATCAACTAAGCGTATTTATATTGTCTGATTTTTTAACCAATGTAGAATCTTGATAAATTCAAAATGGTGGACTTATGGTAATTCTACCTAACGACGTTTTGAAGCCATATGAACCTGTTACTCAAAAAAATTCAAACTCTATCCTATACTGAATGATTGCGGGTCTGTAGGTTATGTCCTGGATCAAAATAAGTTTAGTGGCTTAGCAGTTCAAACCGCTAAGTAGGTCATTAAGCTCTAGCGACTCAGTCATTTATGAGTAAGCTTAGTGGCTTAGCGGTTCAAACAGCTAACTCAGTCGCTAAGCTTCCAATCAGTTGCCAAGAGCTTAAAAATTGGAACTGCTGGCTAAAAATAAAAATATGCGTATCAGCCATCAGCAAATCCAGCTCCAGCTGAGTCGATATTTAATATTTAGTCATGGAGGTCTATTCACTACAATCATGAGACCAAGTGGAGCTCGTTTAGGACAAAAAGTGCTATCTGAAATTGTATTTATTGTTTGCAATTAACATTTAAAATACTAATTTAAAGGAAATTATAATCAATTAAATTATTTATAACTGAATTCTATGTTTCAGTTTTTTAGTTGAAAAAATAAGTTTATCGAGAAATTTTTCTTTTGTAGGACTTTAAAAAAAGTCTTGATCTTGAACTTTTTCTTGTCTCGATCTTGGCCTTTCGTCTTTAGAGGTCTTGGACTGGATCTTGCATGGTCTCCAGCAACAGCAATAGACGTCGGCCTTGGCCTTGATATATCGACCTCAACCTCTGTTCAATATTAATAAAAATGCAAAAATACTTTTTAAAGGTTATAACGACGACGCCAGGCAGCGCGTGGTATGACGTAGCATGGCGTGGGGTTTATGTATGGAATTTAGAGCTCATCGCACGCTGCGATCTTTTTGTAAATCACCCATGGATGGATCTGACATAATCAGCTATGCTGGATGGTCGCTCGTCAATGTACTTAACGTTGTGAAGTTCTTAATACCTCATTATAATATATATATATATATATATATATATATATATATATATATATATATATATATATATATATATATATATATATATATATATATATATATATATATATATATATATATATATATATATATATATATATATAACGGCTAAAACCCAAAAACATTTCTTATGATCTATCACAAACTAGTGGCTTGACACGTGACATACTGTTATTAATTATCGGTATTTAAATAAACGGCACAGATAAAAATGTCACTCTTGTGTCTTTGTAATACTATTACATAACATTAGGATTTTGTGTTTTGATTGATTTCAAAGATTGGTTGCTCTCGAAATTTTGGCTCCGCCTACTTGCAGGTATATGCATATGCAAATCAGTCTACCTATCTACCTGTATACCTGCATTTGTTTTTAATGTTTTTATTAAAAAGTTGCGCTGAAGAAATCGGCTGGTGATAGGCTTGGTTTTAAAACAGGTTTAACGGAAAGTTTTAGTATTTAATTCGACTTTAGTTATATTTGCTTAGCTCGGGATAACGTTCTGCCAAGCTTGATTTTGTATTGAATTGAGAGTTAACAATTAACAAGTTGGTTCCGTGTCAGTGTTCTGCTGCTATTTGATGAGCTGAACTTACGGCGTTGTGAATTTTTTTATATCTTCCGTACTCTTTAAAATCTTGAATAGTTGAAACATGTTCAACAAACCGTCCAATACACGCGGGGGAACATCGTTCGTTACCAGGACTGTGCTGCCAAGACATCTTCCTTTCCAGGAAGTTACAAATGCAGTCAAGCCGTCTCAGGAAAGCGAAAATTTGGAAGGCTTACAGTTTCCATCTAACCCAAGGTTCAGTATGAGCGTCGACAGTGCCAAAGGATTAACCAACAAACCGGGGGAAAACAATTGTTTCATGAACAGCCCTGTTCAAGTTGGTTTTTTAAACACTTATTTGTTGTTGTTACATTTAAAAACAAAACTATTTTTTAATGTAAAAATAGTTCAATAGAAAGAAACAGTTGTTTGTATTGTAGTGATTTTAGTATAATTTTAAGAATCTGTTCATTTTGCAATCCTAAAAGTTGAATTTACAAACAAGCTCAAAGTTTCCTTAAACTTTTCATTCTTCTACAGTAATCTTGGCAATTGTGTGGTGTTACTGAGCATTTGTTTGGTTATTGAAGCTTGTAACTATGTCCTGATAGTTTTGTTTGGTTGTGCTGTCATAAACGGACATTTAAGACTAATTATTATTATGATAGCTACTATTTTACCAAGTATTATTTTGCCATTCACATAGCATTCACATGCCATTAGCATGGCACTACACTAAAGATAGTGGGTCACTGCATTGTAGCTGACAGGTTACCAATGATCATGCTGTGTTGCTGTAATTATGAGCACTATGAATGAGTTTGTTTTGATTTACTGTTTGCCAAACAATAGAAAGCTCACATTGTATATCTTCTTCTGTGTTAAAATCTGCTTTTTTCTCATGACTTTGGTTGGAGTATGTGCATGATGTATGTGTTTTATGAGCAGGTTCAGTTATTCATTCAAAAGAGGTTTTTTATTAGCTTTTTAAAATTTCCATCTTAGATTTAAACGACATTATTATTGTAAAAACATTTTGTGAAATGAAGAAAAATTCAAGAATTCAACTGTCTGCTAGAGATTGCATAGACTTATATTAAATACTCCCATATTACAATTTTTTATGTGAGAGTAATGTGGAAATGATTTTTCTCTGTGAAATTTATAAATATATAATTTTGATATATTCTTGCAAAAAATGATTTGATGACTTGTACTGCTAATAGGTAAAAGGTGCATTGAAATAAACAATTTGGATGAGTAACATTTGTGTATCTTATCATTATTATAACTACTTTACGCATTAATATTACTACTAGTAAAACTACTATTGCTTAAAATAAAAATAATAATAGTAATAATAATAAAAATACATTTTTCATCTTCAGATTCTGTGGCACCTTGATACATTCAGAAAAAACTTCCGCCTTCTCACTGCACATGCCTGCACAGGAGATTACTGCGTCTTCTGTTCACTCAAGGTGTTTTGTTTTTATACATTTTCCCATGTTCTAGTTTATTTTATTTACATTTCTTTTTAGAAATAACTTTACTTTCTTGCTTATAGATTTATCAAGCCTGATTTATTTGATTTCACTTCTAATATATTACCAGTTTTTAATTAATTATTAAAACTAATTAAACAAACTCCATTGAAATTATTTCATTCAAATATATTTTCAAACACGATATTTCTCACAACAGTACATCCACACGAACTACCAGTTGAGTGACAGACCGATACTGCCATCCAACATGCTCAGAGAATCACTGGCCGTAACTTTTTCCAATCAGCATAAATTTCAACTTGGAAGTATGGATGATGCATCAGAATGCTATGTTAGTAATTATTAGTTCATTTAGAAAACAGTCTAATGTTCATCACTTGTCATGGAGTGTATCTTAGTTCTAAGCAACACTTGTTTTGAAGTGCTCTATGAGAAAATTGCTTGAATTGAATACATATAACACACAATCACTGATTAATTGATAAAAGATAAAAGCATTGAATACAGGTAGCACTTTTACAAAACAAAGAAATTAAGTTTCTGTGTGTCTCTAATACAAGGGTGTTTAATGAAGAATGATATTTCTATGATTTGCTAGTTATTTATTATCTTTTCTTTTAGTTATAAGTTTTTCTGTAACTTGTAATTGAAGTATGATAATGTGGAGAACTGAGATGAGCTATAAAGAAACATTTATTTAATCATCATCATCATCTTCATCACACCTGAATCGTATTAATAGGACATACTTATAAATGTTCTAAAAAGATTATTTTCTCATGGAAAAGTTTTTAGAAAAAATTTCATGTTTTAAATTGCAAGCTTGCTATAAATTGAAAATCTTTAATAAACTAAATTTGTTTATTTAAATGAAAGTTTAAGTAAAAAATTGAGTATTTAAGTTATTCTTTATATTCAAATGAGATATTCCAGGCAGTTCACAATTAAACATAAATAAATAAATAAATTTTTTTGCTTGCAGGAAACAATTTTGGAATGTTTTCATAATCACGTTGCATTTTCTGAAGATGCGTCTAACTGTACTGCTCCACACTGCATCACGCACAGAAAAATGTCTCTAAATATTTCCGAAAAGGTCTGAATTTACTTTTTATATTATTTGTTGAAGCAAGATGGAATTCTGCTTTTTATTTTTCCATGATTTAATTTCTTTTTATTTTTACATAAAGAAAGAAATTTAATATGTTCAAGACCATTAAAAAAATTGGTATATTCGTTGATCGTTTCTAATTATTTAAACTTTCTTGTTGAAACATGTTGTCAAATACATTCAGAGCTCTCTGACTTTGTACCTTGCCCACTGAAGTGGTGCTTCTAGTTTTTTCTAAGAGGATAGAATTATGTTAATTCATGTCTGCATTGTCCTGTATTCAGGTGGTGTGCATATGTTAGTGTTCGTGTGCTTGCGTGAACGATGCTTGTGTGCTTGCTTGAACGATGCATGTCTAATAAATGTACTCCTATCTTTGTGAATCAATGCTCGAGAACTTGAAGTGTAAGAAATGCTTCTTGATGATTGTTAGCAGTAAATAAAACCTTTGTTTGTATTAACAGATTGTTTGCAGTTGTGGAGCAACATCGAACACCATGAATTTCAGTCAGAGTGTTTTTTATGTATCTACCACGGCTTTGGTGTAAGTTCACACATTCAATCAAAAGTTTAAGTTTTTAGAGTTAATATTTAAGTAATTATTCTAAAAATTGTATCAATTTGTTGTCAACAAAATCTATGTTTATTTGTAGAACTCTTTTACATTCTGAAGACGATAAAAAATTAACATTTCCTACGAAGTTGAAAATAGCAAGAGAACTTGGAGATATAAGAAAATGCCCAGTGAGTATTGTATTTTGTTGTATTATTTTATTTTATAGCATTTTCTTATTTTATTGTGTTTTGTTATTGCATTTTGTTATTGCATTTTGTTAATTTATTTTATTTTATTACGTTGCGCCTTTTTTTTTTTACAATTAATTGCATTGTTATGTCATAGTTGAGAAACTGCATTTTATTGTATTGTATGGCTTCCCAGCTATAACTCTTATATACTTTTCTAACAATTTAAAAAACTCGCAATTTTTGTGTCATAGCTATGTTGATGTTTCACATTTTTTTCTTCTAATATGATTATATTTTATTATTTTGTTAATTAATTAAATTGGTATGATTTTTTTAATTTCCAGAATAACTCGTGTCGTAAACCGGCGAGAAAGGTTCAGGCTGTTACCAGCTGTCCGGAAATAATCACCGTTGGTTTCGTGTGGGACAGCGAACAGGCCGATGCAGGACAAATCAGGACTCTCATCGATTCAATTGAACTTGAAATTGTTCTTGGAGAAGTAAGCATTAATTTCATTTTTTATAATCTTTAATTTATATATATATATATATATATATATATATATATATATATATATATATATATATACAAGAAACGGACCACATCAACCTGATCGTTTGCAATCTACTAACGTCGTGTATAAATTCACCTGCCCTCTAAAACATACTTCAATAGAAACATACATTGGACACACCCGCACCACTCTATCTCGGCGCCTCACTATGCACTTGCAAGGCGGTAGCATAGCAGCACATTTCCAGACTGCCCACGGTGTTAAACTCACTAGACAAACACTTGTGGATAATACCATTATTTTGCATCACGTTCCAGAACCAGCTCGTTTGAAAATTGCCGAGGCACTTTATATAGTCCGTGACCGACCTTCCATAAATATACAAGAAGATCACTCCGGACATATCCTAAAGCTTTTTACTACAGCTACTAATCACTCAGTTCATAACATAAACCTACTTCATAATGCTCATACCATTACTTCTAAAGATGTAATGATTAACGCATTGCCTTCCTCTTCACTTGCCGTCGTTTCTTTGCCCTCCGTCGGTCACAAATCTGAACGTCCCATACGATCTAGTGTATCTGTACTCTGTACTAAGAGTTCGTCACCGGAGACTGTAAAGATTCCCCGCCAAAGATCTCGCTCTCACGACCATAATCTTGGTTCTTCTCCTTCATCATCTCTTTCACACCCTAGAATTGTTGCTAATAACTACCACAGCGAACGTTCTTCTCCACGACGCCCCATGCCAACTAATGAAACTCAGTACAGTCCTGGTTCTCTCTTTCATCTACCTACCTGTGCTTCTTCATCCTCCATCGACCACGAAGCAGCGTGTCCCAGAAAATCTATTGCACCTGACCTCTACACTGCGAGCATGTCACCAAAAACTATGAAAGTTTCCCGCCAAAGACCTCGTTCTCACGACCGTGATCCCCGTTGCTCAATTTCACCATCTTTCTAACTTTCTCGAATCGGTGTTTACAACTACCATAGTGAACGTCCTTCTCGTTTACGTCCGACCGTCAGCACGATTCCAGGCCAGCATACTCCATACAGTCTTCGTTTGCCTTTTCACCCAACTAATGTTGCCCCTGTGGAGCACAAACCTGAATGTCCCTTACAATGTATTAGATCTGCACTCGGTACTAAGAGTTCGTCACCAGGAAATACAAAGGTATCCCGCCAAAGATATCATTCCCAGAATTGTGGTCATGGTTTCTCCCCTTCGCCATCCTACTTACTTCCTAGAACCTGTCATAGTGAACGTGCTTCTTCTCGGAGACGGCCCCTCACCATGATTCCTACCAGTCGAACTTTGTACATTCCTCGTTTGTTTGCTTTGACTAGTAATGGTGACCACAACACCCTCTTTTCTAATTTAATTAATAACCCAAACATTACATTACGTAGACGTTAATTTTAGATTTTTCTCGCTCTTGGTATTCTAGTTTATGTATTATTTTCGACGTCGCTGAAGTTAGCAACAGTAGCTAACTTTGCCTGCATTTATATAGGGAAATTTCAAAGTCGAGGCATTTTATTTTTTTTAATATATTTTAATAGGAAATTAAAAAACAAAATGATCTGTACTATTTTCAACTAAATGCCTCAATTATTAACAGAGTTATATGGTAAAAACTATTGCGATTAAATCGATCGCGGTCTTTATTTACAATAGGCTACTCAAAATCTGTTGCTAACTTTTCACGCATTTTATATAGAAAATTCAAAGTCGAGGCATTTTAATAAAATTTACATATTTTAATAGATATTTCAAAAACAAATCAATCTGTCCAAATCTCATCAAAATATCGAAAAAATTAACAGAGTAATTCAATAAAAACTGTTCGATAAAAATCCGTTGCTAACTCTTCACGCATTTTATATAGAAAATTCAAAGTCGATGCATTTTAATAAAATTTACATATTTTAATAGAAAATTCAAAAACAAATCAATCTTTTCAAGTCTCATCAAATTATCTAAAAAATTAACAGAGTAATTCAGTAAAAAGTGATTAAAAATTAAATCTGTCCAAGCCTCATCAAGATATCATAAGCACTTATTTCTGTAGACCCGTTTCTGAAAAGAAAAGTGACGGAAGTGTTTTAGATGAGAAAAAAATATGAGTACAATTTTTTTAATAAATATTACCATTTTTAGTTTAGCAACAAAGTAACTTACATCAGGACGGCGCACCATCATTAGATTGGTTAAGGAACGCTGAGCACAGCTCACACGTAAATCTCCTGGTGGATCCATCTTTTACAGAGACCACACTGCACCCAGTCGGAAGTTTGATTCCTTGTACAGTAGGCGCAGTAATCGTCCATTGGATCGGAAGCAATCAAAATGGATTTGGCATAATGCAACCTCAAACTGTCCGGATTCAGCAAAAATCCCACAATTATAACTGTTTTTTTGACGTGGAGTTAGTGGGGCATCAACAAAATTAAGTCCAGACTTTTTAATTTTAGTACCTGGCCTGTAGTTTTTATTATATTTACTTAAGAATCTGAAAAATTTGGCTTGGACAGATTGATTTGTTTTTGAAATATCTATTAAAATATGTAAATTTTATTAAAATGCCTCGACTTTGAATTTTCTATATAAAATGCGTGAAGAGTTAGCAACAGATTTTATCGAACAGTTTTTACTGAATTACTCTGCTATTTTTTTTGATATTTTGATGAGATTTGGACAGATTGATTTGTTTTTTAAATATCTATTAAAATATGTAAATTTTATTAAAATGCCTCGACTTTGAATTTTCTATATAAATCGCGTGAAGAGTTAGCAACAGATTTTGAGTAGCCTATTGTAAATAAAGACCGCGATCGATTTAATCGCAATAGTTTTTACCATATAACTCTGTTAATAATTGAGGCATTTAGTTGAAAATAGTACAGATCATTTTGTTTTTTAATTTCCTATTAAAATATATTAAAAAAAATAAAATGCCTCGACTTTGAAATTTCCTTATATAATGCAGACAAAGTTAGCTACTGTTGCTAACTTCAGCGACGTTTATTTTCGGTCATATTTATTTTATATTTGCTCTTATGATTTCAATGGTAATTAATACATCCCTTTGTTTTATTTTTTGCTCTTAATTCTATTGATTTATTTTCTTTCTATCTATGTATACTTCGACATTTAAGGCCTTCAATTTTTATTTACAATTCTTATCGACGAAAAAACTAACACCTGTATCGACGAAAACTAACACCAACAATTATTATGTTAAATTTAATTTATATTTGCTTCTTTGATTTTAGTCTTAATTAATACCTTCCCTCGCATTTTATTTTGGTCATATTTTATTTTTATCTACGTACTTCCACATTTCATTATTTGTTTTTAATCGTCTTTGTTTATGTTCGGTTCCTGTACCGCCGGCCTTTTGCTTTTTCTGAAGATGGCTGAAAAAATAGCCGAAACTTGCAAGTTAAAAAGTAATAAAGATTTGTATAATCGGGCGTTCTTTGAACAACTTCGTGGGCGAGTTAAATTACGCGAACTATCTCATTTAATAGAAAAAGTTTGCAACAAAACTTGGTCAATAAAATTTAACCGAGCCTGTATCGACGAAAAATTAACACCTAATTATTTGAATAATATATATATATATATATATATATATATATATATATATATATATATATATATATATATATATATATATATATATATATATATATATATAAATTTGTACAAAGGTAACATCATTTGTATAATTTTTACAAAAGTGAATTAAATTAAATCGTCTAAAATTATTATTATTATTAGTAGTAATTAATTTTTTGTTTATCACATTAATTCAATTTTCATGACAGCTTTTCCATGACTCCAGTGGAAGAACAAGTCCGAACTTTACAAACAAGTACAACCTGGTTGGCCTGTTGTGTTACTACATGAGACATTACTGTGTCTTTCTTTTCCATCCGAAACAGAAAATCTGGTTTCTATACGATGATGACTGTGTCACAAAAGTAAGCATTTTCCGGTTAATTTCCGTATTCAATTGTGAAGGTTTGTAATTTTAAGTCATTTTTGTGTTTATTTTTTCACAGCTAGATGAGAGATGGGAATCGATAACGGAAAAGTGTCAGAAAGGCAACCTTCAACCACTTCTCCTGATATACAGCAGCTTGAAGAATTCAACTCCAATCGATACTTCCAAAGCCCCAAAGAAGACTTTTATTCCATCTCTCAATCAAATAACCGGTATGCATTTACTCCTGTTTATCATGTTATTTATTAAGCAGCAAGATATTAACACATTCATATTTCCTAGAAGAGTTTATTGAGTGCAAATCAGGCTCTTAATTCAAAATAGATTGATTTTCTCTTTTTATTGACTAAACAATATTTTAATCAGAATGGAAAATTTAAATCGTACTGAAATCATAAGAATTGAATTGATTTAATGTTGACTTCTAGTTAATGTACTAACTTCAGATAAGATTTGTTACGTTTTAATACACCATCGGCTTTTATATTATTTGATATATGTAAATTTAAATTCTCTTAATATATGTGTACGTACATTTATTTTATATTATTAAATGCCACAATCTTAAAAAATTTTTATATCCTGATAATTTAATTACAACATTTAAATCAACTTTGAAATGTTTTTCAGGTCAAGCTGAAAAGTTCAGTAGTTTCGGGGAGCCAACAAAAAGCGAACAAGTGGGGACGTTTAAAAGACATCCGAGTTATCTGAGAGCTCTTTCTCGACATCTAGAAGATGCTTCGATACCGAAAGAAACAAATCAACCAAATTCAGTACAACACAAGAAGGCTCAACAAACTGGTACTTCACTGTATAACGCAAGTAATAATCCGACCACTGCTGCAATGCCTCCAACGAGAAAAACTGTTCGATTTCGTAGAGAAGTTGAAACGATTACACTTGAAGGAGAAACGGATGTCTGTTACATGAACGACTTTCCCGGAGATCGCACTGTTGTCTCCGTACCTCGGATGAGTCTTCGCTGCTATTCAAAAAACGGAATTAGAAAACTTTCTTCGAGTTTTGACCCTGTAAATATAATCTCGAAACTAAAAAACGCAGGTCACAATGTTCACGGAGACAGTTTCACGCACAAGACCAAAGAGTTTTTAAGAATGTCGACCATACAAGAGAAAAGATTTGAAGATGACACAGAATATGACAAGTCGTACATAAACCCACATCTAGTAAGAGAGGTTTTACTCAAAACTACTCCAAAATTTAGTTCACTTTCAAAAGCATACATGATCAAACACTATTCTACAAACGACATCTTAGTTAAACCAAACAAAAGATATCAGACAGGGTCTTTAAATCTGCAAAATACCGAAGAAATTTTCAACCATCAACTCAGAAGCGAATCCCGTTTTTTAAAACCTGAAGACGACAGCTCACAATGCAGTTTAGATTCTTCACTTGCTGTTTTCAACGACAGTACAAGTTCGAACGAGTCCTTCACCTCGTACAACGTGAACAGCCAGCAAATAAGTCGAAAAGAACCTCCCATCCTTAACTTGCCACCGCTGTCCTCGACAATTTTAGAAAACCTGAACATCAACCTTCCAAAACACAACAACGTACACAACAGTATGACGCGGTTGACAACTTTCTAAAATGAAGTTTTAAGAGTAAAAGAGCAGTATTAAACATGTTTATATCTTTATAAAAATGTAATTGAGGTGGCCATATCATTTTTTTAGTTTATCAAACTCTCTGCAGTTAACTCTTTCTTTTGCCTTCGTCTGGATTTGTTGACTACATTTTTACCATGACAATCGCGCCTTATCAAAAATCACATTCTTCTGGCACTGGCATGAGCCTGTGATGACCTTTATTTATAGTAACCGCCGTCCCCTTATATGTAAATTTCTTGTTCTTCCATTGGTCTGCATGATGTATTGTAAACAGAAAATGTCGAGATGTTGCAATTTTTACAGCAACTGGAAAGGTTAATAATTTAATTTTTTATCTGTCAAATAAAAATCAAACAAAATTGTTAACAAAATTTCCCTTGTGTGTATACTGTACATACTCGAGATAACGATTTCTTATTTTCTCAGCTCAGTGTGAAACAGTGATTTACAATATGATCATAGCTTCCTTGTTTTTGAAAACTTTACACCAGAAGTAATGCCTGCTATTATAGCTAACAATAAAACTGTTATATGCGTTTGATTAAAAGATAGTAACTAAAATAAGAGCATATCCTTGGACCAGAATTCTTTTTTTAAAAAATTTAAATTCCTTTGTTTTTCAAAAGGTGAAACAGGCTGGTAACCAGAGGTGGCAAAGTGTTTTTTGGTAAGCGACCCAGATTTTTTTTAAATTCAGAACTGGATTGTTAATTTGGAGAACGAACCTCTTCAAGTCTGTTGCAGGAAACCTACATACCACACTATTTGGTAACTAACTACTTGTCATTGATCACCTTGAGCCATTCATTATGCTGGTGGTCCAAAAAAGAGATTAAAAGACTTGAAAGCTGAGCTCCATAAAGCACGCAACGTTATTAAAAGCAAAAAACACGTCTATCATTTGATTAGTCGTTTTGCTAAATGATGCCACCATATCTTCATCCGATAGAGACGTAATACCGGGTTCCTCGGATCATCTCTTAGAAAGACTAAAGAAGCATTTACATTAACTTAATTATTAGTTGTATATGCTTGACCCGTTGATTTCAACTTCTTCAGCAGAAACTAAACTTGGATTAAAGTAGCGTTTCACACAAAATAAATGGCAACAACGCTTCATTATTTCTATTTTAACTTGCTGCAAAAACGTGTATGAAATGTCTTTTTGAGTTCAAATAAAACTTTATTCAAACGAATTAAATGTGGTTCCACGTTAATGTCAGCTCAGGACCCAAAAGTACTCAATAGGAAAAATTATGATTTAATCTGACCCTTCATATGATGAGGAAGACAAAAATCAAGTCAATATTTGTGGTGGGTAAATCCTTTGGTCTACGTTACAAAAGCAATCACCTCAAACGTGATGAAGAGTTATACTAAACAAATTAGCAGCCTCTACAAACATTCAAGTAACAAAAAAAAACCTTAATACAGTTAGAACATTCATTGTAACTTTGAAGCATTTATATCGTGGAACTGAACGATGATTATAACAAAATTACCGTAAGTTTTTTTGTCAATGACCGCCAAAGAATTTTAAAAAGTAGAAATCAAGGCAACAAAATCACATGAGATGTTTCCTGTCCAATAAATCACCAATGAAGCATCCCAACCAGGAGATAACAAACTTCAAATTTGTTTCGCCGAGACCGAGTGATGGATGTTCTTTTGAAGTTCAAGACGAGAGATGAGCGTCATCAAATTTTTCGAGAAATGAAAACAAATGAAAGGAAATGTTTGTGTGTTAGATAGAGAAAGAAAAAAGAGAGAGAGAAAGAAAGAGAGAAACAATGACGACAAACATTCACGAAAAAAAATCTTTGCTAGTAGAGGACATAAGTTAGCTTGGCGATCGAACTGCAAAACAGTTGAAAAGTTCAATATCAATAAATGATTGCATTAAAATTGCTTTGACCTAATTATCATAAATCAACCAAACTCTATGGTGTCTGGGAAAAACAGCATTGAAACTGAAACTAAAAGCCAAAGCAAAAAATTACACAATCCTTTAAAAAGACAATAATAAGCTAACAAAAACAACTAACTTTAAAACATGCTAGACTTGAACAAACAATAAAATTAAAAAAGAAGAAAAGAAAAACAAATAATCAAGAACTACAATTTCTTGATTGGTGTTAACATTATTATTATTATTATTATTGTGTTTATTATTATTATTATTAATATATTATCAGATTCAGTAATTAATTAATCGTTATAAGTAAAAAAGCACACAGTCATAAGAGAAAAAGTTAATACAACATATTATTAAAAAGCCATTTTATAAATTATCTCCATGTGTGATGATCGTCAGCTTGTAAGACATCATGTTGGAGGTGCTCCTCCAGTGAAAGAGTAGATCGCTCCAGAAAAGCAGTTTGTCTCACAGACTGGGACGATCGAAGCAATACCGAGGAGTAGAAGCATGAGTGCCTGTATCGGGAGAGCCGTCCTACATCCCCTGGAAAGTAGGTCGCTCCAATAAGAAGGAGCGATTCTAGGTTGCGATCCGTCCGATAGGTCATCCCAGTCTTCTCTGGGTTAAATTAAAGCAAATATTTTTATGCAAACTTTCAAAAATTCTGTACAGTCAAATGCTATAATTAAAAAAAATTTTTTAAAATATTTTTTAAAAACTAACAGTTCTTCTTCATCGCCTTTGAAATCCTGTGAAAGAAAATCAATAACAAATAAATTACAGATGGAAAACTTTATTTTGCACACAAAAAATGCAGTAAGCTTTGTTTTAAAAGCACCTGATTGGATTATGGCTGATAAGAACACTAGTGCTACTATTTATAATTAAAATATAAATAATAAATTTATAAAGTGCTTGTAACACCAATTTGTTTACGGGATTTATGTTGAAATAGAAATTGTGGAGTAGCTAGATTTTGTCTATCAAATGTGGCAGTTCTTTAATTAGCCTTGTTTCAAAGTTTCAAAGATAAACCAACAAACATAACTTGTAAATCTGCAAGAGTGTTTATTGTATAAATGCCAGTGTTTATTGTATAAATGGTTTTTTTTATGTCAGAATGCTCATCAAGTGTTAGTATCGAACAAGTTCAGTAAAATAAGACCATTGTCCACATTTCAATTGGATTATCATTACACAGAATGCAGTACAAATAATAATATTAAATAAATGTAATAGAACAGAGACCCCAAACATGTCTGTATTGCAATCATTCTAATTCGCCTCCTACAAAGCTCAATGGTGCCGGTCTTTTACATGCCCCACAAAGAAACCATTTTGCTTGCTGATTATTCGATAACATAAGCTACGAGCTCTAGCAAGCGGGAGTTGAATTGTGAACCTTTCTGATTCAAGTTTGATGTTCTATCGACTCAGCTAACTTAGCTCAAGTCTGAGCATAACGAGAGTAGTATATTAAGAAGAATAAATATAATTAACTTACAGGTCTTTCTGCTTTGGCCCTGTCAAGTCTTGCTCTCTCTTCGAGACAACCGTCAGACAAAAATCCAAGTTTTGTTTCCAACTCATCGAGGTGTTTTCCCACATCTTCCAGTTGAGTTGCTCTTTCGGGTGTGAGCGAAGAAGATCCGGCAGTGGCATGATTGTGGAGACGTCGGAGTGCAGCCAGGCGAGGTTTAACTTTGTCCAGGCCACGTTCAACCAGCTTGATAAATTTAAAAGTCCATATAATAAACCATCCTTTTAAGATGTAGAATGCAGATATAAAAATCAGTCAATGCAACTGGAAAAGGGTACTATTTATTTACATTTATTTATTTATTTATATTTATAAGGGTATTATTTAGAAATTAAAATAAAAGATAAATATAAACTTTTTCTTCATCACAATCATTAGCATCATTTCTGATCATTCCACTATTTTTCAAGTTTTTATTATCATTCCAATCACGTCTTTTTCCTTTTTACCAACTTACCCCGAGTTCGCGACCAAGCCGTTTGATGACCAGGTTGGAAGTTGAATCATCGATGGGCGTATCAGAGATCTTTTTAAGTTCAGAGGTCAGTCTCTTTAGAAGGTCATCAAGGTGAAGGACGTTTGTATTAAGGAAGTCACTTTGAAGCAGGATGGAATCAAGAAGATCTCTCCAGGCAGTACTTCTCGTGCACACCTCATCCCACCTGTATTAATGTTTCTATGGTGATTAATTAATAAAACAAATATGTGTAAAAAAATTACAAAAGTCTTCCTTTTATATCGAAGAGATTTCAGTGCATTTTTGACTATTGCAATAAAAAGCTTATATTTCCATTATTTTATAAATGTATAAATGCTCACAACTTAAAAATAGATTAGTCAGTTTTACAATTAAAAAAAAACCGTATTTAAAAAAAATATTTCATTGTTGCTAACATTTAGATAAAGGCTTAACGTAAAGTAAATCCCAAACATCTTTTTAAATAGTTATTGTCGGTTTTTTATATTAATTATGTCAGCTAATTGACTAATATTACTGATATTTTAAAAAGTAAAAAGTAGCTGAGAGGCAATTATGTGTTTCAAACCTAAGAAACAAATAATAATGGCTGAAAAATATTAAAAAAATGCCTCCAGAATAACTTTGTGGCACAAATCTTAAGCAAAAATCCCAAACTCTCTATGTTTTCGAGTTTATTTTCCTCATCAGTCAGCCAAAGTGTTTTATTAAGCTGCCTTTTTAGAAACAAGTTTCAAAAATGCACTAATAATATCAAAATGTAGCTGTGATAAAGGCTTACTCTTTTGAGGTGTTTATAAAACACAAACATTAAAATTTTTTTATGTTTTTACTACTACTAATAGTAACAGAAATAAAAAATATTAGATAATTTAAAGAATTTATTAATAAAAAATCATCTATTTAAAATTTAAAACAGAATAAATTATTTTTAACAAATTTCTACTTATGGCAAACACACTCGGTCCTGGTAAAATTGTAATATCAAATAGAAAATCGTTAGTGAGGAGTCTGCTTAATAGGAGTTTAATTGTATTTTCCCAATCACCTTTTTTAGTGGGAAAAAATTCCTTGGGTCTGGCCTTGGAATTTACTGCTATAAACTGTTAGTTACAGCTGCTTAGAATGCTTTATTGTATTTGATCAAAGTTTTTTTTCCAGGGGTTTGCTTTATTTGTGGACTACGTGTCTTTGTGAATAAATAAACCTATCTACTTAATATATGGCAAACATTCCGCCAGCTATAGAAACTTTAATAGAGAGCTATTTATTTATTTATCATAAACAAAATCACATATTTGACCTGCGACCAGCATCAGAGATTCTTTTGCATAGTTTTTCAGATGACGGAGTTTGAGGAGCGACGTTGGGTGTTGAATGTCTTATTTCAACCACATCGGGTTTCCACGTCTCAATATCTCCTTCCAAGTCCTGTAAAGAGATATATTTAATAAAATACTATAATCATATTCCATTGAACATCACATAATAAGATTCCACATTACCTCAACCTAGTCAAAAGAATTGACACTCTTCACAGTTAACACAATCTAACTTACAAAAAAGTATATTAAAAATAAATGCATCATCATCAAACCTTGTTAGGGATCATCTCAAAATACCAACCCCAAATTTAAAAAAATAAAAAAACTCACTTTCAGAGTTTTCAGAGCAGCTTCAAATTCTTGAGTTTCAGCTGGATGATTCTTATCTTTCGATAAAACATCTTCTGAATGATCGAGCCACTTTTCCAACTCCTTTAACTTGCTGTGGTCTTCTATATCGTCTTCTTCATCTTTTGATTCTTAATAGAAATTCATCGAACGTTATTAACAGCATAAAATGTCATTAGGGAAAAATGTTTTCTTTTAGATGGTTTGCTTAAAATTTGTAGGAGCTTTTCTCAGAACTATGGAGGGCCAAAGTCAGGGTCAAATGGGAAAATTATTCTCCAAAAATGTTTCCAGATCAAAACCATCAACCAGTAAACAAAGTCATAACTATGAAGTCATCACTATTAACATCTCTAACACCTTACTTCCAAAAAATTTCATCACTATGACAACATACTTCCAAAAAGCCATCCTTTCTTTTTCTTATCATCTTTAACCATCACATCTTCAACAGGCGCTGCCTAGAGATGAGTAGAAAATAAAAATTACAACAAATCCTTGATAGAATAAAAATAATGCTTCTTGTTCGAGTGCAAATTCATTGTAAACAAAACTTACAACCTTCCCAAGTTCCTTTAAGAGTTCCTCAATTTTTTCACGAAGTTCATGAACTTGATCGACCTTCAACTTGACCTCATCCATATCCGCAGGATCGATTTTCTCCGACAAATATTTCGCAGACATATCGAGCTTCTCTAATTGTTTGGCTTTTCGGCTGAGTTCATTTTTCGCATTCTGCAGACAATTATCGGAAGAATATGTTAAAAATCAGATTACACAATTTAACCCTTCACGTAAAACCCACTTATTATTAAAAACAGACAATCTAAAAAAGTTCTAATTCCACATTTATCAAATCTTTTATCAATATTTAAAACTTCAAACCACCGTTACAATTTATCAACATCACAAACTTTAGCAGTCAAATCTTTCATCTTCTGCGGTTTCTCGGATGATGATTCGAGATTCATCAGCAAACCACTCAAACATCTTTGCAGTTCATTCGCTTTTGCATCAAAATCTTCCCTCATACTTATGAGATTATCAAGACCACGTAACTCAGCTAGGACCTTGTCGTGGAGTTGTTTCCATCTGAGAAGAAGAAAACAGTTGAATGGTACAGAAAAAAAAACAAATTAACATTTTAAATATTTAATGAATATCAAAGAAATAATTATATTAAAAAGAAATAACTTTACAGTTGAATTAAATAATAATAAAACCAAATACCAAATTAATCTCATATTCAACCGTGAAAATGTTTTTCACATATAAAGTTTTATAACAAATAGAAAAATAATTAATTACAACATAAATAATAATGAAATTTCAATCAAATTATTAAAAACAAATTTTCATTAATTATTTTCAGGAGATTACAGAGCAGATTAGAATTAGAGATTAGAATGCTAATATAAATAGATTTTTTACAATGTTTTAAACAGATATTAATATTGATAGAAAAACAGTTAATAACAAAGAGTTAAAACCTCTTGTGATCAGAATTATAAAAAGACATTAGTTCGCCTTTTTGATCCGTCTGTAAATTTGAGAGAAGTTTTTCATATAACGACTTCAGCTTTTTCAAATCCGATGATTTTCCATTCAACTTAGTGAGAAATTTCTGAAATGATCATAACCACGTAATTCACATTAAAATATAACTTATTCATTCATATATCATTAATCATTATGTAAAATAAAAAATTAAAATTTTTTTTAAAAAAGTAAGAGAGACAATAAATATCTAACCTGAAGAGCCTCCTTATCCTTCTTCACAAGATCATATTTATTTGATTTTGTTCTAATCTTATCGAAACCATTTTCTGCATCATTCAACCACGAATCCAATTCAGCATGTTTCTTCTTGAAAGAATCCCAGTTTGTTTCCGTATCATCAAGACTGCAAAATTAATTAAAATGACTATTGTTATAACTAAACTCAATGAATATTCATTATATTTGCGACCACGAATTCATATTATATTATATTCATCGTCTTGAAATAATATTAATGTAAACATCAGAAACATCTGGTAGAGTCATTAAGAACTGAGGTATACGATATCTGTCTGACTGTACTACAACTGTACACCAATGTTATTTATATTTGTACACTTCTCTATATAGAACCAAGTAAAGGAAAAAACGAGTTTTTTAACACAAACTTTAATTTCAAATACACTCGATTTAGAATTACGAAAGATGTTCAATTTGTTTTTTATTGAATCATGTATTGTCATCCATTATAAAGGTATGCTGAAAGTTTCAGCTTCCTAGCTAGTCAAAAAGCTGGTTAAATTTTACTTGCAAGATTTGCATACAGAGAAAGCCACACACAAAAAGAAATTGTAACCTAAATACAAGTTTGTAATAAAACGTTTTACTAACAACTTCTTCCTTGATGGAAGCAAAGATTTTATTGATTGCCAATTTCTAGAGATTTCATCTTTGGCTTTTCCAAGTGACCTAGTTTCAATATTTGTGGGACAAGCATCCTTATTGGCTATAAGTTCATCAGCTACCCTAACTAGTTCTTGAATGGAATTGTTTTTCTTGTCAACAGCAGCCTCAAGTTCCTATTGGAACAGAATATTTAATAGCTATGTTATTAGAATATATTTTAAAAAAATCCTATATTAGTCTTAAAATTGAAAAAAACAAACAAATTCATACAAAAGTTTTAAAAAATTAAAAATGAATGACTCAAAAACTTAAAAACTTTGAACCTGGAAATTCTTCTTGTGCTTGACAATCTCATTCGGATTGGAGGTTTCAAAGACAACGGGTGAAGAAATGGTCATCTCGTTGTCACGAATCCATTCGTTTAACTGCGGAGTTTCTGAATTGAAGTATTCCATCTTCTTGTAAGCATCCTCCAGAGATTCATTTCTATTATAAATAAAAACAAAAGTTTAAATGAAAATAAACAAGGAAATATTTAATAAATTGTAACATTTGCAATGTAATCTTGAAAACTCATTAAATACACATTGCAACTCTGTAGCAAGTTTTCCAATCGGATTTGTGGATTTTAGATCAAATGTTTGATCTTCCCATAGTTTGGCCCCTCCCACCATTTGTTTGGCCTCCGCCAAAAACACTGGTTATAAAAAGCCGTCTAACTGTGCCAGTGCTTTTTGATTTATTAACGCATGTAGAAAGAAATAGTTTCATAGAACAAAAATTAAACAATTATTTTATAATAAATGTTTTTTCTATCTAATACTTTGTGACATAGGCGTAGAGTTCTATACTTCCCGTATTGAAGAAAGAGTTAGTCACAAGTCAATAACTTAAGTTGGAGACTGATAGGGTTTTGTTATACATACGTATTTTACGCATCCGGCCCCCACCTAAAAAGCGACCGGGAGCAGGAAAGCAACCGGGAACGGGAAATCGACCGGGAGAGTAAGCGGTGAAGGAAATGGGAGTAAGAGAGAAAAACAATAGAAAAACTTCTAAATCCCCGGGCAACGCCAGGTAACACCGCTAGTATGTATATACAGTAGCGGATCTAGACTTTTTTGGCGGGGAAACAAACAAATGGCGGGAGGGGCCAAAAAAGCCAGGAAAAGCAAACATTTGATCTTAGATCCACAAATCCGATTGGAAAATATGCTGCAGATGTAAAAATTAGTATTTAGTATCTACGCAAAAATATAAAAATACATGTGTTTTACAAATTTTGGATATTTTTGCGTAGATACTAAATACTAGTTTTAACATCTGTAATTGCAACCTTAGTGATGTTTTCTCCTGTAAATCCTTCATCTTATTAACAATGTCATCCAATTTGTTCTTCATTGCTGAACCCATAGAATCACTTGATGATGATATCAATTTAGTTCCGTTCTTTTTAATTCCATCAACAGTTGAACTCAATAATGTAAGACGAGGATTGAATTCCTGAAGTGAAAAAAAAATTTCAAAGCATTCATCAATAAATTAAATGATTTTGTCTATCATTGCACTTTATTTCATTCATTTTATTAAACAAATTCATCAATAAATTAAATGATTTTGTCTATCATTGCACTTTATTTCATTTATTTTATTAAACAAATTCATCAATACATTAAATGAATTTGTCTATCCTTTCACTTTAATTCATTCAACTTTATTAGATAACATCGAACACTGTGTACACAATAATTACAACAAAAAACACAGAATATAAAATAAGTTACAAACATTTTTGTAATACTGAACAAGATCTTTCAAGTCTAGTTTCGGTTCAAATTCTCCGTTGAGAATGCCATCCATATCTTGAATATCCTTCAGAACTTTCTCACATGACTTATCAAACATCGACCATTCATCCAATGCTGCTTCCAGTTTCAGAACCTTCCTGGACAGTTCATCTGCTACAAGACCCCTGTTAACACTCACTGACTCGTAGGCTGACTGAAGAGATAATCCAACCTCAGGAGTGAATATTTTCCTTGAAATTATGTACTCCTTGAGAAGGCCAAGCTGCTCGATTGGTTTCTCGTTTTTCAAGTCCTGCTGTAGTTTCTTGAATGTAAAAAAATATTACTTTAATAACTGGAAAAAAATTATGCAAATATTTTTCGCATTATTAGTAATAATAATATGGAGTTGGTCGTATGCCAAGTTATTTGTATAAACACAAGAACATTATTTGCTTACACATTACTATAAAATTATTACCAAAAGTACTTATAACGAGCATTGGTGACACCAGTCATCTAGCTCAGAGGTTAACGACCTGCCGCTATGCCACAACCATAAGAAAAACAAAATATAAACACTAATCCTCATTAAGACGACATATTTACAAATTTCTCTTTAAAAAAGTGAAATATTATAAATGAAGTATTTTTTTTTCTCAAAAGAACAACAAACCTCATGAGCTTTTCTTTCTTCAACGAGTATTTCATAACGATCAGGACACGCACCACCCGCTCTTGTTTTTGCTTTGTTCAGCAACTCTTCATATCTTCCTTTGCTATTTTCAAAATCCTCAATTTCAGAAGAAGCAGTTTTCAAAATTTCTGATGCAGCAGCTAGAGACTTTCTTAGTTTATCTTTCTTTGTTGACAGCTTGCTTTCATCTTCTTGGATTTGTTTCTTTGCTTTTGGATCGCCGGCTGACAGCAGGTGGGCTGATATCGATTTCAGTTCTTTCATGCTTTCTGATTCTAAGCTGTTCAGTGAATTCTCTGATTTCTGAAGAAAAATTAATAAAATTTCTAAAAAAAAAGAAACATAGATGACTTTACTGATGCAGTCTTTTCTATTTAGTACAGAAAATATAATTTTTACCATTACAAATATAATTTTTACCACTACATATAAGCACCTAAAACACATAGAATGAAATAAAGTTTGTTAACAAACAATTGTATTGTCAGCAAAATATATAAATGTGATAATTTCAAATCTCTATGATATAAAAAAGGGAATAAAATTAGCTTTGCAAGATTTCATCTGGACAAGTGAAGTTATTATAAGTCGTGCAATAATAAAAACTTTTTTCCGTGCTCAGAACAATCACAATCTCAAATAGAACTCAAATAAGAGTACTTGTACTTAATGAATAACAAGAATTAAACAAACTTGAAGTATATCTTCAATCTTCCCAAAAGAGTCCAGTTTCATATTTTTAGGTGGTTGAAATTCAACCACATCTTCTGTGAGATCATTGAGCTTCGATGTAATTCCATCTCTGCACATCGAGTACTGTCGCCAGAGCAAAACGACTGCATCACCAATTGCGTCTTTCTTTCTTACGTCTTCCACTAATTTCTTCCACTGATCTTCGAGTAGGTTTAATTTAACAAGGAACGACTTCTTGTTCGGCACGTCACCGTCTGCGAGATTTCTTCCGTCGCTGACGAGGGACTGCAGTGTAGATTGACGCTGTGGTACATGCTCAAGGAAATTCTGCGATTTTAATAACGTTTGTAACAATTCAATATAGTTAACAAGAATTGAGAGTAAAAAAAATTAAAATTATAAACCTTAATTTTGCCTTGCTGTCGCAGTGCGGATGACAAACTTTCCGACGGCTTGCCATCCACGATGTCTTTCTGAACTTCATTGAGATACTTCTCCCAATCGTGACATCTGTCCTGAAAGTTCTGCTGTAGAACAAGTCTGTCTTGGAGACATGTCACAAGATTGGACAGTTTCATTTTGTCTTCATCAAATTTCGAATTCAACTTGGACAGTCGATCGGCAAGCGGTCGATCCAGCGGGAAGAGAAGACCTGATGAAGTTAATAAATAGAAAATCCCGACATTTTAATCTAAGCAGATCAACAGTATGTTTCAAATAAAACATCAAAATCACTTAAGTAATCTTGCTCATAATATAACAGACATAAAAATGATTTAACGCAGAAAATAAAAAAATTCAATCAGAATAAAACAACAACAACAACAGCAACAAACTTGATTCGTTTGCTTCACGAAGTTGACAAGATTTCTCTTCGAATTCATCGGAGAGCAGTCGTAAAGATTCAATCGATTTCTTCAACTCGTTCAAAGCGATCATCTTCGTGTGAGCAACGGAAGAAATTTGAGGTTCCAATTTCTCGATCAGAAAAACTTCCAGGCCGTCAATCGTTGAAGAAATTTCGGAAATGTTCGGAGAAGTTGACGGAGTTTCGTAATTTTCAACGATTCTTTTCAGTTTGCTGTGAATAAATAAATAAATATAAATATTTTATGCATAAAAACGAATCTAAATAATTATTTAAAACTCTACATAAAGTTTTACTACCAATTCACTCAAATAATTTTAATTAGTGTCAAACAAGCAAGCAGTAAAAAACAAGATTTTTTCACAAATCCCTCATATATAAGATTGCAAATTTTTCTTTTAAAACATTTTTTTGAACTTATATATGTAAACATCCATATAATTGTGTTTGATTTGTTTTTATTTTAAAATTTAAATAATTATTTTTAATTAAAAAAAATTTTTTCAAAAAATTTTTAAACTTTTAATAGAATGCATTGTCATAAGAAGCAAGCCTATATTTCAAATTTCAGCACGTTTAGATGACGAGAAGTTAGTTAATTTTCACTTTCAAGGTTTGCAAACATTCAAGCAGTGAAGCTATTATAAAAGGAATTTAATAAACAGACCAGCTTTTCCTACATCAACATATTAAATGTAAAAAATAGAAAATGTCATCTGTACAATAAAATCATATAAAAATACTAACTTCAGTAACTTTCGACCTTTCAAATCAAGAAGAGGTTTGTGAGTGAATATGTTGGATTCCATCTCCTTTCCAACTCTCTTGCGAAGATCGAAACGTTTGTCCTCAATTTCCTTTACGGTAGGAGCCAATTCTTCAATGTCTTTCTTGATTGACTAAAAATAAAGATATTTCAATTATTAATCCTCATCATCACCATCATATACTTTGGAAACCTTCAGTTCTAGTAATATACACATTGAACAGTAGCTTTAGCCAAAACTGCATTAATACTTTTTTATACTACTTGAATCTTTATACCAGTGGTTGTTCTTAACCTTTTTGTCCCGCGCCCCCCTTCGGAAAACTCGATTTGATTGCACCCCCCCTACTTTTGCCTATAAAAAATAAGTAAATTGTAAGTGATTGGCATCAAGTTTTCTATTTAATTGATTTTCTGTTGCTTCCCACCAATTAGGTCAGAATAATGAAGACAAATTTTTAACAAGGCAATTCGCATATTATCAACGTTCACCAATCAAATTCTTTGCATGGTTTCCACATTTACCAAAGCAGAAAAGCCAATCTCACACAAGTAGGCAGTAGCAAAAGGAATGATGAATGTCAGTGCACATTTAGCCAAAGCTGGGTAGCCATCTAAAAAAGATTGTGAGGCTTTTTACTTTTAACAATTCGATATGAAACTAGGTAAGAGGCAATCAGGATTAGCTTGTCAATAATTGACCAAAATCCTAGTTGAAGTAAACTTGCTGCAGCGTTACACCGAGCTCTTTTCTGTTTCAGAACATCAATCGATTCGGAATTGTTGGAATACACTGCACTGAAATTCTTTTTAAGCTCGTTCGGTTTTAAATTATCATATAACAAGACTTTGTCACATTAAAACCAATTCGGTCGTTCGTTGTGTGTGGTCTTTGTCAGTGATAAAAGTGAAACCATACTGAACACAGTCTTCTGAATATTTCCGTTTTTTGACACCTTTCAGTTTTGAAATGCCAGTTGAAGTGATAACCAGGGACGAATCCACGGAGTGGGGGAATGCATCTAATCCCCCCAGAGTATCAAGTAAAAATTTTTTTTTGGTAGAATACCTGGTTTTTGGAAAATGATTGTTGTTGAAAGTAAAATTACTAAAAAATACCTATGACTACCCCCAGGCCATTAGCTTTTTCAGAAGGAAAAATACCCCCTCCCCAATTTTGGAATTGCATTCTCTTTTTTAGTGGTAAAAGGTCCCAACGTATTGCTCAAGCAAGCAAACACGGTGAAGTTAAAATAAAAGATTTAAAAATACAAGCATTGCCAAAATTAAAGATTTTTAAAATTTTCTAATTATCTCCGCAAAAATTAAAATTCTATAGAATTAAATAATTTTATTTTTAAACTTTTATTTTTCGCACCCCCCTAAACTAGAACGGCACCTCCCTTTGGGGGGGGGCGCACCCCACCGGTTAAGAAACCCTGCTTTATACTGTTGCAATGTAAACATCACAAACAGTCACAATAGAATTTTTTTTAACTTTCATTACATGTTAGATTTGACAGATGTAGAATTAATATAGAATACTATTATAAAATTACCATCTGCATTTCAGAGGTGCTACACTACCTTTTGCACAAGGGATTGCAGAGCATTTAAAAAATTCAATCATTTAACAGATTACCTTATTGATAAGTTCGACATTGCAATGTGACAAGCTTTGTTGGTTAACAGAAAAATATTTGACCAGATCTGTCTAGCATCTCATCAGTAGCAGTTTAAAACAATTGCGTGTTATAGCAAGGTAAATGTTTATAATTGTGCCATCAGTACTAAGCAAGCCATATATCATGATAATAACTATCTTTAAAAAACAATCACAAACATACCAAAATGTAAAAAAAATGTACAAAAAAATGAACAAAAAAATGTACAAAAAAATGTACAAATGCCTCTTCATACCTTAATTTTTGAGTCATCAAGAAGACCAGACGGGATCTCCTTATTCTTTTCTTCTATAAATTTTTCAGAAGCATCATAAAAATCTTCATAATTCTTCAAGTTGTACATTAAACCTTCTCCTTCATCGATGTTTTTATCAATTTCAGCAGTGAGTTTCCCATTGCTATATCAAACAAAATACGAAAACAATTCTTTAGAAATATTTAAACTTTATTAAGCTGTAAGATGTACGAATCAAATATTCGATGAATATGAAGTTTTGAACTAACACTACTCCGATAAAAATCAACTTCTCTACTTTAATGCAAACATATCATGATGAGAAAGCTAATCTCATCATATAAAACTTATGCAATTATTATATTATATGATATTATATGCAATTATTATAAATATTTGAAGTAATTATATATTTCATATTTATAGCTTTATCAAAAATGTTTAAAGTAAGCCTGACAAATGTTAAAAAAAAAATCGCCCATCAAAGATAGTCAAACGTCTCGGTGTTTACCTTGACCCAACCTTGTCTATGGGTTTCCATGTCAACAGGACAACAGCCTGCTGCTATGCGGGTTCTCAGGGAAATTAGACCTTTTGTTCCTCGAGAGGTTCTAACAACACTTCTAGTTCAGTTGGTATTAACGCGACTGGACTACTGCAATTCTTTACTAACAAATGCTAACAAAAAAACACTGTATACTCTCCAGAAGGTGTTAAACACAGCTGCCAGACTTGTCTTCGCGTCGAGTAGGGCTTGTCATGTCACTCCGCTATTGGACAAGCTTCAGTGGTTAAACATTCCGGAAAGAGTTACTCTCAAAATATCAAACATCATCTTCAAAGCCATGCTCTATGGCTCGCCGGAATACATAAGCTCCCTCCTGGTCACTTCAAATACAGTTCTAAGAAGATCATCTCTCCGATCAGCTGAACTTCCTACTCTCATCATCCCATCTCACAAAGTTCGGAGACTGATCCTTCCATGTTGCTGGACCAGTCATTTGGAACGCTCTTCCACCGGGAGTCAGAGAACATTCAACCTACAATAACTTTTCCACATCTTTGAGAACTCACCTATCCTTTAATATGACAATTTAAACCATATAAAGTTACATTTATCATTTCTGCGACTGTTTTTGCTTGCTGACTTGGTTGAGTGCTTTTTATAATCTTTTTGAGTTTAAAGCACTTTAAAAATTGGAAAAATTTTATAAGACCAAAAATTTTACAATCATTACTGCAAGATCACACAATCAGGTTGAATATAAAACAAACTCACTCCAACTGGATCTTTGATATTTTAGCCTTCAACTCATTCTTAGTCTCATCGTCACACAGAGGATTCAATTTCTTTAACACTTCATTGAGAGAATTGAGATGCTGTTCGGATTTCTTCTTGTACAAGTCTCTCAATCCCTACATGAATGAAAAAATAGAAAATTGATAAAATCTAAAAAATGCAATGATAACATCAGTTTGAATGACTATATCAGAAATTTCATTTAATCATCAAGCTACTATTATGTTCAACTTGGCCATCCTCCCAAAATCAACAATGAAATAAAAGAAAACCTTCAACTTATCAAGAATTGTAACGCAGGAGTTGCTGTCGTATACGCCGGGGAAGCGAGACATTTGATCGAGATGATGTGCAGTGTCGCTGTTGAAGTCGTTGCAATCTTGCAAGTTCCTGTTGAAATTTTCTCCTGTCGAGTCTCTCTCGTCCAAGATCTTCCCGATTTCAGAAATCTAGTTTTAAAAAAAATTTTGTTTCAATCAATCAATTTGCTGAGTATAAGTCATTTATTAATTTATCAATCGGTAGTTCAAAAAATGAAGAGTTGAATTAATAATCTCACTTTATTATCAATGGCAGCAAATCTCTTCTTCAAACCATCAATTTGAACTTCTTTTATCGACAATGGCCAGCTTTGTTTCTTTAGCTTGTCGACAATATTTTGAAGGTTGTTCAGTTGCGATTTTTTATCTGTAGTCTGGTTATTCAATTTCTGGAAATAATAAATTAACAAATTAAATATTAATGGGGATAATTTGAAAATATCCATCATGTTGTTGAACAACAGCAACAACAATAGTAATCAGCTATGCATTCTTAACTGGTCGATAAATAAGTACCAGTTTCACGACTGGGGGTAATACGGTTCAAAACAACCCGATTTCAGATATACGTGCTGGTGGCAAGTAAAACTGCAATCCCATTTGTAGCCAGTGTACTCCCATGTGTACGAGCCATTCCCGGGCGCTGCTGAGGTGTATATATTTCAAGTAGCAGTGCCCTAAGTGTTATGACCTTTACCTTTATCAGCATCAATGAATGAAAAAACAAACCTCAACTTCAAGACACAGACTTCCAGTAGGAGCCTTCTTAATTCGTTCATTGATCTCAACCAACTTCTTATCAGCTTCTTCACTGCACCACTTTTCCAATTCCTTCCTCCTCTCCTCAACATCAAAAAGATCTTCATTCAAATTCTTCAACTTCGACGACCTTCTCTCAACTTCTTCGGAAACCTGCGAGAACTTATTCAAAAGTTTGAGATTTTCATCGAGAGACGAGATGTCACCATCATCTTTCGATCCAGCCAATTCTTCTCCGTCTGGTTCATCGTCGCATACGTCAACACTGGAATCCAATCTGGATATGGTGATCATTGAACGAGACGATGTTGATAGTTCTTGGTCGATGAAGGTGGTTGCAGGGAAACCCAGGACAGACAGGAGTGTCCGTTGAAGAGGGATGTCTTCGTTCAGTGACTATATTATAATTATCAGCCAAGTTAAAATCAAAATGATTCATATTGATAAGAAAAAAAAATCTACCAATGGAATAATCTAGTTAGAAAATGACATTTTTATACTACACATTAAAATTGCTCTAATTTTATTACATTAATTATTTGATTTTATGAAGAACAACAAATCAAACTAACATCATATTTATCAGTCAATTTAGTAACATCTGCTACAGCTTTGTCAACTCCAGCTGGTTTCTTAGTTACATCTGCCACATGATGAGCATCATCATCATCCTTTATAATTTGGTCTGCATATTTCAACCAATCTTCTAATTTTTTTGCAGCTTCACTGGAAAGTTAATAAAATTTATCAAGTTAATTTATTTATATAATCCATTTTAAAAATTCGAATAAATAAAAAAATATTGTTATTAATTCATTAGATTACTTCTCAAAAATTCCTTTATTTCATTATAATATATATATATATATATATATACAACGTTCAAATCTAAAAAATATACTTGAAAGTTAACCTTTTAGAGAAGAGAGAAGGTGACACTTGTGATAATTTATTTTTAAAATTGACACAATCGAGATGCAATTTCGCATAGGAATCGTCTGCTTTCTTAAGTTTTGCATCAACTTCAGAATCGAAAGGTTTTGAAATTAAAACTTTCCTTCCAAAGTCATCCAACCGTTTCTTCAATTTCCCGACTTTTCTAACTTCTTTGTCGACATCCTTGAAAATATAAAAGAAAATAAATTTAAAAAAATATATTTATATATTATTAGCAGCATACTATTATGGAAGCAGATTACATTTCCAGATTGTATTAAAAGTCAATCAAACTAAAATGAATATAAACCAAAAAAATTGAATTTAATAAAAATTTCAGACCTTCAAAAGTTCTTGACACTTTTCAAGGTCAACAATTGTGGGATTTTTCTTTTCAAAGGGCTTTTTAGAAGACAACAACTTCTTGTTTACCTCTGTAAGACTTTTGTTGTAGGATTGAAAAGCATCATCGAGTTGTCTGCGATTGGCCATCTTTGATTCAATTCTAAAGTTTTTAAAGACAAAATAAAAAAATAAATAGTTTTTTTTAACTATATTTATTCTTTAATAACTTTATTTAGATTTAATTAATTCCCAAAAAAGCCTTAAATAAATATCACAAGAGACTTGAAACCCTAAAAGAATTTCAAACATCAAGGAGTTGAAGTGGATAAAAAAGAAAAACTACCAACTAGAAACCAAATAACATTCTCACTTGTCAATTCCATTATCAATCTGCTTTTCCAGCTTATTTATCCTTCCGTTTAAGTCATCCGAGGCACATCTTACCACAGGAAGATCAGCTATTTCAAGAAGTTTCCTGGCTTCATTGAATGCCTGGGTTATCTTGGGCTTGTTGGCAGCTAGATCAATCTGCATTTCTTTCATCAGTTTCAATTTGCCGCCAAGATCTTTAGGATTTAACTTTTCTGGAACAATCTAAAATGGATTGTTTTGACATTTTGATAATCTAACACAAATGATTTGCGAATGATTTTTTAAATTATCAAGAAACCCCAACAGATATTAACAAATATTTAAAACAATGACATCTAAAAAATTTACCTGATCTACTTTTAATTTGAGCCTTTTTTCAATCCCCTCAATGTCTTTGAATTGAGGAATCAAGTCTTGCCATGCTGAAGATATTCTGCTCCACAATGTTTCATACTGGTTTGCTACATAATAAAATCATATTTAAACATAAAAACCAAAACAATTTAATGATAATTTGAATTCCTATCTTACAATAAATAAAAAACAATTACATCCCTCAAATAAAACTAAGTATTGTTTAAAATTTTCCACCACCTCTCTCGATGTGACTTTTAGCTTGGTTGTCAAACTTGACTTTTTCTTTTAAGAACTTTTCTTTTGCAACAGGATTGACATGACTGGACAAAGAATCCAGCTTTCCTCCTTGATCTGCAAGACTGCTTGATAAACTCTGTTCAGTTATTAAATGAAAATTTATTAAACTATTACTCAATAAAGTCTAATCAATAGCTTTCATATAATTGCATCAAATTAAAGTTTTTAGAAAAAATTATTGATCCATTTTATCAATTAATTTCTTAAACCAATAAAATACTTCTACAAAGTTAAATAATTATATATAACATAAAACTACATATATAATAATTTTCCATCAATGATCACATAACATAAAATTACATGTACAATAATTCTTCATGAATGATCACATAACATAAAATTACATGTACAATAATTCTCCATCAATGATCACATAACACTACATTACATGAACAATAATTCTACATCTATGATCTGATAATATAACACAC
Organism: Erpobdella octoculata; assembly: GCA_963978895.1. Taxonomy (NCBI): domain Eukaryota; kingdom Metazoa; phylum Annelida; class Clitellata; order Hirudinida; family Erpobdellidae; genus Erpobdella; species Erpobdella octoculata. The sequence goes on from OZ022240.1 coordinate 31,295,927, forward strand.
CGATTCCTCATTCAATGAACAAAAATAACCTTAATAATATCAATTTTTTCTTGCAGTTGTTCCGGATTTTTGAGTTCGTTCATTTTATGTTTTTCATCTTTGAGAACAGTTCCAACCATATCCACGAGTTCTCCATAACTTTGAACTTGCGACCCATAAACTGATGATATGTCACTGCTACTAAGTAACTGGACCAGATCAGAGTTCAACTGAAATTCAAATGACAATGACCCGATATCACATGAACTAAATAAAATAGACATCGCAGTTCACAGTCACAATCTAACATTAATGTGTTTCACTAAAAATATATTTTATTATCAAATAAATTATCTTCCAGCAACCTTATCTTTTAATCGTTTAAGTTGACATTTTATGTTGCCGATATTGAATGGCATAATGAACTTGAAAGATGATGAAGGATCAGTAGAAATCTTCTTGTTCAAAACTCCACGAACACCATCCACACTTGACTCAAGATCACTGGCACCGGACAACAACTCTTTCAACTTCTTAATACTTTCCGGCTCTGGCATGGCCGATATTTTGGATGATTCGTTTTCGATATTTTTGATGGATTTTTCAACACCTGCCAACTCATCCTAAATAATCAATAAGTTAACCATTTTTTCAGTTGAACTAACACAAGTGCAAATTATTGATTGACAACTTTTACAAATTTATAATTTATAACATTAAATAACTTTTTACTTAAAATGTTTGTATAATGTACCGAACAAAAACTGAACCTTTAGTTTCTCGGTCAGTTGATCAACGTCTGACTTCTTTTTAAGACGATTGTTTAAATTATCTTCTAATTTCTTCTGTCCGACTTTCAAGTTTTGTGCGATTTCGTGGTATGGAGAGCTTTGGACGGAGGATGGATTTGAAATCTTTGCATTGTTAAAAGTTTCATTCATGTCTGCTTTCAGTGCATCTATCTCTGATTCAAATTTCTGAATGAACAAAATATAAAACAAAAACATTACATACTATCGTGAAAGAATTCGACAGAAAAACAAGTCCTTGCCTTAACACTTGACATGACAGCTTTGACATCATCATCAGGAGGGTCAACAGTTGACTCAAGAACAAAGTTCAAGTTGAGGTCATCAATAACTTTTGTGAGTGGTTGGATAACTTCGTACAATTCATCCTGCAAAACTACAACCTCCTTTGAAATTTCAGATGAACCTTCATTAGATGACAATTTGTCTTTCAGTTGTTTCCAGTTTCTTTTTAACTGAGCAATCTTGGAAGCATAATCAAGCGGTAGATGAAACTTAGAAAAATTTGGTTTCAATTTTGTTTTAGTTTCAGAGGCTGTCACTGCATCAGGTGAAAGAGCTTTAGCTGTTTCATGGTTTGATACCTAAAGTATGGTAAATTATAATGAAGTTGTTGAGAATGCCTGTCAGTCTATTAAAAGAGATATGAAATTAAAAAACAAGTGAAAGTTAATTTGAAAAATTAAAAACTTGCTTTCAAGATAGCTGAAAAATTTCATAACAACATCGTATCATAAAAATATTACCCTGGCGAATAGTAAACAAAAGATGCTTATTGTTACTATGACGATGAAAGTTTTGGTCTTCATTATCAACATGCTTCTTTAATTTTTTTTTTAATAATTTTTGCTTTGTAAATTTTATTTTCGTTTAATTAAACTATAAATATTTTTGAAGTGGATGAATTTTATGATGATCTTCCGAACTTTAAAACCTCCGCGGACATCCGAACAAGTGAAAGTTAATAAAATAAAAGCATTTAAAAAAGAATGTAAAAGAAAATAACTTGGATGGCTTGAAGAGAGGATTTGATGGACGGATCACTCTTTGAGTCATTTTCAATTTGCTTCACCAATTTGACACTATCCATGATGCTTGATTTTAGTTTCTGTGATACAAATTTTGTTTTATTGAGAGAATTCTAGATATTTTTAAACTTTGCTAAACCTCTAGAAATCATTATTTAACATAAGAAATATTGTATTCTGATAAATGTACCCAAATTACAAATTAGAAAACACCGATCTACAATACCTTTGGCAAAGCATTCTCATAATCTTTAGCGACCTTCCAAACATCTGGCTTTTCAAGAGCAAAAACAGTGGAAATTCCCATCTCTGGCCTTCCACTTTCAATTTGTTTGTGAGTGGTGCAGTCAGTAAGATGAGTCCTGAGTTCATTGAAACTATTCTCAGCAGACAGAACCTTATCAAATTCAGCTTGTTTCTTTGACAGCTGTGAAGAAAGTTGCTCTTTCTTTTGTTCCAACTTTTTCTTCAGCTTTGTTGCTTGATCTTTAATTCCATCATGCCTTATGAAAACAAATCATACTTGAAAAATTCAGAAAATAAATAAAACAAACCGCACACCACTGCACAACATCAAAAATTTGATGGAAAAATAACCAATAGCCAACCCAGCTTAGGCATTTTAAATCCAATCACTAATGTAGCATAAGCAGGGCCATAACTACTAAGGGGCACCTCGGGGCAAGTGCCCCGGTAACAATTTATTTTTGCCGAAAATTTTGGCGGAAGCTCATTCTGAAATTTAAGCATGCTTTTGTCAAGGCCCGTTTTAAATGTATTTGAAATCATAACCAAGTTGTAATTTTTCTTTTCTTCGGTTTAAGTGTATTCTGATTAAACTTCAACAATGACAATTAAATGAAAATAACTGTATTGGTCAGGAGTATGATGGCACCTCTAACATGAGCAGAAAATTCAATGGATGTAAAGCTCAGGTCAGAAAATATGCTCCACGAGCATTGTATACACATTGTCGAAGTCATTTTCTTGCACTGAGCATTGGGAGTAGTTGTCTTGATGTAGAGATAGTTAGAAAACTGTTTGGTGCAGTATCAGAAACCATTTTTTTGGAGATTCTGCCCAAAAAAAAAAAGATAAACCTGAAAGAGACTAGTAACATTGTTGAAACAGTGCTGTATGAACGAAGGGACACGATTTCAAGTTGTCAACCATGTTGGCACATAAATACTGCAGAAAGTTTTTCTTCAGCAATAGAGTTACAACAGTTTAAGATTACTACAGAATCAATGTATTTCTACCGTTCACTGATCACATACTTTCAGAGCTTAGTACGCGCATTGGATCTGTTGAACACGGAAGTACATTCAATGCCTCAAAGCTCTTACCTCGCAACTTACACCTCCTAAACAATCCAACCATTTCAAAACTTAGCAGTTATTTTAGTTGGAATATGCACCGGTCTACTATGAGTGTGCCATCATGCACAATTGACATTCTTAATGTTATAGTTGATGGATAAAAAGCTTCACGGTCTATTCTTCAAAAACACTTGCATGCCATTTGGTGACACAGAACTTACTTTCTGCTGGCTACGAAGTTCTGGACTTAAAGGCGAAACTGAAAGTCTTCTCATAGCAGCACAAGATCAAGTGCTAAGCACTAGGTACCATCAAAGGAAAGTACTGAAAATGAACGTGGAAAGTGCATTTGCTTTCCTGCATTTGAGCTATGCCACCAACAAGAAGAACACATAAGCCACATCATCTCAGGATGTTCAGTTCTAGCCCCGAAAGAATACACGCACAGAAATAATCGGATCGCCAACTATCTGCACTGGACTGCTCTACAGGATCTTGGTGTCCAAGTAGCTAAACGATGGTACGACCACCAACCCCAAAAAATTGTAGAAGGGAAAGATTTTACTGTAATTTATGATGTGCCTGTGAACACCGATCAAACTGTAAGAGCTAACCGACCTGGCATGTCACGGTTGTCTCCATCGTCGATTATAATTTTGTAATGAATAACTTTATTGCGCGGACTAGACAGAGAGCGCGATGAAAAACGCCGACTAGACGGGTAGCGTCGGTCCGCTTATTAATCAAACTTGCTCGTTTTCGGTGTGCTTCGACGTCTAGCGTCTTTCCTATTAAGTTTTCGATAATAATTTTTAGTATGTTATATAGATATTGTGTAGTCCTTTATTTGTACCTAATATTATCGATTTCGGATGAGTATTAAATAAGTTGTAGCGTGAAATGTAACTTATTTTAAGCACACTTTCTTGTAAATTTGTTGAGTGCTGACATAAGCGTTTTCGTTCTGCGATGTGATTGGCTCGTTAAGTAATTATCATAACTCCTTTTGACTAATTGTCGTTTCTAGAGAGTACAGTTACCCAAGAAACGATAACCGACCGGTTCGACAAATGATGGAGAGAGCAATCGATCACGAGGAAAATAAAGAAGAAAATGTTATTCCTTGTGATGTGCCCGGGAAGGTAGAAGTTGATTATACTAATAATGAGATGGGATTAGACTGTCAGTTCTTTGGGTGATGAAATGGAGGTCGCCAATACAGTCTGTTCAGTGCCACAGCAACCCAAACGCCAGAAGATTGAAAAGTACATGGACCAAAAAGGTGAAAACCGAAGGTTGCTACAAGCTAGAAAATTGTGGCAAAAACACTCTGTACATGTGCGCCAAGTGCGGCAAACGGCTTCATCAGAAATGTTTTGTGGTTTACACCACTTTAGTTCTGAAATGACTATCATGAACTACTTGACTGATTTATTGAATGTTAAATTTTTGGATTTTATTGAACTGTGTTACTGATAAAGTCAGAAATGTGTTTTTAGCTTTTTCGTTTATAGCTTAAAATTTATTTTATAATTGTTTGCATTCAGAACAAAAAAAATTGACGTTTAAAATGTTGTCGTTTTCAGTAGTCTGTACGACCAACGTTCGAAAAACGAGCATGGAGAATTTTCAAGGTTTTCTTTCAAATAAAAAATAAATAAAAATAAAACTGTTAAAACATAAGCAAGTAACTTAGAAATAACAAAAAATTTAATAGAAATCTCATTAATAAAGTTTTTGTCCTAAACAGGTTTATTAATTTTTTAATTGGTTTGAATTTTTCTATGTTTTTATTCTTTTTGTATATATTTTTTAAATTTTAAAATGAAGTGAACTAAACTTAAGTTGAAGATCTAAATTATTTGGACATGGGTAGATCTCGAGATGGTTGGATTAAAAGAAAGTGGATCTTTAGTATAAAAAGGTTGGGCAGGCCTTTTTATTGAGTCAGATTAATTCCCCGAAGAATTAAATATCCTATTCCAGAGACATTTATATATTTAATTTATATTTTATAACTTATAGTATATAACCAGTTAACAACTGGCATGAATATTACATTTCTTCTCTATTTAGTTCAAAGTTTAAAGTTTTATCGTTTATCACATGTATTTTTAAACTGGACATCCCTTACTCATGATAAGTAGTAGCTTTAAAGAGTGAGCAACCAAAATAAATAAAAAAATAAAATAAACAAACAAACAAATATATAAAGAAATAAATAAATCAATCAATCAATAAATAAAATAAACAAATAAATAAATAAACAAACAAATAAATAAACAAGTAAATAAATAAATAAATAAATAAATAAATAAATAAATAAATAAATAAATAAATAAATAAATAAATAAATAAATAAATAAATAAATAAATAAATAAACAAAATAAATAAACAAATAAATAAATAAATAGAATATAATTGAATAATTCAAAGCATTATATGACACACCTTCTCTTAATGACCTCCTTTTCTTTTAGTGCTTCAGGACTGTTGATCTTCTGAAGATTTGATGTTGCCTGGACAAATACACCTTCTACATTCCTGACGCCAGCATCTAACTTATTTTCGATGCTCTAGAAACATCAGGAATCGATATTTAATATTTAAATTACAAAATACATTAAAATAAAATATTAGCAATGAAAAGAAATAATTATTTATATATATATATAAATTATATTTTTTTAATCTAAAAATAAACATTCTTTCCCTACAAATAATTATTTTCCGAAATATCATATTATACCAATGAGAAACCATTTATTTTTATAATAAACCAAGAAAAAAAATATTTTCTTAAATGAATGACCAACATTGATTTGGGAGAGCTGACGGAAAATAAAGTCTCTATCGACATCCTGGAAAGATTCCAAGCCTTCCCATGGTAAGCTCTGCTTCAATGTCACTTCCAATGCATCTGCTTCTTTTTCGAAAGCTCTTTTTGCAATCTGCTTTTCATCTTCAAACGTTTTGAGTTTCTGTTATAAAAAAACAGTATTTAGAAAAAGAAAAAAATGTAACTAATAATCAATGATTGGATGAAATAATTTAGAAACCTAGAGAGATAAACAGCTCAAGGAGGCTTATAAAAAAAACTCATTCAATTCAACAGCATGTAATGAAAAATAATATTTCTTATGTGTGAGTAACAAAAGTTATGTGTGTTAGTTATTCAACCCATTCCTTTGCAAAACTAATCCAATGCAACAATTGTTTGTACAATTTCGTACCATTGAAACGAATCACCTCATTTCTAACCTCATTAAATATATAAAAACTACAAACATCAAATAAAAAATATGAAACAACTAACATCCTCAACACCACTTGACAGCTTCTTCAAGCTCCCAGCAACACCATCGATCAAATTCAAACACTGCGACCTTGGATCATTCGTCTCCATAGGTAAGTCTTTAAACTGAGGCTCAATAGTGTCATAATATTTTCTCACATTTATCAATTCTTGTTCAAGTTCTTTAGACTTTTTCAGAGTTGCTTCCAACTTCTTGGCATCCGTTTCGGGGCTGAGAGCTATCGACAACTCACCACAGGTGTTCAACAAAGATTTACATTGATCTATGATGGGCTGGAATGCCTTATTCTTGCTGATAGCAATTTCATGCTTCTTCTAACAGTTAAATTAAAAAATGAAAAATTATTGAAATAATACAAATAAAATATAACTAATGACTAAAATTTATATCAGATAATCAACAGCCAATAACTTACAAGCAAACTAAGATGAAACATGACTAATAAAATTATATTGCGGTCGAACAAACCTTATTTTTTTCTTGTTCAATCTGCAATGAATCCACCTGGTTACAAAACTTCTTAATTTCTTCCTTAAACTCAACTGATGGATCGATTCCAACTATGGGAATATCACTCCACTGAAGTTCCAACATTTCACAATCTTTCTCTAGTTGTTTAACATCGGGATCTAGTTTCTGTTGTTTACATATATAATAAATTATATATATATATATATATATAAATTTATTCAAATAAATATAATATCAATATCAATAAGCTGGCATAAAACAGAGAAGACAACTGAGAGCTCCTAAGCTGTAACTTGTAACCAATACAGAAAAAAACTGTATATACAAAATAATAAAATCAATTTTAATTTAGAATTAATTAACAGTCCCAATTTAAATAATAAAATATTTTACAAAAAAACTTTCATCAGAAAGTCATATAATTACAGTTTTCACTAAATTGCAGAAAGGTATCCAATCAGAGAATTCCATGACAAGAACATAAACAAGTTTTTGATCAAATTGAGTTAAATTTATTCAATAAAAATTAGATAAAGAAATCTCTAAAAGAATCTTGTTCAAACACACACCAAGAGTTCCAATGCTCAAAGTCCATCTACAGAATAAAATTATTAACATAGAAGAAATTAATAACCTTAAGAGACTCAATTTTCTTCTGAATGACATCAACACTATCACCGTCTCCAATTGAAAGATCACTTAATTTGTTCATCAATTCTCGAAGTTTCACTTTCAACAAAGAAAATGCTTCTTGTTTCTTCTTCGTAACCTCCTTCCTAGGTTTTTCCGCCTGAATTTTTGCCGCAGAAAACTCTTCATTGAGTTTAGTTGACTTTGAAATGACATCAAGAATAGGATCAGCAGTTCCCGGATCGAATTTCACGCTAACACTTTGCCATTCCAATTCAAGTCTTTCCAAGGAATCATTTAGAGTTTTAATTTGCTTTTCCAAATCCTTAAATTTGAATAAATAAACAAATGATACTTAATGGAAAAATATGAGTAAACATATCACAAGATCTTTTATGAAACTCAGTTGCTCTGATAAGTAATGAAAATTTCTATAAATTTTGGTCAGGAAAGTTTCCACTCGGTGGAGATTTTCACAAATTTATTTTAATTATATTGAGTTTAATTTATTTATATATATATCGATTTATTAAATTGTATATTTCATTTATATAATTATATATTTTATTTATATAATCCCTACTATAAAAGCGCAATGATGTAATATGTATTATGTCACCCGATTAGCATCTGTAGGTCTGAAAAAACTCACGTTTATAGATTATGAGACGCTGAACACAATTTGTTAAGCCACTTCATGTTAAAAATGTTTAAATAAAAAGTTATTAGCCACGAAATGTCATCTTTCAATATAAACAAGTTGAAAATAAATAAATCTTCGAAGTAGAAAGCCGGCGGGTTTTTCCCACTTATAATTATATAAAAATATAAATTATTCCAATATTTTAATTATTAATAATATTATTAATAAAGAAAATTAACTAATTTGCTAATATTATTCCTATTATTGGAAAATTCGACGCTTTGCGGATATATTTAATGAAATTATTATTATTAACGACATTTTACTATTTTGCAATTATTATTCCTCTTATTTTAATTATTAATAATATTATTCCTATTATTGGAAAGTTCGACGCTTTGCGGATATATTTTGAGTATACGTCATAACTCAATATAAACAAGTTGAAAATAAAATCACCGGCGCGTTTTCCCAATATCAGCCATTGAAGGTTGGGTTTTTTTATAGGTGGTTTTTTTTTATTATCAGCCATTAAAGGTTGGGTTTTTTCGTAGGATGTTTTTCCAATATTGCACAATACGAGTTTTTTTCGCAGGAGTTTTTTTCTATATTAGCCGTTACAGTTTGTTTTTTTTCGTAGGCTGTTTTTCCAATACCATTCAATAAATATTGTGTTTTTCGTAGGCTGTTATTTCCAAAAACATCCAATATAGGTTTTTTTCGTAGGCGGCTTTTTCACTATCACCCAATAAATATGGGTTTTTTCGTAGGCTGTTTTTTCCAATATCACGCATTAAAGGTTTTTTTTGTAGGCAGATTTTCTAAAATCATCCAATCAAAGAGAAGACCATTCCAAAACGTGTTTAAGTGAAAAATCATCAGCTACTGGCTAAAATAGTCTCACGCTTCGCTTGAGAAGCGTGCGTAAAGTTATTACTATAATAGCGCATTGGTGTTGTTTTTGAGCTTAGAGTGCGATTTGAGTGCAACTACCTTTACTATTAATATGTAAAAACTCACACGCTTCGCGCGAAGCGTGCGTCAAGTGCTGTTTATTTATAATTATGAATCAAGTCGTTTACTTTTCTTTTCTCCATAAATGTCAGCATTGCTGCTGTTGAACGATCTAAGAAGGACTTACATGGCATACAATTTTAAAACTCAAAGTTGGTTAAAAACAGCTAAAAATAATGATGCACATATTGACTTTGCTATAAAGTTAAAAATGTAAAATAAGTTGGGGCTTTGTTTCTTTAGAAAATGCTCACATAAATTTCTCAACTTGTTTTTTGCACTTAAAAGTTATCTCAAAACTTATTTATATTCTCTAATAAAAATTTATAATATATTCTTTGGATGTGTTCAGTAAATGTAAAAGATTTATTCTACCAATATGAATGGAACTTGTGAAACCTGTTTTGAACGAGTCTGTCTGGTTTGCAAAACCAATAAAGTGCTATAATAAATAAACAATATTTTTATGTAAAGTTGATCATGAGTAACAAAAGTTATTATTTTGCAACTAAAAGCATCTTTTAAAAGCATGGTCAAAGTGGAAATGATTCGCAACCAGTTTTTTTACACTGTCAAATTTTCAGGAAACTTTCCAATGGGAAAAATCCCATAAATTTTACATCACTGGCTCTGATCTACAAAATGATTCACAAGAAGGAACCAAATTTGTGGTTTTATGATTTTGTGAGGCAACTGGAATAAAACTAGAAATATTTGCATGGTATGTGTAAAAAATGATGATAAAAAATACAAACATCACATTAGTAGTTTTAAGCATCAATACAGCACATTACTTGATTTTTTTTATGCTCTTTGGAAAATCATAAAATACTATGCCAACATAAAAACAACATGAAAACAACTAACCTTAAGATTTTCATTTTTCGTTTTCAATTCAATTGGATCAACAGGAGACAGGAATCCCCATTTGTTGACCTCTAACTGAAGGTCATTTAATCTTTGAATAAATGGAGCATATATTTCTATTTTCTTTAAACCATTTGATTTTGCATCGTCTGTTTTCTTCTAATATAAAAAATCATTAAGATTATTTTAGATAAATAATTTAAGAAAAGACTCAGAAAAATCTTATAATGGAAATTATCATAATTGAATATCTACTTTTCTTATAACATCTTCTTTCTTCGGTAACTTCATTCTGATGCTGTACAAGTTATCTTCCACCTTTGCAAACAAATCGGATGTTTTGGGGATCGGATCAACACCTCCAAGCTCCACTCCTTTCCATTGAAGATCAAGAGATTCCATGCTCTTCTGAACATCTCCAATTTCCTTTTCAAGATTCTGTTAATTTAATAACAAATAAATATGAATGTTTGGTTCATTCTTCCAACTCATTAAGAGCATGTGATTACAAGAAACAAAAGATAAAAGATTTATTGAAAAGATACCTATATTAGTTTATTCAAAAGATACCTGTATTAATTTTTTCCTCTCTTCTAACTGTTTCTCATCAGAGACAGGTGCCTCTTTATTCAAATTATCAGACTGCTTCTTTAGTTCAAAGAGTTTGGACAAGTAAGGCTCATAGGCTTTCTTCTTTTCATCTGATTTCTAATCAAGAATACTTTTATTTAGTATCTCAGTTATAACATTAAAAAAACAAACAAAGAAATCTTACCTGCTTCCAAATATCCTCTCTTTTTGGTAAATTGATTTTGACAGTTTTTAAACTATCTGTAACCTTGGCAATCACATCAGAAGCATTCGGGAATGGATCAAACTCAGCAAGCTGCAGACCTCTCCACTCAAGGTCCAATGAATCTATACTTTTCTTTTCCTCTCCTATTTCATTCTCCAGTTTCTGTAGAATAAATTCAAAGTAAAAATTACAAAACTTTATATCTTTGATAGTTTTAGTTTAAAATCTCAACTTTGTAGAATATCTGTTAGTCAAGTTATGTTAGTAAGGAATCCAACACTGATCATATTGGAACTGATCATATTGGAACTGATCATATTGGAACTGATCATATTGGAACTGATCATACTGGAACTGATCATATTGGAACTGATCATATTGGAACTGATCATATTGGAACTGATCATATGGGAACTGATCATATTGGAACTGATCATATTGGAACTGATTATATTGGAACTGATCATATTGGAACTGATCATATTGGAACTGATCATATTGGAACTGATCATATTGGAACTGATCATATTGGAACTGATCATATTGGAACTGATCATATTAGAACTGATCATATTGGAACTGATCCACAAATGATTGAATCTACACCTTCTGGACTTGAGACAAACCATTCTCAGTCATGCCTATGTCTTTCTAAACAATATCCCTTTATAATTTTAAATTACAAAATTGTTTAGAAACACACCTGTATTAGTTTGTTCTTTTCTTCTAATTGCTTGTCATCTGTAACAGGTGTTTGTTGATTCAAATCTGACAATTTCTTTTCCACTTCTTTCAAATGATTCAAGTGAGGTTCATAAGCTTTCTTCTTTTCTTCAGCTTTCTATTTAAAAAACATATATAGATTTTTGTTTTTTATTTTTTTGACAATGTTAAACGTTAGGTATAGGTAAGTCATTAGACTTTTAGGCTACAATTCACTTTTCTCACTTGTGGGAAAATATCCAAAACAACCAGAGGCATCTATTTTTCAGACATCTACACACAGCTCTACAGCCCTACAGACCCACAACCCTACAGACTTTGGTGACTTCAACATGATTTAAACTGCTAATGCTAACTATCAGGTAATATAGCCTTACTGCCATACAAGACCCTGTTAAAAATTCATAAACATAACAGTACCAGTTTAAGAATATCTTCTTTCTTTGGTAACTTTATCTTGATTGTCTGCACACTTTCCATGGCTTTTTTAACCAAATCGGATGTTTTGGGAATCGGATCAACACTTCCAAGCTCAACTCCTTTCCATTGAAGATCAAGATTTTCCATGCTCTTCTGAACATCTCCAATTTCCTTTTCAAGGTTCTGTTTCATGGAAATTATGATGTTTTTGACATCACCTGACATTTGAAATGTAACAAAATAACTACAAACACACCTGTATTAGTTTGTTCTTTTCTTCTAATTGCTTCTCATCTGTAACAGGTGTTTGTTGATTCAAATCTGACAATTTCTTTTCCAGTTCTTTCAAATGATTCAAGTGAGGTTCATAAGCTTTCTTCTTTTCTTCTGCTTTCTATTAGATAACAAACACTTTTACTAAATAATTTAGCTTCCATGGATTTTCTACATAAACACACATCTGTTACTGCGATCGTAAAGCCAAACAAACAGCTTTTAGAAGCACAATGAAATAAGCTTGAAACACTTTGGATTGTACATATATTACAAAACAAAAACATCATGTAGTGTAAAAAGGTCACAAAATATAAAAAATTACTTTTAAAAAGTTACATGTAACAAAACTGAAGAAAAAATACAGGCTACATAAAAGTCAATTACAAAAAATATTACTTTAGAAAACGCTATTTTTTTTACTAACAGCTACCACATGCCTTTATCAAGACAAGTCTTGCTCAAAGATAAAAAGGGTACATGCAAAGGCATCCCATTTATAGGTGCCTACCCCTTTAGCAATGCGAATGAACGCCTTGCATAAGGAAGTTACGCTGGTGACGCTGGTGAGGCTCAAACTGCCAACCTAACAATTGATAGGTGAATGCTATACCGCTATGCCACCAGTTCCTCTTAAAGGTGCATTACATTCTTGACTCATTTCAATTTGACTTGATTAAAATCAAGTGGTTAATCTTACCAGCAATACAAAATCCTGCTTTGTTTTCATAAAAAGAAATATTACCTGTTTGAGAATATCTTCTTTCTTTGGTAACTTTATCTTGATTGTCTGCACACTTTTCATGGCTTTTTGAACCAAATCAGATGTTTTGGGAATCGGATCAACACTTCCAAGCTCAACTCCTTTCCATTGAAGATCAAGATTTTCCATGCTCTTCTGAACATCTTCAATTTCCTTTTCCAGATTCTGTTTCATGGAAATTATGATGTTTTTGACATCACCTGACATTTGAAATGTAACAAAATAACTACAAACACACCTGTATTAGTTTGTTCTTTTCTTCTAATTGCTTCTCATCTGTAACAGGTGTTTGTTGATTCAAATCTGACAATTTCTTTTCCACTTCTTTCAAATGATTCAAGTGAGGTTCATATGCTTTCGTCTTTTCTTCAGCTTTCTATTAGATAACAAACAATTTTACTAAATAATTCAGCTTCCATGGATTTTATACATAAACACACATCCGTTACTGTGATCGTAAAGCCTAAACAAACAGCTTGTAGAAACACAATGAAATAACCTAGAAACACTTTTAATTGTACATCCATTACAAAAAGTTACAAAAGAAAACAAAAACATTATGTAATGTACAAAAGGTTACATAATAAAAAAATTCCTTTACAAAAGTGAAAGTAAAAATGAACAAAAATGAAAAGTAAAAAACATACAAGATTCATAAGTCAATTAAAATAAAATATTGCATTACAAAACACTATTTGAATGATCTTTACATTCTTGACTTATTTCAATTTTACTTGATTAAAATCAAGTGGTCAATCTTACCAGCAATATGAAATCCTGCTTTGTTCTCATAAAAAGAAATATTACCTGTTTGAGAATATCTTCTTTCTTTGGTAACTTTATCTTGATTGTCTGCACACTTTCCATGGCTTTTTTAACCAAATCGGATGTTTTGGGAATCGGATCAACACTTCCAAGCTCAATTCCTTTCCATTGAAGATCGAGATTTTCCATGCTCTTCTGAACATCTCCAATTTCCTTTTCAAGGTTCTGTTTCGTGGAAAATATGATGTTTTTGACATCACCTGACATTTGAAATGTAACAAAATAACTGCAAAAACACCTGTATTAGTTTGTTCTTTTCTTCTAATTGCTTGTCATCTGTAACAGGTGTTTGTTGATTCAAATCTGACAATTTCTTTTCCAGTTCTTTCAAATGATTCAAATGAGGTTCATAAGCTTTCTTCTTTTCTTCAGCTTTCTATTTGATAATTAAAACACATAAACACTTATTTAAATACTTCAACTGTTATAGTTTATTTGATATGAAAAATGTCTATGATTTCAAAGTCTAAGCAAGCTGAAAATATAAGACATAATATGAAGCACTGTAAGGAACGTTGGATGACCTTCTTTGAATTATATATTATAAACAAAGTTATTTAACAAAAAAAATTTTTTTACAAAACAATTACAAATTAAAACAAACAGAAAACCATGAATAGACAAATTCATCAAAAAATCAATACATCAAAAATATATTCATCAAAAAAATATTTCATTAAAAATATTGATCCGTTTGAGCTTTGTGCGAACGATGTTTCAAATATCTGATTTACGACATTTCTTTTGTAATGTTGTCTGCTGTACAATGTCCCAAAGCCGATTGTTAAATAAGCGACATGTCTTGTTCCTTCGAACAATGTCATCAGCTCAAAATACAGCCACTTTTTTGCTCAGCTAATGTCCTCTCTGTTTCAGAGTAGCAAGATTGGAAGGTTCAATATGTTCAACATGACTATAGAGATTTATGATGTGAGCAAAGTTCTCTTGGCTAACCACTGCTCATGTGTTTCTATGGAAATTGAAATTATATTACATGCTGGCTCTCCAACGCTTGCTCTCAAATGCTTCTTTAAGCACAATGAAGTTCGACACTGACCGAATTTTTGGATGAGTGTGTGCACTGGTGACTGACAACCCTCACCTTAGCACAGCTGTGCAGAATGTCACATTGCATAACTAACTCCCATGGGCAAGGAGTTTGCTTCTAAGCTTTAGGTCAACTCAGCCATTCATCCACTTGTGTTTGACAAATGAGTAACAGCTTAAGCTGTGTAACTCTATAGCTAAACAATTGGTGCTTCAAATCTAATGTTATTTGTCACCGGAAGGGTCACCCTGCATTACCTGGGGCTTTTTTAAAGATTTTTTCTTGCTGTTTTACTTTCTTTATCTCTTGGTGTTTCCTTCCTTTCATTTTCTCTCTCTCTCTCTCTCTCTCTCTCTCTCTCTCTCTCTCTCTCTCTCTCTCTCTCTCTCTCTCTCTCTTCTCTCTCTCTTTATTTCTTTCTCTCTTTTGTTTCATTTTTCCTCTTCTCCATTAAACCTTTTGGTGGGGGAGGTGTTTGGCCTGCTCAGCCCAGGCGGTTGCAACCATGCTATGCCACAGATTATTTTCAAAATTGCTCAAAATATTTTTAAACTTTGTAACACAAACTAAATTGGAATTCTGCTAAGCAATAACCCTCTCCTATATTGTTCTCCTCTTTGAGAACTACCCCCATTACATGGAATAAATTATTTGCCAAAACACACTAACCGGTGAGCAGATTTATTTTAAAAGATACAAACAACCCTATGGCCATGCTTCTTAAAAGTACCAGATTTAAAAAATCGCTCCAGTAGTTCTTAAGAAACCAAGAAATTTATCTATATATATAAAAGGAAGTCGGGTTTGTGTTACGACACTTATAACTCAAGAACGGCTGAACCGATTTTAGAGATTTTTGATTTATTGGATTTCTCTCAGCTCCTATTAACAGAATAACTAAAAATAATTGACATTGAACCATGAAGTGGCCCATGGGGACCGCAGTATGTACCCCGGTAGCTATACAGCCTTAACAGTGCGTCCTAGAAAAAAACTTCAAATGGCAAAGTTGTAGAGCACCCTCTATTTGGTCTCACGGAAAAATAAATTTTCAAATTGGAGTTTGGGTTATCGAGATATACAGATGTTTAATTTTCCGCGACATGATATTTAATAATATTTATGCGCAAATGGGATATTTATGCGCAATTGGGGTAGAGCGCATGTTATTAAATTTTCTGACTATTTCATTGTTTACAATTGAAAATCTCACAGAAAAAATTAAGTAAATATTTTTTTCAATTAAAATATAAAATAAAATAATTGTTTATGGGCCATAAAAATATAAAAGATATTTTTAGCATAGATATATGATTTTTAGTTTCGCATTTTCCGTTTTCGATTTGGCATTAACAAAGTGTCAATGCTGTTCTGTCAATATTATATTTTCGTTCGTTGGAATTAATTTGCGAGTTTTAAAGTTTTATTACTTTTAACAAAAACATTATTAATAACATTGCCGTGACCCAGAAGATCTAATTTTTTTCAGGCAATTAGGCATCGGAACAATGTTAACCAATCCACCGCGGAAGAACTGGAATTAGAGCCAAAAAGGCGCCGCGTTAGTATGGCCCGGCATCGTGCTTCTCGAAGACAAGAGCAAAGAGATTTACTCCCCGAAACTGCTTATGACAGTGATCAACAAACAGTTAATTTTCGACACACAACTGCCAATTTGAATCGAGCAGAGGTGGAACTGGAAAGTCTTTGATATTGGCCATGTCTTTGATATTGGCCACTGTTCGTACGAGATCAGACATTGCGGTAGCAGTTGCTTCTTCTGGAATAGCAGCCACATTGCTAAAAAAAATGCGTACGGCTCATTCAGCATTAAAATTGCCCTTAAATCTTCAAACTACTGAACAACCAACCTGCAACATTGCAAAACACTCTGCAATGGCAAAAGTTTTAGTAGCATCTAAAATCATCATCTGGGACGAGTGCACAATGGCGCACAAACGCGCTTTGGAAGCACTTGATAGAACACTGAAAGATCTGTACAATGACTTGCGACATTTTGGAGGTGCAATGATTTTATTGTCTGGCGATTTCCGCCAAACACTGCCAGTCATTCCAAGATCGACTGCTGCCGATGAAATTAATGCTTCCCTCAAATCATCATATCTGTGGCGCTATGTGATGAAACTTCAGCTGTCTTCTAACATGAGAGTTGCATTGCTGAACGATCCATCTGTTGAAGATTTATCCATGCAATTGCTCAACATCGGTAATGGCCGTGTTCCTGTCGACAAATTTTTGCACTTTTGTTTCATCGAAAGACGAGCTTATCAACAAAGTGTACCCAGACATCATTGCTAATCATAAAAAGAACAAATGGTTGAGTGAGAGAGCAATTTTGGTGGCTAAGAATAAAGATGTGGATGACTTAAATATTCTAATTCAGAATCAAATTGTTGGTACTCTGCATTCATTCAAATCTATTGACTGTGTAACAAATGAAGATGAAGCTACTAACTATCCAACTGAATTTTTGAACTCCTTGGATGTACCTGGCTTACCACCGCACAACTTACAACTGAAGGTTGGATCAGTAGTTATTATGCTTAGAAATCTAAATCAACCAAAACAATGCAATGGAACGCGTTTGGTTTTAAAGAAACTAATGGTCAATGTGCTTCACGTGACGATCCTCAAAGGAAAATTCAAAGGCGAGGAAATATTCATTTCGTGGATTCCTATGATCCCAACCGATTTGCCCTTTGAGTTTAAAAGAATTTAATTTCCGATTCGCCTAGCATTTGCTATGACGATTAACAAATCACAAGGCCAATCTTTGAGTGTTTGTGGTCTGAACTTGGATAATGCATGTTTTTCTCATGGTCAATTGTATGTGGCGTGTTCACGGTCGGCAGACCATCAGATTTATTTGTTTTTTCGCCCGATAATAAAACAAAAAACATAGTGTATCATAAAGTGCTGGATTAAAGAGAATCGACCCGAGTTCAACCAATGTTTTTCTAATAAACTATTAAAGTGAACGTTTTTTATTTTTGTTTTCTTTTAAACTTATATATAGGATATTTGTTATTATTGTTCTTTATTGCTTAAAAATACACTCTTTAAGGTGAAACGAAGTTCGCCGGGTCCGCTAGTTAAGAAATAGAAAACAAATAAAGATTAAAAAATAAATTTAAAAATTAAATGCTTTTATTTGCCTCTTTATCTGAGTCAACAAACTAAAATATTTGAATCTAAAACAACCGTTACGCTCAATCTTGTACATTGTTTATTTCTTTCATATGAAATCAAAATTCATAAATTTAACTCGATGTATGGATTAGTTGTTATCTAACCCTAACCCTAACGGACAACTTTGATTAATTTTAATTGATTTAAGGCCTAATTCATGTCGGAAACATTCAATTCATGTATTGTCATCCAGAATAAAGATTTCCTGAAAGTTTTAGAGCTCTAGGTATTGGAAAAGTGGGTGAATTTTTGTTTCTAAGATTTGATCACCACAGACAAGCAAACAAACAAACAAAAAAGAGAGAGACGAGTGAAGTCAAATAAAGGCATTTAAAGAAGAGAAAATGTTTCTAAATAAAGATGGTGAATGTTAATTAGCTCTATATAAATTAATTTGTGATGAATTCACCTAGAGCCAGAAAAATTATGTGTCATAAAAAGTATTGTATTATAAGAAATACTATTTCAGGTGGGTTTGCAATTTAAACTGACTGTAAACGTAGAGGAATTTGCTTTCTAGCGATTCGTAACGTTTAAGTCGAAGTTATTTTTAACACAATATTTCTCGAATTTATTTTAACTTAATTATTCTTCTTTGAATATAATCTTTTAAACGGACTCAAATAAAACTGAATTTTCTCACTTTGTAGAATTTCGCACGGTTCTAACAAATCTTTCGTTTATTCCAATTTCTCTCTGCAGCACGTCTCTTTAAACTTTTATTTTCTTCTCGAACACTCAACTTTAAAAACACACTGTCTAACTTCTCAAAACTCATCCACAAAATAATATTTACATTCTTACCAATCAAAATCAGGAAAAAGATATATATATATATATATATATATATATATATAATTTCTAGATAAAAAAAAACACGCATACATATATATATACATATATATATATATATATATATAAACATATATATATATATATATGACTTATTGTTTCAACATATCCAATCATAATAAAATGCACACATAATAAAATAAAATAAACAAATACTATGAAAAATACGTAAGATGAATCCTCTTCATCTTACATATCCCCCCTCTTCGAAAAAAGAAACGCGTCAGTGTTTCTTGATTACATCGTCACTCTCTTTACGACTAAGAAAGTCCGCACCGATGTTCTCCTTGCCTTTGAAATAGTTTCTTTTCAACTTATTCTCAATCTCTATCTCTCTGCGTGCTGTGTTAACAGGGCGGGCATCTCCGAAGATTGCTGAATTCAACTTTCCAACTTTCCCCACCCCTCCATGTTGGCCTCTAGGCAGAAGATTGAGCCTTGGTCTTTCTTTTGGCGGATTCAAAGCTTGAACTTTTGCCTCAACTTTATTTCCTACCTTTGAAATGGCAGACGTGTTTCTTTCCTTGCTTTTATACAGCTCCGAGTTGGCCGACGATTTTCTAAAATATACCTGATCATTGCTCTGAGTGCTGTCGTAGCTGGAAACGGATTTCTGTGGTTTCCGACCAAAGCGATTTCCTGCCGCCATTGCATCAAAACCCCTTACCCCTTCAACGTTTCCCAGCACGAGATCGCAAAGTAGGTTTTTCATGCAGACCACCTCTCTAGTTCCTCTGAACCAGTCTGTTTTGATTTTTACCACTGCTGTTGGAGCTACCCGAACTGTGCCGTCGATCAAAACACAGGGTCTTGTTCTTCCGGTCATCTGACGCGGGTGCACTAATGATTCCTTTACTATTATGGAAGTACAGCCAGTGTCCCTCAAAACTTTTACCGGTTTTCTGTTCACAAACCCTCTGGTTAATTTAAATTTTTCTCCTGAGTGCAAACAACCATCCGCAATGACAGGAAAAACGCATCCACACTTCAATTCCACCTCATCCATCTTTCCTTCCATCACCATGGCAGCGCATGCATTCACAACGCCGGAATCCTTGCATGGTGCTGACGTAGTCGTCTCTTTCCGTGTTTGGCAAAATACAGGATTACTAGGACTACTCTGCCGACACTCTCTTGCCATGTGCCCCGTTTGATGACAGTTGTAGCAGCGAGGTTCAACCATTTTGGCGTCACTGACCGACTGACCCCGGTTCCAACCCATCCTGCTATTGCTGTCCAATTTTGCCAACCTCTTCTCTGGGTGGGCTTGGCTGTACTTGTTTACCCAAAGGCACAGCTCATTGACATCTTTGCTCTCTTTCTCCAACAAGTACTCGACCATTCCCGCCGGGCACTTTCCGAAAAACTGCTCTTTCAGAAACAAAAACAACAGATTTTGTTTGCCCGCGAGATCTATCCAGCGCCTGAGGTGGCTATCTAGCCGCACTAGATAATGTTCCCAGGTCTCCTCCGGTTCAGGCTTTGACTCTCGAAACATTATGCGATAGTCTTCCGCTGACTTCCCAAAACGACGAAGGAGTGCCTCCTTTGCCGTTCCGTAGTCCTGCATCTGACTATCGCTAAGTTGCCCAAACACTTCCAAAGTCTTCGCACTAAGCAACGACCCTAGAAGCATTCCCCAATCCTTCTGAGGGTGACCATTGGCTTTTGCCAATGACTCAAATCTTAGCAAAAATGCGTCGATGTCATCACCTTCAGAAAACTTTGGATAAGGAATTTTAGTAGCCTCAGCCGACGGTTTTGGCTCTATTTTTTTTTGGCCCTCCAATTCCAACTTTTTCAATTCATGCTCTCGTTGCTCGCGTTCACGCAGAAGTTGAAATTCACGTTCAGCTATTTTTTCCTCACGTTCTCGTTCTCGTTCTTGCTGAGCCTTTTTATCCTCGCGTTCTTCCAATCTCTTAACTCTTTCTTCATCCTTCAACTCTTTGACATAATTCCTTAAATCTTCTCCAGAATAGCCTAGGGCCTGTCCCATCGCAATGAATTTCTCGTCAGACATCTTTCACAAAAGAAAAAAAAAATTCGGTCACTTGTGATCAAACAACTTCAGAAAAATATATTTACGTATGAAAATGCGTAAATACGTCGGGGTCACCAATGTAAACGTAGAGGAATTTGCTTTCTAGCGATTCGTAACGTTTAAGTCGAAGTTATTTTTAACACAATATTTCTCGAATTTATTTTAACTTAATTATTCTTCTTTGAATATAATCTTTTAAACGGACTCAAATAAAACTGAATTTTCTCACTTTGTAGAATTTCGCACGGTTCTAACAAATCTTTCGTTTATTCCAATTTCTCTCTGCAGCACGTCTCTTTAAACTTTTATTTTCTTCTCGAACACTCAACTTTAAAAACACACTGTCTAACTTCTCAAAACTCATCCACAAAATAATATTTACATTCTTACCAATCAAAATCAGGAAAAAGATATATATATATATATATATATATATATATAATTTCTAGATAAAAAAAAAAACACGCATACATATATATATACATAT
Organism: Erpobdella octoculata; assembly: GCA_963978895.1. Classification (NCBI taxonomy): domain Eukaryota; kingdom Metazoa; phylum Annelida; class Clitellata; order Hirudinida; family Erpobdellidae; genus Erpobdella; species Erpobdella octoculata. Next base: position 31,317,446 of record OZ022240.1, read on the forward strand.
ATATATATATATATATATATATAAACATATATATATATATATGACTTATTGTTTCAACATATCCAATCATAATAAAATGCACACATAATAAAATAAAATAAACAAATACTATGAAAAATACGTAAGATGAATCCTCTTCATCTTACACTGACCATAAATTTTACTGAATCAAAATTAAGTGGTTAATCTTACTAGCCATAAAAGACACTGTTAGAAATTCATAAACATAACAGTACCTGTTTGAGAATATCTTCTTTCTTTGGTAACTTTATCTTTATTGTCTGCACACTTTCCATGGCTTTTTTAACCAAATCGGATGTTTTGGGAATCGGATCAACACTTCCAAGCTCAACTCCTTTCCATTGAAGATCAAGATTTTCCATGCTTTTCTGAACATCTCCAATTTCCTTTTCAAGATTCTGTTCATTAGAAATGATGTTTTTGACATCACCTGACATTTGAAATGTAACAAAATAACTACAAACACACCTGTATTAGTTTGCTCTTTTCTTCTAATTGCTTGTCATCTGTAACAGGTGTTTGTTGATTCAAATCTGACAATTTCTTTTCCAGTTCTTTCAAATGATTCAAGTGAGGTTCATAAGCTTTCGTCTTTTCTTCAGCTTTCTATTAGATAACAAACACTTTTACTAAATAATTCAGCTTCCATGGATTTTCTACATAAACACACATCCGTTACTGTGATTGTAAAGCCCAAACAAACAGCTTGTAGAAACACGATGAAATAACCTTGAAACACTTTTGATAGTACATATATTACAAAAAGTTACAAAAGAAAACAAAAACATTATGTAATGTACAAAAGGTTACATAATAAAAAAATTCCTTTACAAAAGTGAAAAGTAAAAATGAACAAAAATGAAAAGTAAAAATGAACAAAAATGAAAAGTAAAAAACATACAAGATTCATAAAAGTCAATTAAAAAAAAATATTGCATTACAAAACACTATTTGAATAATCTTTACATTCTTGACTCATTTCAATGTTACTTGATTAAAATCAAGTGGTCAATCTTACCAGCAATACGAAATCCTGCTTTGTTCTCATAAAAAGAAATATTACCTGTTTGAGAATATCTTCTTTCTTTGGTAACTTTATCTTGATTGTCTGCACACTTTCCATGGCTTTTTTAACCAAATCGGATGTTTTGGGAATCGGATCAACACTTCCAAGCTCAATTCCTTTCCATTGAAGATCGAGATTTTCCATGCTCTTCTGAACATCTCCAATTTCCTTTTCAAGGTTCTGTTTCGTGGAAAATATGATGTTTTTGACATCACCTGACATTTGAAATGTAACAAAATAACTACAAACACACCTGTATTAGTTTGTTCTTTTCTTCTAATTGCTTGTCATCTGTAACAGGTGTTTGTTGATTCAAATCTGACAATTTCTTTTCCAGTTCTTTCAAATGATTCAAGTGAGGTTCATAAGCTTTCGTCTTTTCTTCAGCTTTCTATTAGATAACAAACACTTTTACTAAATAAGTCTGCTTCCATGGATTTTCTACATAAACACACATCTGTTACTGTGATTGTAAAGCCCAAACAAACAGCTTTTAGAAACACAATGAAATAAGCTTGAAACACTTTTGATGGTACATATATTACAAAAAATTACAAAAGTAAACAAAAACTATATGTAATGTACAAAAGGTTACATAATAAAAAATTCCTTTACAAAAGTTACATGTAACAAAATTTGAAAAGTAAAAAACATATAGGATACATAAAAGTCAATTAAAAAAAAATATTGCATTACAAAACACTATTTGAATGATCTTTACATTCTTGACTCATTTCAATTTTACTTGATTAAAATCAAGTGGTCAATCTTACCAGCAATACAAAATCCTGCTTTGTTCTCATAAAAAGAAATATTACCTGTTTGAGAATATCTTCTTTCTTTGGTAACTTTATCTTGATTGTCTGCACACTTTCCATGGCTTTTTTAACCAAATCTGATGTTTTGTGAATCGGATCAACACTTCCAAGCTCAACTCCTTTCCATTGAAGATCAAGATTTTCCATGCTCTTCTGAACATCTCCAATTTCCTTTTCAAGATTCTGTTTCATGGAAATTATGATGTTTTTGACATCACCTGACATTTGAAATGTAACAAAATAACTACAAACACACCTGTATTAGTTTGTTCTTTTCTTCTAATTGCTTCTCATCTGTAACAGGTGTTTGTTGATTCAAATCTGACAATTTCTTTTCCAGTTCTTTCAAATGATTCAAATGAGGTTCATAAGCTTTCTTCTTTTCTTCAGCTTTCTATTTGATAATAAAATTTTATACATTTGCATATAGTACTTCGGCTTGCATAGTGTTTCTCTACAGAGACAATTAATATGAAAAAGCAAACAACCACACAGTATCTGACATAGGAAACACATTGAGATATGCTATAAAATACATTTAGTACAAAAAATAAGTAAAACAACAAAATGCTATTTAAAGTGGCCTTACATTTTCAACCAAACATCAAAAATACTTATTTAAAAATAAGTGATTGATAATAAAATATCATAAAGAAAATAAGTCTTAAGAATAAAACTCTATTGTTGCATAGTTAAAATACATTTTTGAATGAAAAATTTGTTTTTATTCAGCAAAACAAGATGAATCTGTCAAAATATTAACTAAAGAATATATGACATACATGAAATTATTTATATCAGCATTGCTCAAATGGTAAAAACAGGATGCAGGACATCCAGTTGTACAATATGTTTGGTGAAGGTTTATAAACACATAGTAACAAGCTAGTCTGAATTGGCATTACGCGTATTGAATGAGTTGGCAATCGTTTTACTTGTTATTTCAGATATTAAGAATTCTGTTATTTGGGTAGGCCTGCTGCCTTTATGAAATAATTGAGATCAGACATAGAGCCTAGGGTTGAAACCTCTAACGTAAAAATATCAAGAACCCTGGATGCCAACTCTGACATGAGATACAAATATACATTTGTATAGTTATTGTATTTAATTTAGACTTTGATAAGTTTGACTCATGGCATATAGTTAGTTCAAGAACAGCTATATGGAGAAAGTCAACTAAAATAATGTCTGGTCTCACTCGATTGTCAAAAACTTCCACAATTTCTTTGAAGTTCTCTGACTCGATATTTGCATGAAGCGATTGCTTTTTGGATTTATTTCTAAGGATCAACTCCGCTACCAGTAGAACATCGTTGTGTCTTTCAGTGTAACATTCTAGAGCGGCTTTGGCACTACAGTTTCATGATAGTTTATATATAAAAACATGAATATGAAAGTGGCAACTAGATCTGCTGATATTTTATAGCATGAATATACTGGATCTGCTGACATTTAATAATGCAAATATACTGAATCTGCTAACATTTAAAAATGCAACTATATTGAATATGATGACATTTAATAATGCAAATATATTGGATCTGCTGATATGTTCAAACCCAAATAATTATTATATTGACAAAAATAATTTATTAGGTTGAAAAATAGTACAAATTGATTGACTCTTGTAACTTCTTGAAATAAACACATAATAATAAACTCACACTAACATTTTAGTTCTTTACATTTCAATAGAGTCATGTTAATTTAATAAAATCCCAAAATCCCAAAATCATTAAAAGAAATTACGACTAACTCCAGTGCTCTGTCCTCCAAGAACTTGGTCAAAGTCATTTTTGAGTTTCATTTTCAACTTGAGCAAGACCATACTTGGATTTTTAACAGATTCCTCTGCTCCTTGCCTCAATTCTTCTTTAATTCCCACATCCTTCCATTCCAGCTCCAGTGTTTCCAAGTCTTTCAGAGCTTTCTCAGACTCTTGTTGAAGCTCCTGTAACATGAACCATCATATGATTACCTATAATGCCAACAACACCCAACAGCCACTTCGATGCGTTTCCACCATCACACCTCTAACAAAATTTCAATGTGTGCCTTCCGTCATGCAGCGCAGTGTGTGTGGAATTCACTACCTACCCACATAAGAGCTACTGAGTCGACGGAACTTTTCAAGAAGAAATTAAAAACTTATTATTTTAAAATATTTTCGGGGACTTTGGAAAGCGCATCAGCTAATCTTGGCGCTATATAAATACACTTATTATTATTATTAAGTATACCCTCATTTTAGTTATTGGTATGTCATTAAACTTTAATGGCAGACACACCTTAATTCGATCCTGTCGTGCCTTTGCAGTCTTTTCGTCCTTAACGGGCAGAAGAACCTCCTTTTGATATTGATCCAGTTGGATGTTTATATCACTTAGTCTGTCTAGTAGTGGTTTGTAGAGTTTTTCTTTGTTTTCAGTTGTCTTTTCTTGAGATAAATCACTTGCTCCATCTTGAGACTTTTGATTTGGGAATAAAATAAATAAGTTCATCAGTTTTTTTGTACAAATACATTCCATTAAAAAAAATCTTATTTAATAAATATAAAATAAATGGGTACAAAAAATTACCATATTGTTATTCTTCAATGGCATCAATTCTCTGACCATATTATGGTAATTTTTAACAACTATATTTTCATATAATCTTCTACTCATCAATTACCTTTTTTAATCAATTGCAAACTTACTTTGTATGCTTTCTGTGCTGCTTCTAAGGACATGAAAAGATTTGAAACTATTCTGACAGGATCTAATGACTCCTGGTCATCCCCGAACTCCACCCCTTTCCACTTTTCATCCAATTGGGAGAGCTGCTCTTTCACTGCATCCATCTCTTCTTCCAGTTTCTAAAATTATTATAAAAGACGTTCTATAATATATAAATTAATTATAACTTGTTTATTTCAATCTACAAAAGATGGCCCAGACATTCTACACCCAATCTGTCTATGAGCAAGCAATACAAATGTTATTTAAACAATTTTTTAGAAACAATATATTATATATATAAAAATTTCTTCAGTCTATATCTGTGAACAAGCAATACTAATCATTATAAAAATACATGAAAGGAATACCTTTGTTATAAAAAAAAGCACATACACAAAGAATATTGATTCAGAACCTTTATTTTATCGGCTCTTTCTTTGGCTAATTTTGAATTCTTTGGTAGAATCTGAGTTCCCAGCTGCGTCCACTCTTTCTGGAGAGCTGAAAGCTTCTCAAGGAACGGTTCGTACACCTTGTTCTTTGCATCAAAAAACTTTAATTTTTCGTCTCTCTCTTGACCAGTTACAGGGGTGTCCTAAAAATATTAAATGATACAGCAAAAAATATAAACCAATTTTCTTCTCATTGAAGCAAGTGTTATGGTGCAATGTGTGGCTAAAGAAATTTATAAGTCTATAAAACTATAATTGACCCGTAGAGCAAAAATTTGTACTAACAAGCTCGTTTAAAGGCATAGATTGAGTGGCGCTAGATGCCCATGGCACATGACGTTACAAAAAATACTTAATACTTAACAATATATTTCAGCTGGAAAAACTTTATTAAAGATAGTAAAACACACCAATGCAAGCATGATTGGCTAAAATGGACTCGACTTAATGCGCATTGTAATTGTCACATTAAACCGTTACTGGCGCAAAGATGCAGCTGATGTGGTGCCAGTCAATCTTTGCCTCTATAAAGGCTCCTTACCGCGACAATGGCAACGTCTGGGAAACTGGTAGTAAGACATTCCCAATAAGAACATTAAACTACAACTGTCTTGCATACAAATCATTTACAACTGTACACAGATTGCCATTAAGAAACCAAAAAGCCGAAAACAACAAAATACCTTTCCAAAAGCATGCTGCATGCCAATTGCAACATCTGAAAGAACAGACGACACATAAGAGAAGGGATCATACCCTTCTACTGGGTATCTCTTCCAGTCGACGTCCTTTTTGTTCAGTTGTTCTACGACTGAATCTATCTGTTTGTCCAAATTCTTAAAAGGAAAAATCCATTCATATTACACTTCTTAACTATGAACTTTTGTAACAAAAAATCACTTAAAAAATTAATAAATGAACATTCCCATTAAGAATTTTGTTAGTTTCAGTCGTATAATGACAACCTCCAGCTTTTTGCTTTTGTTTTTAATCATTTGTTGATCCTCAAGTATTTTTTTCTGCTGACAGAGTTGTGAAAGCTTATCAAGAAGATCCTGATAAGCAGGTTTCTTAACTTCATCAGGCTTCGATTGACCAGTAACAGTGAGAACCTTTTTGACATTTTCTGAAACCTCGGGTAATTGAACATCTTTCCTCTGTTATTTATAAATGTTAAAAAATAAATAATTATCAAACCAATACAATACTTAAAAGAGAGAGATATCAATAAGTTAGAATTCTAAAAATACTCTGAGCTATAAAATAGAATTATAATAAATACTCCTGAATCATAATAATAATAATAATTTGACTTGGACAAATGAATCTCACCTCATCACCAGCCTCATGTCCAGTTGGAGATTGTTGGAGTTCAGAAAAGATTGAACTTACATTAGCATAAGAATCAAATCCTTCTACTGGATGTATCCTCCAATTTGGATCTGTTTTATTCAATCTCTCCGTAAGTATTTCTATTTCTCTCTCTAGATCCTGATACGAGAAAAATTACCTAATTGTTAACTAATCTGAAGCAAATAATTATGCATTCTTCATGGTAATTTAATAATTACATTTCTAGCTTAAATAGCTTTAACAATATTAAAATTAAAAAAAACTAAACAGGCTATTATATGATATGGAAAAACAGACATACACACCTTAGTTCTTTTTTTATTTTTACCAGCACCTTTTTTCAATACGTCTCCCTTATCCAATCTCAATGCGTTCAACTCTTTGCACAGTTCTGACAGCTTATCAAGCAGATTTTGATAGGCTGGTTTCTCCGCCACCTTTTCCATTGATATCTTTTTAACGACAACTTTTTCCTCAGGTGAAATCGGTAATTTCTTCAGTTCAGCAGTTGCTTTCTTATAAATGCTTTCAATTTCATTTTCCACATTGAGACCTTCTGTGGGAATTCCCTTCCATTCCAGACTCATATGATCCACTTCTCTTTTCACACTATTAACTTCATCAGATAATTTCTAAAAAATAAATAAATAAAATATCATACATCAATTTCACACTATTTTGTTGATGATTATATTATGTAACATAAAATAACATAAACTATATTTAAGAGCTAATAAAAGAAAACATCAGCTGTAAATAACAACATGGAAACCTGGATTTTTTTCTGCCTCAGTTCAAATTCGTCCGGAGTTTCATTTTCCGGGTGATCGTACAAGGCAGCAAAAAGTTTCTCCGTCAAACTTTTCAGGTCATCAACGTACGGATGGAAAAATGACCTTTTCGTTTCCGTAGCAACGACCTTTTCTTCTTTGCTGAGATTCTTCTTCTGTGGCTATGTAGGTGGCAGAAGAATGAATTATAAAAGTATAAAAGTGGAACAAAAAATGCAACGAAGAATAAAGAAAACACCAGCAAATAAACAAGTCTTATGATAAACATCAGAAACAAACAGTTTAAAAAAGGCAAAAAACCTTCCTTGTAATGTATGAAAAAGAAAAAAATATATGAAAATTCTCTTAGTAATAATCTATGAAAAACCTGAAATTTCACTAACAGGTTTGTAAGCCAATTTTCTCGATTGATCAATTTTGCAAGTAAGTAGTTGATATTGATCAAGTACATCTTTCATGGGATCATCACCTACATCAACACCACTCCATTCAATTTCAAGTGCATCTACTCCTTCTTTGGCTAACCTCATTTCATTTCTCAACTCCTATAAATTTGAATAAAATAAATTAATGGAATATTTATAAATAATTAACTATGAATGTACCAAATAGTAAATCTTGCCAGATATGGGATGCAACCGGATATCCAGTACATCCTTATTATTGATTAACATGTGCAATTTATAATATTTAAATGATAAACAAATTATTTAATACCATTTCCATACCCGTTCAATTTTATCACAATTATCGATGAGTCTAAACAATTTAGGCTTACTCTGTACATAAAATTGAAACAACAAGTGTTATTCTATCCACTGGATAATAGCAATGAGTGTAACAGGAGATGGATGGCTGTATTTTATCTCTTAAGTGGCATCCCTCAGAGGTCCAACTCTGGATTTTATCCTCTTATTCTAAACCTCTAATCTTTATCAACATAGCTAGTCATGTGTTACAGCTCCATTTTTATAGAACAGCATTCAAGTTTATGGCCAATAATTGCTCTGGTCTCAATGTTGGTAGCATTAATCAGTTTATAAAAATGAGCACCTTCGATTAAACGATTAAACCTGAAAAAAATCAGGAACCATCCCAGGTCGAGGTCATAGTCCTAAGTCACAAACTGCTCCTGTCCAATTTGAAAGCAAATGAAACTTACTGTCATCAGTTTGAAATCTTGGTATCTTCCATTTAACTATGTACTCTCTCGTGTCAGCGAGGTCACACGCCTGTGCTTCTTCATGGCATTGTGAAAGATCAAAACAGTTGAAATTTATCTTCTAGCATTCTGCTCCCAACACTTGTAACCTCCCCGGTCCAATCTTGGCTAAATTATTGCAACTGAGTCTACCCAAATTCTTCATCCAATGCTTTTAATCTGTAATTTGGTTGTGATGAAAGTGCAAAGTTCGACAAAGTCCCATACTCCTCATTGGCTGAAAGTCGGTTGTCAAATTGAGTTCAAGGTGGTCACTTGTGAAGTACAAATGCCTCAAAGGAATGGCTCCCATAAACCTCGCATGAAACATTTAGCGAGTGTAGGAAATTCAAGTTTTGAAAGTACTTAGATCGTCATCGTCTCGATTCCTCGTGACAGCTGTGAGACTCAAGAAAGCTGGAAACAGATCATTTGCAATTGCTGGTTTAAAACTATCAAATCGTCTTTTTTCAAAAATCTCTAGCATGGTCACAGTTGAAATCTTAAAAGAAAAACTAAAACTACATTTCTTCAAAAGATCTTGAAGACCTCCTTTAGGATTTATGCTAATTTAAACATTGTAAAACATTCATACATTTCATACTTGATTGTAATTTTTTTCAATTGGTGACCTTTAAAAGTAAAGGTCATTATATAAGGATGTCACTTAGTGAAATTATTATTATTATTATTAAACAGTTGATAACACAACAAATACACCGCAACAACACAAAGAACCGCTGGTGCATATGGGAGCATAGAGTTATACCTGCCACAAGTTGTATGCATCAAAACTTATTGCACGCACTCATTAAACGGTTACTCAGTAATGGAAGACTTTCATTCCACTGCCATTTTTCTCACTCATCACTTTATATTAAATTTTCTGTTCATGGTTTTTGCATTAGTGTTTATTGCAACATTTAAAGAAATCAAATGTTAACTAACATCAGATAAACAACAAGCATTATATATTATATATTAATTATATATCAACAAATTTCTTACCTCTAATCTTCTTCTCTTCTCAAGTGAATCATCTGATTTCGCAACTTCATCCAACAACATCTGCAACTCACCCATCCTTGATATATAAACTTGACATAACGTTGATTTCGTCTCTCGGGCCTTTTTGGGGTCTACTTTTACCCCTGGGAACTTTGTAAACTCCTAAAATAAGTTTATAAAAAAACATTTACAAAAACTTTAATTTTATTTAATCCCTGAAATTAATCTTGAAATATCATCCGATTGCAAGAACATATTAATACTAAGTAATTAAATTGTAACACGCTGAATCATAACTTTAACATATTATTTCAACACAATTTCAACATGCTAAATCATAACTTTAATATATTATTTTAAAACAATAATTACCTCTCTCAGGAAGGTGATGAGAAAAATCGTAAATTCGCTCTGAAAACTTCTGTAAATTTCTTCAAATTTCATGGTTGGATCATTCTCGACAATCTCCCACGAAATTCCTTTTTTAACAGCAGAGTTCTGCAGTAGCTCAAATTCACATCTCAGAGCATCTGAATCTGCCCTGCATTTCTGTCAAAAATATATTAAAAAGATCAAACGTATTCTGACTTTAGAGTTAAATCATCTCAAGTAACAGCTTGTGCACACAGTGCATCTGCCACTACCATGTGGTTTCAGAAATCTTAATGTTACAAAATTTATTATTCCCAACCCAACTACGAAACTGAATCGGGAGTCGAGTTTATGAAATGAAGATTACAAGTCAAGTGAACTAGCCAGTTATTTGGCTGACCATTTTTTAAATTAATTAATTAATCAATTTATTAAAAACTAAATCAATAAACTAATTAACCAATTAAACAACTCATTAACTAAGCAAGCAATTCATTAAACAATCAATCAATCAACTCATTAACCAATAAATTGGCCAACTGAACTAATCATTAAATTCATGACCGCAGCCCTGCCTAAAGTGCTACTTGTTTGATGGCATCATTTGGGTGACAGACTGAGTTGACCTGAGCTTTGAGAGTAAACTCTTAGCTCGGGGAGCTAGCTGTGCAATTTGGGTTTTTTGGCACTGCAGGTATTGAACCTGGCATGCCAGCATGAAAACCAAACTCTTCATCATTTACATTACCATGACCAGATGATAACTAATCAACGAAAATTAAATTTACTTCAATTTTAATTTTCTTTTGCTGCCAACTTTTAACATCATCAGCTCGCAGGCTGCGGAGTTCTATCCAGATTCTTTCAAGTTTCATTAGTCTGTTTTGTAGTTCAAAATATTTCTTTCTGATGATAATTATTTCCTCTTCTTTGTGTTCAGATTCCTCTGGTGGCTTCATAAATAACAAATATTATTTTAAATTTCTCAAAAATATTTCGTTTAAACTCCCGATAGAAATCAATGCAAACAAACTGTGTTGTTTATATTAAGAATAATTTTGTATCGGCATATTTTCAAAATAATTAAACAAAACAAAACAGGCTGATACATTCATACAGTAAATGCCTCATCATCAATAAATAAAATTTTATTCAATTTTCTATTAATCTCTTTAATCATTAGCTTAAAAACACCTTCTTTGAAGATTTTAAAATATTTATTTGTTCATTTTATTTAAAAAAAAAAGAATCTTTATTTAAAAATATCTTAATTGGCTCACCAAAAGTCTGAACTTCTCGTGTATGGTTGAAATATGAATCCTTGTCACAACATGAATTTCTTCGATATCTTTCATCAGATCTTCTCCTTCAACAGGTGGAAGTTTCGACCATTCATCATTTATTCTTGTAATCTCTCGTTCAATGACTGAATAATCTTTCAATAGATTCTAAAAAAAAAAAAAAATAAATTCCCTTTACCACTATTTCCTTGTCAGGCAATTATATTCAAAATAGAAAATCAAGCTCAACACTGACTGCAAAGCTGCCCATATCTCCATATTCATTTTATTCATAAAATTCACAAAACCATTGCGAGGACAGCGAATCAATCAACGTTACAGCGATATTACATTATAAAATAGTTTTTCTTTTGATACTAGAATAATTGTAAATAAATAAAAAAGAAGCGCCAATGTTGAAAGTTCATCATCTACAAAAACTGGTTCCAGGTTTGAGAATTAAAAAGAAATGCAAACAGAAGTTTTGATGAACTCGATGGTAGAACACAACATGAGTCAAATAATTTTTAATTCTTAGAAGCTTTTGTAAGCTATATGCAGCTCTCTAATAAAAAAGACAGTTTGAGTACTCAAGATGTGACTTAACTAGAACAAACGCCAAAACATTTAAGCTCTTGTGTGAAGAAAGAAAAACTTGCAACCAGATGCAACCAAAAAGAAAGATGGCTACCAAAAGTAAGGTGGCCTGTCAATAGTAACTCCCAGAGTTGTAATACTACTGGAAAGATTATGATATGCCTCATGGAAAGAAGAGGTGTCTAAAAAATTGTGACAGCTTGTGACAAGAGGAGAGTAAAAATGAATTCAAAAATAGAACATGTTTTTTAAAAATGAAGAAATACTCCAACGACAAGTAAATTAATTTGACGAACCTCAAAATCTGATCTGGCACTTCTCAACGCTGAAGAATCTTTGGCAGCAAGATGTTTCAGCTTCCTCTCCATAACTTCCAATTTCTGCAAGAGTGGTTCACACTCATTTCTCTTCTGTTCTGCCTGCTTCTTCAACTCTGCTCTCGAAAACTTCAACGATCGCTTCTCCTTTGCTGACTGGAAGTGATGTTAATGAAGAATATTTACTTTTAAATAACTATGTGTGTATCTTTATTTGCTTTAACAATATGATTTATACTTAATTCTCCTGCCCTGTATGATAGTTTAAACAAATTGAACATGTAAAAATAATATAAAACATAGTTTTATTCTAAGATCTAAAAATGTGATTCCAAGTCATACAAAAGAAATCAAGAGATAAACAAATAACATTCTAGGAACATATAAATACAAGTTTTATATGTATTAAATTAAATGGAATATGTGTTTGTGAATATATTCATCATATCAGTAAGAATACAAATTGAATAATATGATTAAATTAATAAAACAATCAGCATAACTACTTAATTATTTTTAATGCAAGAAAAATTTTAAATAATGCTTAAAAATTAAGCTTCTGCGTCCCGTTATTTTTTTGGAACGATACGATCCGATACGATTTCTGAAATTTGCCCCGAATTAAACGATACGATACGAGACGCTTCGAACAATAACGATACGATATCGATACGATACGATACGATTTCGGGATCTCGACTGAAGCGGAAATTTTGCCTAGAGATAACATAGAATGATGAACTATACGCGACAGACAATATTAATAACTACATTAAAGAAATTCATTGAAAAAAAATATATAAATATTAAAAAATTTCAAAATTTATAAAAATTTACCAAATTTAATTTTTTTTTACAACTTGAAATAAGTTTCATTTGTTTAGTTTCGGTACATCTATTTGTCTAAATTTAGACTCTAAATAAAATGCTACCGCCGATAGAAAGTATTTATTTACTTTATTTAGTGACGCGGCATGATAATGATGACAAACACTGTCAAACACGAGAAAGTGCCTCTATGCAAGAATTAAAAAAGTGAAAAAACCCAGCGTGTTTATTTATAGGCGATGGCGAATGCGGTTAGCAATAGCAAGAAAGAAGCTGAGAAAGTTTCGAATTCCAGCTGCAGACGATACTGGCTACGGCACTGTCGTGCACACTACAGGTGGCACACACATACTCACACACAACCAAGAATATCATCGAGATTATAAATATATATCTTAGATGAACTACTATTACGGTCAATTACGGATAACGAAACACTAAAATAATCATTCCAATTCTATGTAACAAATTTGAAAAAATAAGTTTATGAAACAGACTAAACCAAAACATAAACATAGAATGATCATTACTATTACATTACTCATTATTCTCTTTTATAATAGTATTCATCGATGTCAGCGAGTACGATTGCCTTGTAGGGCTTGTAGTATCAGTAGTATGCGCAGAGCTCGACTAGCAGCCTAAGAGGAGCGTGGCTTTTTTGCTGCCGGTTCCCAGACTAAAAATAGTAAATAATGGGGCTACAGGCTGTCTGGAAAACCGAATTTAAAGTGGGGATGATAATAGTTGTTGAATCAATTGCAAATATTCACAGTTGTGACAATCGTTAATTAAATATGTATGACTTTATTTATTGGAAAATATTTGTTAAAAATCTCGATATTTTCGAGATTTAAATCGGGAATGAAATTTTAAGTATCGCTAATTATATAGATACGGGATTTCTCCGCAGGCTGTATCGGTTCAATGGCGATACGGGATCTCCCGTATCGTTTTGAAATCTCGATTGAATTCGAGATAACGATATCGGGACGCAGATGCTTATTAAAAATGTTGAATTGCAACTCTTATATTATAGCTTTTATAACATTTGAATAAGATTATGAAGTCCCAAATACCAATACAAAACATCCATACACAAATACATACACATGCAAGCCTACACACATCTAAATGTTTCTTTTTGCCACCTGGCATGAAGAAAAAAACATAAGTTCAAAGAATACAAACTAATGAACTTTGAGATCAATATGCTTTAAAAATATCTTTGAAAACCATTTATGGGTTTAAGTGAAATAAATAAAATAAAATACACTAGAGATTATTCACTGAGAGTAATATTAAAAATAAACCTATAATAAAAACAATTCCCTACAAAATATCACTTTCTATGATTGCAAAATCAGGGATATCCAAAGTCATTGAAAAAATGAGCCCACACTGCTTAATCTGCTTGTGGGTCCTACATTGAGGCAATTTAGATGATTGGTAGGTAGGTAGGTAGGTAGGTAGGTAAGGTAGGTAGGTAGATGTCTGCAGGAACAATTAAAATTGCTAACACTAGCAGACAGTTAACCATAAGTTGAGTTTAGGTCTGCTCTGCTGGCTGACAATTAAAATAAAAAGTCTGCTTATGAAATAGCCTAGCCATTATAACTTAAACAAACATAAACATAGTAGTAGTAGTAGGTGCTTTTATGAATAACTTAAAAATTTATAATACATCTCATGTATGCATATGTGTGTGTTTGTTTGTGCATGTTGAGCAAGTGTGTTAAATCTTCTAAACTGATTGAACTGAACTTAAAAAAAATCTTCAGTAGAAAGAAACTCATAGGCCACCACCAGATATTGATATTTAATTCATCAGGAAGAATAGACCACACTGAGTAGACATTTCTAGTGAAGAGAGAGAGAGAGAGAGAGAGAGAGAGAGAGAGAGAGAGAGAGAGAGAGAGAGAATTGGAATTTCTACCATACATACATACATACCTACATAAATACACACACACACACACACACACACACACACACACACACACATACATACATACATACATACTAGGGAGGTCACAGGTACCTAAAGTTCGATACTGCCTACTCTTTTTCGCATAACCAAACCCTAACATGGAAAAGTGAAAAAGAAACATTTTGAAAAATTAAAACCCGAATCCGGATCTTTGAAAAACTTAAAAACAATCCGGAGTTTTCCAAACTTTATACATTTATTGATATCTAGTATTTTAATGAACAAAAATCTTACTGCATTCTGGTTAGCTTCTCTGAAAAGTTGTTTGGATAGAATGCTGGTTAACCCGTTTTAGACCATCGTACGTTTTACGAACACACTTATTTTTGGCGTTGCATAAAATTAAGCTGAAATTTTTTTTCTGTTAAAAGTTTTTTTTTATGTTAAGAAAGCTTCAATACACTGTATAAAATTTTTTAAATAATTTTTTTATTCGTATTAAGTAGTTTAATCTGGGTTAGAATATGAGCATTTTCAAGGTTTTCGACCGATATTACTTTAAAAATTTATTATGCTTATTTCATGAGAGTTATCATAACAAAAGTTTGAAATATCGAAAGAGGATGTACTCAAAAGTAAACAGCAACGTTAATTAAATTTTATTGTGTTTACACTAACCCACAATCTGAACATGTATGAGTCATGCTCGTTCTACGATCGTTGGGCGTATATGCGAACAAGTCGAAACTAGTTCATTCAGCTTATAGTTGTGCAGTGGTTGAATTGGTGATAGTGTTTTTTGCAAATTTCATCCTTCGAATGATATGTTTGTAAAGTTTAAAAATGAAAGGCGTCAAAAAGAATGTTTTTTCACGTTGAAAGAAGCTATGGAACTAATTCTTGATGATGATAGCATTGAGGTTGACATATTTGTCATTCTTCCGCCCGGCGCATCATAACACGTGACTGATGAATAAGCAAATGACGAAGAAATGTTATTCTTTGTAATATATCCGGGAAGGTAGAAGTTGATTATACTAATGATGGGATGAGATTAGACTGTGTCGGTACTTTGGGTGAAGAAATGTAGGTCGCAAATACGGTCAGTTCAATGCCGCGGCAACCAAAACGCCAAAAACGATTGAAATACACTTGGACCAAAAAGAGTAATTTGAATAGCCACTTTTAAAACAGTCTATATATAACGAGTTTGAAACACCACAATGGTGCTTTGCTTGATAAACCCCATATAGGCTGTTTAGGTTGTTTTATACCGATGAAATGAATTCATGCACGGTTGAAGAAACAAAACGATAGGGAAGATTCAGCAACTGGCCATGGTCACGAACTGGAAAAGGTGAAAACAGTAGGTCGCTACAAGCTGGAAAATTGTGGCAAACCACTGTACATCTGGGCCAAGTGCGGCAAACGACTTCATCGGAATTGTTTTGGTGCTTTCCGCACACTCCGGTTCTGAAACGACTATCATGAACTGCTTGACTGATTTATTGAATGTTAAATTTTTGGATTTTATTGAACTGTGTTACTGATAAAGTCAGAAATGTGTTTTTAGTTTTACTGTTTATAGCCTAAAATTTATATTATAATTGTTTGCGTTGAAAAAAAAAAGAAATTGACTTTTAAACATTTTGTCGTTTTCAGTAGTCTATACGACCACCGTTCGAAAAACGAGCATAGTGAATTTTCAAAGTTTTCTTTAAAATAAAAAATAATTAAAAATAAATCTGTTAAAACATAAGCAAGTAACTTAGAAATAACAAAAAAAAATAATAGAAATCTAATTAATAAAGTTTTGGACCTAAACGGGTTAATAGGGCAGATAAATAGCATTTAGTAATGATCACCAAGTTAGTTACTTTTGTAAATCATTGGAGCCGATATTCATTTACCAGATAATATTTTGCATAAAAATACATCAAATAACAACACTTAAAAAAAGTCAAAATAGAGTTATAAATTTTCATGACTGGATTTAATTATTAAAAAAGGAGCCTTTAGGTATAGTTTTTTTTCTATTCTTTTAACTTTCAAATAGACATTTTTAAAGGATTTAACAATCATCATGTATTTTATGCTACACAATTCATTATGGTAAAAACGCAATGCTTATATGCAATGCTAGACCAATTACAGACAACGATTCACTTTTTAACAGAATTCATGAAAAATAAAATAAAATTGTAGACAATACTAAACAACACAAATATTTATTGTAGTTCATATGTTGTTTATTATTGTAATACAAAGCTTCCCAAGTTTTTCACTAAATCCATTAAACCAATAACAAAATATATATAGCACAAAATCACTGATACGCTCATTTCTAAAAATTTGAAAATGGTACTACCCAAACTCGACCTAAATCAGACCCGAACCTGAACATTTTCAATATTGTAACCCGAGCCCAGAAATTTTAAAAGTCGAAAACTTAAAAAAACCCGAACCCGCTTATTGGAAAGTCCCATATCCGGGAGGCATGTGATAAAGGTTCAACTTAAGAAAAAGTTTCTGAAATAAGGTATGACTATCCTTACCTCAACCAAGTTTAGAAGAAAAATTAACTACATTTTAGAGAAGTTACAAAAGTTTTAGTATCCGGCTACTGTTTTCCAGTGGGGTTTGTGGGTCCTCCCGACCTTTTTGGCCCTAGCCGTTTTCTGGCCCCCGCCAGAACAGTCTAGATCTCTCACTGCATACCTATCTATATACATACATTCATATATACATATATACATAGATACATACATACTAGGGCTGTGCTGGTATGGTTTTTTTCTGCCGGTACCGGTATTTCCGGACCAAAAACCGGTTCTAATGGTACCGTATAATGTTGAAAGCCTAAAATGGTTAGAAATAGTGTTTAAAAGTGCATTAGTGTCACCGTCTGCGGTCAGTCGCCGGTCGCCAGCTCGGACGATAAAAATAAACTAAACTACAATTAGTCATGGTTCAGTTAACAAAGCGAATCGGTGCTAGACCGTTAGTCCTATGCTATTGCTAAGAACCGTTGTCCGTAATTGAAGTGTAGCAAACAATGGGCATACAGGTAAATTGCACTGCCCATCCTGCTGCTGTAGGTCTTTTACTCTTTTGTCTTTTATGCGTGATGTGCTGAATACCGATTGTTCAATACCGGCACCCTTCATCCCGGCGGAACCGGTATTGCCAAAAACCGGCCGGCCGATATACCGGCACAGCCCTAATACATACATACATACATACATACACATACACACACACAAACATACATACACACATACACACATACATACATACATACATTCATGTATGTATGTATGTATGTATGTATGTATGTATGTATGTATGTATGTATGTATGTATGTATGTATGTATGTATGTATGCTGGCGTCACCAGCATAACTCCCTTAAGCAAGGAGTTCACTCGCATTGCTGAAAGGGTAGGCGCTTATAAATGGCTGCCTCTGCAAGTACCCTTTCTTGCCTTCGAGCAAGACTTGTCTTGGAAAAGGCGTGTGAAAGAGAAAACAAAAACAAAAAAATAAATAAACATACATACATACATACATACATACATACATACATACATACATACATACATACATACATTATGTATGTATGTATGATACATACATACATACATACATACATACATACATACATACATACAGAATGTATGTATGTTGATTGGAGATGATTGAAGACCAGAGCAGAACAGTGATCTAATAACTAATTCATAATAGAGATGACATCACCTATAATGTATTTAAACAATTAACTATCATCACCACCACTTTCAATGCATTCTTTACAAATGAATGAATGAATGAATGAATGAATGAATGAATGAATGAATGAATGAATGAATGAATGAATGAATGAATGAATGAATGAATGAATGAATGAATGAATGAATGAATGAATGAATGAATGAATGAATGAATGAATGAATGAATGAATGAATGAATGAATGAATGAATGAATGAATGAATGAATGAATGAATGAATGAATGAATGAATGAATGAATGAATGAATGAATGAACGAATGGGTTCATAAACTTAAGTCTGGCCAGGACCAGACTGCAGTTTAGTAGTCAATCATGAATGTCAGTTTCATTATATTTTCATATTCCTACAGAATGCTATTGACTTGTTAAATACAACAATTGCAGTCAGAATTATTATACAACATAACTTCACTTCTTGAAACACAGTAAAAAAAGCAATTTTGGCCAAATTAATAAAAATGTAACTGATAATTGTCTTGGTTAAAAATACAAATAAAGTAACAAAAATCAAAAAAAGACTTATCAGCTCAAAGCTTTTTACTTTTAACCAAAAAAACTAATTAAAAACACTTTCCTTCTCCCTCTTTTTATTTTCTAGGCCTCCTCAATAAACCAACACATATATCAGAAACCATGTCAACAATAAAACATGCGCGTGTGTGTGTCGGGTGCATTGTGTTCCGTGCCTTCACCCACAAAATATTTTTTCCTATTCAATCATCTGCCATTTTAATAACCATTATGTTTGTATCCATTTAAAACACAATAACTCAATTATAACCATTATTTAAAGCCAATATAAATATATAAATTGATTAGACTCTAAATATAACTTCTTGTTTTATTGCATCAAATTTTTAACCCTATTTATACATAGCAACTCCACTTTTAGTAACTTGTCTAAAAAAATTTCAAATTATGAACTATTTAAATAAAATAAAACTTGATTAAAAAAATTAAAAAAGAAAAGAAACATGCTAAAATTAAGCCAAATAAAAACAGCCTCAACCAGCTCTTTACTGCCAGTAAGTAGCATGCCAGCCAACACACAAAAAGGGGTTGCGAAATCCTATCAAACCTTTCCACCCACTGTAGGAACTGCTTCTTCTGTGAATTGCGGGTCAATTTGGATAAAACCTTGACCTGTCAGACGCTTTGTCAACGTATCCTGGCGTAAATAAGGAACAACTTTTCCTACCTTAGCACCATCCTCTTCATCATCTTTTTTTTCTTCTGATTTTTTTGGCGTCCTACGAAGAATCTTTTGCTCATGGGTTGAAGTCTAAAAAAAAATGTAGTCACCCTATAAAACAGTCTTTTTAAATAAAAAATGAGTATTCAAAGTAAAAAGTAAGCTAAATAAGCAAAACAGATGAATCTAATTTCATTTTATTTGTTTAATTTTTTCCGTTAGCAAATTTCAAATGCAACAAGAATGTACATATTCAATGTCAATAACTAGTAAGCACGCAAATCTTAACATTCAAGGTCATACCATAAATTATTTGATCATTTACTCACCAATTGCTGCTGAATATATTGATCAAATTCTGCTTCAGAAATGCTTTCAACAGATCTTTTCCCAGCAAATTGCTCAAAATTATCCAGATTGATAACCTTTGCAGTTGTATGATATTCTTTGGTAGAGACACCAATATATGTTCTGCTCCAGTAATATTCCAATTCTGAGTGATCTGTAAATGGATCTGAGACAAAAAAGGAGTCGCCCAGCTCAGTTGTTGAAATTTTGTTGGAACTGTGGGCCATGTGCAAGTCTCCTTGGTTTGTGTGGGATGCAGATGCTAAATGATATTCCATGTTAGTATTTAGCAAAGAATAGTATTTTTCATCTGGCAGAGAATGCAAATTTCCATGCTGAAGTACAACTGCGGGATGCTTCGGAACCTGACGAGAAAAACGATACTTTAATTGGTCTGTGGACGGCTCGTCATCAACTAACAACATGCTCGTAACATTTGGGTCATCCATTTTATTTGTCAAAATATGAATTTTAATGTTCGTTCACGTAGCAACCCGTCTACAAATGCTCAGTCGTCTTATAACAAAATTGAAAAAACTTTTCACCAAATCCACTCTTAACAAAAATGGTAAAGTTTCCCACGGACGTGTGGCGGATTAATACCATATATATAGAATAGATATATCGGCCCGCCTGTTGTTTAGGAAGGTCGTTGCTATTGCCCCGGCGGTTTTGCCGTGGAAATAATCGGTAAAATTGCTACTGAGCCGGCGGCAGTACCGCCGGTGAAATTGCTACTGAGCCGGCATTCTCGCCGGTGAAATAATAGGTAAAATTGCTACTGAGCCGGCAGTACCGCCGTGCTGCCGTGGCAATAATCGGTAAAATTGCTACTGAGCCGGCAGTACTGCCGTGTCGCCGTGGCAATAATCGGTAAAATTGTGCCGGCATCAAATGTATTTTGGCGGTCATTTTTGTAATAATTTTTTTTCTGATTATTTTGCAGGACCACAGCGGTTTTTTTATAGTAATAATTTTTTATGAATAATTTGCAGAACCACGGCGGGTTTTTTTTTTAATTATTTTCTAATGAATATTTTTTAGGACAACCAAAATCAGCGACTAGGACTAGAATAACTTGAGAACAGGCTTCTCAAATAGAGATGTTAAGAAGTTAGAGATAGTGTGGTATGCAAAAAAATAAAGGTGAACCAACTACGCCACTTGCTAAGAAAATAGAAGCTTTAGTGAGCTTGCGTCGACGCTTCTGGAATAGTATAAGTTTTTTGCGACATTAACTAGCGCCTGCAAATATCTGTTTGCCCTTCACCGTTACGCTTTCG
Organism: Erpobdella octoculata; assembly: GCA_963978895.1. Classification (NCBI taxonomy): domain Eukaryota; kingdom Metazoa; phylum Annelida; class Clitellata; order Hirudinida; family Erpobdellidae; genus Erpobdella; species Erpobdella octoculata. The sequence goes on from OZ022240.1 coordinate 31,338,815, forward strand.
GGCTTGAAAAAACTGCTTTGGTGATTTCGTCGGTCATCGTGACGTAACTGTACATCGACCAGGCATTATGGTGTGCTCGTGCTACAGGTTTAGACAATTTTTTTTTATTATAGTGTAAATAATTTTAACAAGAATAAAAAAATCACAACTAATTGCATGAGTACACTTTTTATTACTAGTCTGGCACAAAACCAGTTGATATGAAACAAGTAAAGGAGAAAACGAGTTTTTCAAAAGAAACTTTTATTTAAAGTAAACCTGATTCGCAAATCTAAAAGACAAACAGAAAAGTTTGTAACAACAATAATAATAATAATAAAACAAATCAAAACATTTTGTAACTGCTACGACAGTGGGTGCAAAAAAAAGCCCTGCTAGTAGGTGTTTTATTAATTTTCTGGCAAAAAAAATGCACCCACTGCAGGCAGCAGTCACACATAATCGTGTCCCCTACGTTTGCATCTCTTCGACACGTTCTACAGGTGTAATTTGGATGCTCCTTCTTCGTTTTTACTGTAAAAATTGAATACATTAAAAATTAGTTTTCTGTTGTTTACTTGCAACACAATTTCAAAGTTATTTTAACTTACTCAATTCTAAAACTGTGGTCCACGCATCCACAGCAAACAGGCCTTCGAACAATGGAAGATGTTGAGACACTTCCGGCTCTGTTATGGCTGTGGAGACATCTATAAGCGGACTCACGCTTTCAACGAGGCATCCCTCCTTCACCACCCTTCCAGCCTCCTCTTCACCGAGAATCCACAAAAGAAACACTAATCAAGAAAAAAAAGTTAAAAACAAAAATGATTTCTTTACTCAAATTTTGAAACTTACGCTTTTTTCATTCTTTTTCTAGCATAGCTGAAAATTTTCGTGGCAGCTTCTTATAATGGTCCAAGCGGCGGGTTTTTCTGGGCCTTCCGGGACCACGAGCAACTTTTGGAAGCTCGAGTCCTGACAATTCTATCGATGGCTGGTTCGGTTGCTCAGTGTCAGCTTTGTCCAACCGCCACCGCTTGTTTACCGGCTGATCCACTGCTCCAAAAGCAAAATTATTTTAATAGCTTATAACAAAAAGTTACCTCATAACATGTAATTTTTACCTAGGGTGACTTGAACATTTTCCTTCTGACAATCCTGGAGAACACGATCATCACTTGAGCACAATTGATCAGACATGTTATCCACTGCTCCAAAAGCAAAATTATTTTAATAGCTTATAACAAAAAGTTACCTTATAACATGTAATATTTACCTAGGTTGACTTGAAAATCTTTCTTTTGTTGGATACAATTTCGGAGAACACGAAATGTTGCCAGGTACTTCTCGCACGTGGGCTTTCACAAATCCTGCATGGCGTTGGCCAGTGAACGAAACAAGAGGTGGGCCTCCGTAAACATCTCCTCCCGAGTCATTGGTTTTCGCCTTTCTGTAATATTTTCCATTGCAATTGGCGTCCAATTGTCGGGACAAGGTAGATTTTCTTCTTCTTCCTGTTGAAAAAAACAATAATATTTTTAAGGGGCGCCAAAAAATTAAGCAGGCATTTTAAAAATTTGCGACCGGAAACGGTAGAGCAATCAGGGACGAGAAAGCGACCGGAAGCGGGAAATCAATTTTTATGGGGCGCCAAAAAATTAAGCAGGCATTTTAAAAATTTGCAAGCAGGAACGAGAAAGCGACAGGAAGCGGGAAATCAACCAGGAAAGCAGGGGTGGACATGTGTCCCCGGGCGCTTTTTTTAATGGGCGCCAAAAAATTAAGGAGGCATTTTAAAAATTTGCAATCGGGAAAGCGACCGGGAGAGGGAGAGCAAGCAGGAACGAGAAAGCAACCGGAAGCGGGAAAACGACCGGGGCGGGAAATCGACCGGGAGCGGGAGAGCAAGCGAGAAAGGAAACGGGAGCAAGAAAAACGATAGGAAAACCTTTAAAACACCGGGTACCCCGCTAGTATAAAACTTAACTTAACGACACTTTCTTCAGCCGCAATACAATCAAACACGCAATCAAAATTTATCACAAATGTTAAACACGCCTGGCGCTGAATGCAAGAAAGGAGTGGAATTTCTGCCAATTAGGAACCGATAGCAGATTAACAATATGCACTGATGTTTATCTTGGACCTGAACGCGACTTACAGTTTATATAAACAATTTTAATTTGCGTAATATGAATACTATTCTAATTCTACTGCTAGAAAATATTTTAAATCAACAAATGCAATTGCAATTTAAAATTAGATAATAATTTAATTTTAATAAATCAATTTACCTTGTTTTCTTGCATGAAAGAAATCACTCATCACTGATTACAGAACGCGAGAACGAAACGCACAGAAAGAGACGACGAGAGAGCTATGGCGGATTTTCTTAGCTCGCTGATTTTATATACTGTGCGTCACCTAGGCTGCAATCTTCCCGCCATTCTCCGGAGGCCTAAGCCCCCGAAATTATGAAATCGAGAATCCAAAGATAAAAATAAACTATGCAGGCAGTCTGCTCGAAGACGACACATTATTTTGTTAATTATAAATATTTGATTAAATAAAGATTATTTTATTAATTATTTAATAATTTATTTGCTGTTATTGCACCGGCGGTGTCCGATTATTTCCCCGGCAATCCCGCCGGTGAAATAATCGGTAAAATTGCTAGTGCGCCGGCATTGCCGTGGTAATAGTATTAACGTTTAGGAAGGCTTTTAGCGAGGCAGCCTAGTAGACCGGAGATCCGAAATGAAGAACTGAGAGTTACAACGTATAGTAACTTAATCAAGTATATTTTTAACAGAAAAAAAATATTTTATGTACAAAATAAATTTTTAACTTTATAAAAATTAACAAATTTTTTTTTTTTAAATTTTAGTTGACATTGAATTTTATTTGCGTAGTCTCTAGTTCGATGGTCTATTTATGTTTATTTAACGTCGCCTGTGTTATCGGTAAATTAGAATTGTATGTCGGATATCGCGTTAAATTAAAATAAAACTCATATCAACTACTTTTAGCTATAAGAAATTGACGTTTCTGTTTCTTACAAACCGGAGTTTAGTCTCCGCTGTCGTACCAAAAATAGATTAATACAAATAATGAATATTCATGGCCAAAAGACTCTAAAACGTTTTTTCGGAGGCCATCTTGGCATCTCGCTCAAAACCTGCTCATCTCCGATATATCTATTCTATATATATGATTAATACATAATTCTCGGCTATAATTAACTATAAACACGATTAAAAGTAAACACTAGTTTAAAAATTATGATAATAATGATGAATTTATATAGCGCCAGATAAGTCAGAGGCGCTTACGAAGGTTCCTTTGGATCGGAAACTTCGAAGAACACGCTATTTTCATAGACATGAGAAAGCAATGCGAGTGAACTCCTTGCCTAAGGGAGTTACGCTGGTGACGCAGGTGAGGCTTGAACTGCCGACCTAACGATCAACAGGCGAGCGCTCTGCCACCAGCGCCTCATGATAATTAGTATAAGTAATTTATTTAAAATGGGAAAGTCATATAAAAAAATAAATAATGTAATTATAATTTATGTACGTTTGAGTTTTAAGGAAAAGTTTAAACGAAGGATTTGAAGGAAAAGTTTAAACGACGCAAATACACAATGTTCGCTTACAAATATTCAAATTTCGACGTTGCTTCGAATAAACTACTTTTTTTAACATTTATTTTTTAGTTTTTCTTCATTAAAAATTTGAAATTTTGTTTATTTAAAGAAGTTAACTTAGTTTAATAATTTCCAATTTTCTTACTTCTTGCAAACCGTCCCGAGTTACCGGGCGGTGAGTTTTAAAATTTTAATGGAATTTTTATTTACAACTGATAGTTTGTTTTTTAAATAAAATTTTATTATAAACTAATTTTATTTATTTTTTATTCATTTCATTCATACGATCATCGTACCTCACCACTCACAACTACGATGTAAATAGGGCTTGGAAGGGTACTACTTACGTTTTCAAAGTCTCTCAAATTACGATAAATGTTTTTTTTTAAATTAAAATTAGTATTAAATTTGTTTTTTTTTATGTTATTGTGACAAAATAAAAATAATACGATTATTTTTCGGCACGGGCCGTCCGTGGGAAACCTTACCAAAATAAGATCAACCAGACATTTTAATTAGTATTAAAAGCCTAAGTTTCATCATTCCATATAAAAAATTAATAAAATAAAGTCAGAAGATTTTAACAAACTTCGTTGACCTCTGCAACCGATAATTACACACAGCTGGTTTTTCCAGGTCAGACACAAATGTGAAAGACAATATAGTGAAAAAAAAAGAAAAAAACGGCGTACCTCTTTAAGCTCTCAAGCTTGTCTTCAGAAATACAGCATTTTTTACACTCAAGTCTTTAAAACGAAAGCCAAAAATAGCTATTGCATAAATTTTATAAGCAACAATGTGCGCAGCTAAACCATTCATGAATCATTCATTTTTATTCCCAATGCTTTTATTAACTCGTCGTCTCTGTTTGTTTCTCTTTCTGTTTGTTTCTCTGTCTGTTTCAAATCTTGCAATCAATTTTTGAGTCACTTCCTGATGATAGATTTTTTTCAAATTTTGCATACATGCTCAAAATAGAAGAAAATGCAATATTCAATTATTAGTTTTAAAATAAACAAGAAACCGCAAATTGAATAAAATTTGTCTCATGGGAAGCTAGCTAAGTTGTTTATTTAACATGATGTGGTAGTCTGGAAGTTTGCCAAGGGAATTGTGAAGCTAGTCAAGTAAAGCGGTTTGTTTATTCAACTCAACATTACTTTAACAGAATTCTTTTCCAACGACACAGATTAAAAATTCGTTTTTAATTTACTTGTTGTATATTGCGACCTTAATATAAAATGAAAGAGTAATATAAGAAAAAATTGATTGCAAAATTTGTGTTTTAATTACATATAAAAGCATTGGGTTTTTAAAAATTCGTTTTTAATTTACTTGTTATTATTACCAATACTTTTATTAACTCGTCGTTTCTGTTTCTCTGTCTGTTTCAAATCTTGCAATCAATTTTTGAGTCACTTCCTGATGATAGATTTTTTTCAAATTTTGCATACATGCTCAAAATAGAAGACAATGCAATATTCAATTATTAGTTTTACAATAAGTCAATTAATTTAGTTAATTTTAATTAATTTCGATATAATTAAGATATTTCGACTTTAATATAAAATAAAAGAGTAATATAAAAAAAAAATTGATTGCAAAATTTGTGTTTTAATTACATATAAGAGCATTGGTTTTAAGAATTCGTTTTTAATTTACTTGTTTACACTCAAGTCTTTAAAACGAAAGCCAAAAATAGCTATGCACCATTCCCAAAAAATATTAATACGCGTCAGCAGATTTATGAGAGGGTCAATAAACACTTCCGGTTACTCTGTTGATTTCTTATTCTTACACAGGTCTCGTGGAAAACCTATTCTATTAGTTTAATAAACAGTCTCGTGAACAATTTTGATAGACTGAAATGAGTTTAATAATATTGCCTGACTTCAGTTTTTCAAACGTGGACAATTTTTTTAAATTAAAAAACAAGTTTGTCGAATTCTGAAATTCAAAAGGGGTACAAGTACTACTCCGAAAAGTACGTGCATGAAAGCTAATCATCTCAGACTGATAACTTTAGGCACGTTAGCTCATCCAGTTATGAGGAAATTGTATAGCTGCCTATGATACTGCTGAACATTGTTTCAATGTCAAAACAGTTTGCCTGTGAAATAATCAGCAAATATTTTGGCTATGGTTATGATGTTCACTTATCTACAAAGTGTCCTTTATTTATATTTATATTTATTTATAGCAGATTATCTCACTTCAATTTTGCTATCATCTGCATCATTTTTCATTTTAATTAATTCATAAGTTTAAACTTGTAGTTTCTTTAATTTATAATTTATAGACAAATATTTTATGATTTTTCTTTGTCCACAAGTATTGAATTATTCAATTTCAATATATTTTATTTTTTCTTTTTCTTTGGATAGTGAACTTCCTGCAACAAAAATTTATTGTGAGGTATAAAAATTCTAATATTTACAAAATAATTACATAATTATAAGATTAGTTAGTTTTCTTTAGTGTTATTTTCAGTATTACATCATCAATAGTTTGTTATCATCTTATTTAGTCACCACATCCTCATGCTCATTTTCCTGATTTCACCTTTTGGTAATTTTCATTTTCTGTTACCATCATTTTAGTTTTCTCTATGTCTTTTTTAAAATTATTTCATCACTGTGTAGAAAAAGATACAGTACTTTTGTCAATTAATTGTCTGAGAGGCCATTTAATAGAACTAAACACAATATAATTTCTTATACTACAGCTAGAGTTATTTTTACTTTTCTGTTATATCTGGGTGGTTTTTTTTGGTTGTCACTTCTTGATGGTTTCTGTTTCCTTGCATCCATGACTAAGGATGTCTGTGATTTTTTTATTGTTTTTTTTCTCATGCTAGTGTTTGTGGCTTACTAGCCCTTCTGGCATTTTTCAATAAATAAATAATAATCAATACTTGCTCTTTTTACAATTAGATTAAGGGGAATGAAATCCAAACGTTTCCTTGTGGACTTGTGATAAATGAAAAATGTCCTCATATGGCTGCAAGTCCGGATAGAAAAGTTGTGGATATGAATGAGAGAACACCATATGGCTTGTTGGAGATAAAGTCTCCTAACCCAAAAACCAACATCAATAATGTCAAGTATTTGATCAACTCCAATGGAGCATACAAATTGAAACGCAACCACAAATACTACTACCAAATTATTACGCAAATGGCTCTGAGTGGTTGTGAATGGTGCGACTTTTTTGTTTACATGGTTGACACATGTGTTTGTGAACGCATATATTTTAATAAAGATGTGTGGGATGTTATGTTTGATAAACTTGAATGGTTTTATTTTAATTATTATTTGTAAAAGTTTTTTATCAATTAATAAATTCTATAAAGTTTTTTTCAACTAGTACTGAACAGCTGCATGAGAATCAGTTTATTTTTAACTAAATGAACAAAACTATATTCCAAATGAATTTAATTTAACGTTTTTAGTTTTTCTTTAAGTTAAAATCAGCTAAATATCGTCCACAGTTGCTTCTAGTAAAATTTTTAACTAATGGTGGCTTGAAATTTGTAAGCAAAGCTGCATTGGTCCAATGTGTTGGAGAGTTCCCATAACATTTAGTGGGATTGTTTTAGAAAACAGTTCATAAGTTTTTATTCGTCTGATGGCTCTTTCTACGTGTATTCTTAGAGCAGCAACTTTCTGATTTTGTTTTATTTCTTTAATTGTAAATTAGGAGAGTTGATGGAGAGCTTTATTGATAGTTATTTAAGTTATTCTAAAGGTTTGACTTGTGCAGTGTCTGCCCTTTTACCAACATCAGACAAGTTTTTAGATGTCAATGACCTTAAACGGCTTAAACCGTTGATGCAACTGCTAAAACAAGACATTCATTTTATTTTCTAACACGAGTACTACAACCACAGAGAAGATCAATGTCCCATGAGAGAAAAAGCAAACATGAAAAATCGCTCTGTAAAGCAATTGATATGGATACCTATCAAATACCAAAAATGCAATAAAATAAATCAAATTCAAATAACTGTCTTGACAATGATCAAACCATATTATAATGAAATGGACTTTTTAGTTTAGTTTTTCATTTCAAGCTACTACTCAGTAGCTTCTTCGGTGCCTTTATTCGTCAGTAGCCCCCCTACTAATTTTCATAGCCCCCCCACTCACTAAATCCTGCCTACGGGCCTGCTTCAGTGTTTCCGAAGAGATATTTGTTCCATGGCATAAAAGTCACTAATGCCACTTAAAATGTTGTCAACATTCAATTCAAGGACGCTGTTAGCAACTTTTGCCTTGCCAGCTGAAGTAAACTGGTAAGTGTAGATTATGAGGATTTGGTAGATATAGGCACATCATATCATAGTCAAAGTGTTTGCTGTTTATTATAATACACAAGCAAACAGTTTTGACATTGAGACAATGCTTAGCAATATCCTCATGTGCAGAACTCGTTACAGCAATAATAGATGTGGAACTGGAGGAAAGATACAAGTGCTATTTTAACAAAGATAAAAAACCAGCAGAATACAGAAGACATTTTCCCAAGAATTTTATGAATATCTATATATTAGGTAGTCGCATAAAAATTTCAAAATTATTTTTTTTTAATTTCAGTAATATTTTTAAATAAAGGTATAAAATCTGAGTTCAAATATACCTTAAAGTGTTAAAAAAAGTTATTTTAATAAAAGATATAGCTAATCAAAGTTCGCATACCTCGATCGAACATGGACTGCGTGCGTCCGTTAAAAACTGGGGTACAACGTAGAAGCGTAGTTTACAGCGTGCACATAGCGCACAGCGCAAAGAACGCCTAACAAGGCTTTGCGCGTATGGGTTAAGAATTCCTTCTGTTTCTCATATTCATATGAATTTATTTAGAAATAGAATTCCAAAAAAAAAACTTGATAAATATAAAGTTATTAAAAGTTTAAAAGTGGGACCACGCATTTCGCTTCCCATGCGCCATAGCACATAACTGAATGTCACTGCATGAGCTCGCGGTAGTTCGCCGTCTGCTTGTTGTTTTAAGACTGATATTTGTTTATGTAGGAGAATCAAAGTACTTTCTGTCGCGGATCATAACTTGATCTGTATAATTGCCCTCCTCCTTTTTCAGCAAGGCGGAGTTAAGGCGGCTGTCTGTCAGGAAAGCGCTTGAAGATTGTGAGAAAGTCCACGGCTTCGTCTTCATCATTTGTTCATTAAAGTTATTAAATAACCTTTTGAATGAAACTAAACTTATACTACTGAGATGTCTCTACGACGAGTTATAGAGACTCAAACACTATCTTAAAATCTATAAATCTATATTATGTACGTCAGTTGCAGCGCGCCTACGGTTATGCGCTGCTACACGATCTACATTAACGAAGTAATTTTTATAGTTAGAGACTTACCAGTGTTATGAATTTTTACTATGTTATAATAGACATAATAACCTTTCGAATGAAACTAAATTTATTTTACAGCGAGGTCTCCAAGACGAGATATAGAGACTCAAACACTATCTTAAAATCGATATTATCTACATCAGGTGCAGCGCGCCTACGGTTATGCGCTGCTACACGATCTACATTAACGAAGTAATTTTTATAGTTAGAGACTTAGCTGTGTTATGTATTTTTACTATGTTATAATAGAGTTAATAACCTTTCGAATGAAACTAAATTTATTTTACAGCGAGGTCTCCAAGACGAGATATAGAGACTCAAACACTATCTAAAATCTATATAATTCCTAGAGCGTGCTTAGAGTTTAGCTGGCGCGCGGTGCTAAAATTTTAAGCACCACCCTATCCACTTAAAACTCGATTTGTGTAACTGGGAGAGCTCGTATAGCTACCAAATTTAACATTGTTATAGAAGAAAAGAAACGAAATTTTTTAAGCCTAAAACCATATTTTATCGTCAATGACCTATGAAATAAAGCCTTAAATCAATAAAGACTCACTTTTGAATCAAAGTGAAAGGAAAATGAACTGTGCGAACTCATTTATATAGACAATTTTGGGTTCAGACATGATTTACAATTATTTTTATATAACCATTTTTATTGTGGCTTTATTACATCCAGAGATATAAGCAATCCCGTAACACCATTTTAGCTCGTTCCACTGCGCCTGATAAACTTTTTAGTCTTGAATGTTCAGGCGTTGCGCGCACAGGCGCGTTTCGTTTATGCGACTACCTACTATATATCACTTTAAATAAAAACTGCTAGGTCTACCAGTCTAATATTAGTCTATAATAAGTATAATAGATATGATATACTTATCTTAAGTGTTTTTTAGCATACTAAATAATTTATATAGACTATAATAGAGATAGCTTTAAAAAATTTCGAATCAGAATAAAAAATTACTTTGAAATCTTTGCCAACATCCCTTCTAATTTCTGTGATCCATAATTTCTTTAATAATGTATCATCTGTAGGGAATTTTTAGAACGAAACTCCTCGACATTGACATTTAGCAACATTAGCAGTGCACAGAGGAACGCAACAACTTCTTGGCATATTTAACTGTAATTAACTTAGATTTTATGTATCAAAATATTGTTATACTTTCTCAATTAATTTCGAACTAAATAAAACAAGCGGAACGAATTCAACACAAACAAAAACAATGCAACCGGAAATCAGCTATGTACCTCTTGTAATTATGGGACTATTTTTGAGAAAGGTCTATTGCATAAATTTTATAAGCAACAATGTGCGCAGCTAAACCATTCACGCAACGTTTACAGACATACAAAATAAAATTGAAATTATCAAGTTATTTAAATCAAACAAATAATAATGAATACCTACTTTGAATTCACGAGTTTTGCTCAGCTTTTGGCAAGTTTATTTTTTCTTTTTTTTCTAATAGCTAAAAACCATGCTAAGAACCAGTGATCAAAAATTATAAAATAATTATTTAATAAAATGAACTATTAATATATATAGACTAGAATTGTAAAAATTATTACTTAAGTTATATGTTACAAAAACCAGAAAATAAACTATTATGGTATTGATGTTTTGGTTGCGAAGCTTTACTGGTTGTCGTCGTTGTCTTTACTTCGTCTTGTCTTGCATGCCGTATTGTTTCGTTATAACTATTACCACGGCAATGCCGGCGCAGTAGCAATTTTACCGATTATATCAGTGTGACGCACAGTATATAAAATCAGCGAGCTAAGAAAATCCGCCATAATCGTATCTCTCCAGTCTCTGTTTGTGCTTTTCGTTCTCGCCTTCTGTATTCAGTGATTTCTTTCATGCAAGAAAACAAGGTAAATTGACTTATTAAAATTAAATTATTATCTATTACTACCGTGGTTTTTCTTTATTTCTCTCGCTCCCGTTTCCTTCCTCACTTGATTTCACTGGAGTTAAGCTGGCAGACTCGATTAGTATGGGATTACGTAGAGTGAATGTATGGGTGAAGCTAGCAGACTCGGAAACAAAATTAACTTTAAAAAAAAAAAAAACATCGGTAATAAAAGATACAGGTCTATTAAGTTATAATATGCACTCAAATTCAATACACCCACAGAAATTCCGAAGAAATCGAGTTGGTTCTAAACGTAAACAATAGATAGCCTGAGGCGCACGGCGGATGGCATACACAGAGCATTCTATAGCGCTTACTTAAACAGAAATGATTTATTATATCTGAGCTTTCGAACTAACTTTCAATATTTTTAAAAATTTTTTATTAAACTGCAAACACTCGTAAATGTACATATAGTCTGGTAGATTTAGCTTTTGATACGGAAATTTTAATAGACAAGCCAAAAAGTACATTAAACTATAGTATTTATTATAACTAAGAGCTGGAAAGAGATACCAGACACAGATCGGTCCCTAAAAAAAGTTATTAGCAAAAGAAGTTGCTCAAAACTCGCGAATCTGTTTATTAACACCAACCAATCAGAAGCCAGCTTTTTATTATTCTGCGTAAAAAGTGACGCTTAATTTAAAAATTTTCTCCACGAAATGTACTCTTCGACTCTTCTTATGCTCAAATGCTCATAAAACAGTTCAATTATTCATTTCTATATTTTTTTAACAAAACTTTTATTTTCCGTTTGCTTATGGAGCTTCCCTAAGAATTTTGAACCCCTGTCAAACAATTATGTACGCTCAACTAGTCTATGTCTTCGACATTTGCCAGAACTTAATAAGCAATACAACCTGAAAACCAAAGCTTTTTGACAATAGCTGAAGGGGTGGCGGTTATGGAAATCTCTTCACTTTTTCAAGGAAGACCATGCTCAAGTATCTTAAAGACAAGAAATTTATTGAACACAATTGTTGTTAGAACAGCATACATTTTTATTTCTAAAACAAAAGATAAATTGCAACTTAATAGGTAATTATAATAATAACTGTTATCTAGCTTTAAAAATCAATCCATTAAGCAAAATTCAGTCACACAGAAGACTCAGATCTTCATCCACAGCTTTACTTTTTTTGCCCACCACACATCTCAAGAGTGCTGTAGACGGAAGGTTCGAGGTTGCCAGACTGAGAATGGTTTGCCAGCTGCTGTTACATTGGCTGTGACACTTCAGTGCTTCCGAAGAGACCTTCTAAACACTAAACACTGACTAACACCACTTTAAACATTGTCAAATTTTAATTCAATTCAGAGACAGGTATAACAACACTGACTAACACCACTTTAAACATTGTCCAATTTTAATTCAATTCAGAGTCACTGTTAACAACTTTTGTCGTGCTGGCTGAAGTAAACTGGGAAGTGTAGATTATGAGGATTTTGTAGATAAATAATGCACATCATATCATAGTCAAATTGTTTGCTGTTTATTATAACACACAAGCAAACAGTTTTGACATTGAGACAATGCTTAGCAATATCCTCATGTGCAGAAGAACTTGGTTATATAAAGTTTGTATGGTAGGTCCAGTAGTACAATTTCTTTAAAATAATGAATAAAAATTTCAGTTAGACCACTGTAAATAAATCCTCACGTTAAATTTGCTTCCCGATCAGACACGCTTTGTCGTTGAGGCGCCTTTTAAGTGCTTGATTCAGTCTGTTTTCTGAAATTGCAAAACACTATCATTGTAAACATTAGCAGCATATTGTGAATAAATTTGAGTCATTGGTTTCACCAGGTTGCACACTTTTTTGTGTGCAACCTGGTTAATCACAGGGAGTGCCACGTGAAGGCTGACTCGTACTCCCCAACCTAAATACAATCAATATACAAGCAAGATATACGTTTCAAGAAACGTACCAGCATATGTACATATTTACATCTAAATATACACAAGCCTCTAGGTTTGCTGGAATATCTGAAAACACATTAACAAAAGGATAACCACATTAAAATGTTCATATATATATATACAAAATGACATATTTACAACACATTATGAACAAGATTATGCTTCACAAACAGAACATACAACATGAAACTTTTCCACACATCCAGCTTTGCTGCAATGCATGAAAACATATTAGGATAAAAACATGTTGACTTGTTCATATATATATATATACAAAATGATATATTTACAACACATTATGAACAAGATTATGTTTAACAAACACAGCAATTACCAAGAAACATGTCCATACATGCACATACTAAATATACACACAATCTGATTTACTGCAATGCGTGGAAACGCATTAGGAAAAGGATCAACGTATTTACATGTTCGTATATATACAAAATGATATATTTACATCATGTTGAACAGGATTAACATTAAGAAACACGCTTAACAATAAACGTATCCACACATGCACATACTCAATATACACACAATGCATGCAATGTGTGGAAACGCATTAGGAAAAGGATCAACGTATTTACATGTTCGTATTTATACAGAATGACATATTTACAATGCATTACGAACAATATTATGTTTAAATTTAACCTGTGCATACATCCAGCTTTACTGCAATGCATGCACATAAAAATACATAAAACATTGCACAGTCCAGTTTTACTGCAACTGTGTGAACATAAAAAAAAACACAGTAAACGACACAAGCACTACAATGAACTGAGTGCACTGCCTACTGCATTGTGCACACTGTGGAAGTAATGGTGCATTCCTAAATCAGTCATGTGAATACCATCACAGAAGAAGGATGCACCATTATTCCCCCAAATTCCAAACCTGTGCCGCAGAAACACAGCCCGTGTTGTGTTCTGCCCATCAAGAACAACAGGAAATCTATTGATGGTTTCACAAGCCGCAGACAGTGCATCATTGATGCTCGTGATATTATGCCGTGAATGACTTGGCATGGGCAACAACTGGCTGAGGATGATCACTTGTGGATGAGCTAAAGTGATTATACTGTTAACATAATTAACAGTATGATCCACAAGTGATCCCGCAGACAGGTGGTCCAAGTCATTCTCGCCCAAATGTATGTAAACAACATCTGGACGAAACAAAAGAGCGTCCTGCAAAAAACTATTGGCCCAGCGAGCATCCGGAAGCAAGCGAAGACCAGCGCCTCCACGACCAAACGTCTCCACTTGGATGTCCAATGGAGGAAAATTTAAGTTGAGGCGTCGGTTATCGTTCATGAACCCTCTCAGTCGAGTGATATAGGAGTGGCCGATCAACGCTACTCTGCGTGGCCGTCTAGATGCTGAAGCCATCTGTAACACATACATAAAATATAAAATACATACACATAAATGACTAGCTAGTTTACCCTCCAGTCCAGTTTGACCGCAACTGTTGGGTGTTGGAATGTTTAATTCGATTCTTAGTCCGGTTTAACCGCAACTCTTCAATTCTATGTTTAGTAATAATTGACTAGTTCGTTTACCCTCAAGTCCCGTTAAACCGCAACTGTTGGGTGGTGGTATGTTTAATTCAATCATGAATCCGGTTTAACCGCAACTGTTCCATTCTACGTTCAGTACTAATTAACTAGTTTGTTTGCCCTCAAGTCCGGTTTGACCGCAACTGTTGGGTGGTCGTATGTCTAATTCAATCCCGAGTCCGGTTTAACCGCAACTGTTCGATTCTACGTCCAGTATCAATTGACTAGTTTGTTTGCCCTCAAGTCCGGTTTGACCGCAACTGTTGGGTGGTCGTATGTCTAATTCAATCCCGAGTCCGGTTTAACCGCAACTGTTCTTTATTATGGATTAATTATTGCACTTCTTCTTCATCCAACGATTATGTCGTCATGGTCTTTCTACAAGATTCACAAATATAACATTTCGAATCAAAAGACTTCTGGGACACATTTTCGCAACTTCTGTGGAACCATTGGTCGCATTTATCGCATGTGATCATGTCCTCCTCCGTGCCGTTGTCCTTAATAAAATTTAACTTGCAGTGGCAGTACAATTCAATTGTTTCCTCCATCGGCGCCGGTTTTGACAATTTATCAAAGCAATCCATGGTAGAGAACTTGCCTTCATTAAAGGCAAATTCAATTTTCTGCCTCAAATCCTTTTGGTGGTACTTGCACGTTGCCGGGTCTTTTCCCAGCGCCAGAGTGACAGCGAATGCTATTGAAAAGGGGCCGCAATCATTTCCACCTTCTTGACGCTGAACGGTCTGATGTTTTATTACCAGCGTCTTTTCGTTGAATTGTTTTGTTAAAAAAGCAATCGTTCTGATATCTGAAGGTCTGAGCGTTCTTCCTAGACTGTCATAAACGTCCACTTGACCGGATTTGCAAAATCTGTTGCTGATTGTGATCCAGTGATCACCCCCTTGGTTTATTATTTGAATAAATGGTTTGGAGGGGGTTTCTCCAGATGCCGTGACTTTTATATTAGTTAGAAAGTCAACGTCCATGAATCCACCCAGGTTTGGATTTTGCTGACTGAGAATACTAAGGGCCCTGTTTATCGGTTCAGAACTGAACCAACCGCTTCCTCGGAGAACGTTGGAAATACTATTTGATATAGCGGTTGACGTAAGTCGTATTTTTCGCAATTCTACTATATAACATATCAGTGAAATTCGCGTCTTTTCCTGACGACTTATTAAATATTAAACCTAGGGGTGTAATAAAGATTTTTGGATGTTTATTAAAAGACCACTAGATGATTGTGTGGCACTTTAAATGGTTGCTTAATAGTTGATAGTTACTGAGATATAGCGGTTGACGTAAGTCGTATTTTTCGCAATTCTACTATATAACATATCAGTGAAATTCGCGTCTTTTCCTGACGACTTATTAAATATTAAACCTAGGGGTGTAATAAAGATTTTTGGATGTTTATTAAAAGACCACTAGATGATTGTGTGGCACTTTAAATGGTTGCTTAATAGTTGATAGTTACTGAGATATAGCGGTTGACGTAAGTCGTATTTTTCGCAATTCTACTATATAACATATCAGTGAAATTCGCGTCTTTTCCTGACGACTTATTAAATATTAAACCTAGGGGTGTAATAAAGATTTTTGGATGTTTATTAAAAGACCACTAGATGATTGTGTGGCACTTTAAATGGTTGCTTAATAGTTGATAGTTACTGAGATATAGCGCTTTACGTCAGCGTTATAGAATGCTCTGTGTATGCCATTCGCCGTGCGCCTCAGGCTATCTATTGTTTACGTTTAGAACCAACTCGATTTCTTCGGAATTTCTGTGGGTGTATTGAATTTGAGTGCATATTATAACTTAATAGACCTGTATCTTTTATTACCGATGTTTTTTTTTTATTAAAGTGAATTTTGTTTCCGAGTCTGCTAGCTTCACCCATACATTCACTCTACGTAATCCCATACTAATCGAGTCTGCCAGCTTAACTCCAGTCTTGATTTCCCGCCGCGAACTTATCAATAATTGTATCAAAATCTGTTTTTTTACATTTTCTATTTCTAAGTTTAAACAAATAAGTAATTAAAATATTTTCTAGCATAGATAATAAGGTAATCATGTACAATAGGTCCAGTAGTTATTTTCGGTGTTTTTAATTATTTTCCCGCAATAATAATTATATATTTGTAATCACAATAATAACTCCAATTTAATGATCCAAGCAGTTTATTAATTTTTGATAATAAAATTTTCTCGGAAAACTCACGAAACGCGCAAGAGAACAGCAACAAAAACTATGAATAGCGAAGTCAAACAGAAATTACTATTTATAGCGCAGACAAGAAATACTTACAGCGCTTAAAAAAATATTATTAGCAAAAGTAACACAAGAAATAGTAATCACGCAGTCAAAATAACATTATTTACAAAAAAAATTTAAGTTTATTCAAGTCCGAACTGTTCTTCATAGAATGTTAAACGCGATAGTTATCAATTAAGGCATACAAATTAATTCATACTTTTTTTAAAAATAAGTAATTTTTTTTTAAATTGTTTTATAAAAACTCGCACAATAAATTTATTTGACAACTAATTTATTTGACATTTCATTTCGCTTCGCCTTTAGTTAGTTTTACTGTTTATGAACCTAGTTTTTCCTACTACCTGGCGGTTTTCTGTCATTAACTTCTTCTTTAATTATATTTTCAAGACATTATTTGGATCATCCGATTGGTAATTTTATTCTGTTTTTAATTATATTAATTTTATATTAAAAAAATAATTAAAAACACCGAAAATAACTACTGGACCTATTGTACATGATTACCAATTTACAGCAAGCTGATTTTTGGATATTTTGTTTGTAATACGTTTATGATTCTTCCTGCAAAAATCGGTTGAAATCGTCGTTTCGGAAATTGGTTTTTTGACGCTTTTTTGAAAGAGATTTACCGTAGTGAGCGATAAGTTAGTATTTTCGTAAATTGCCGCCAAGCATCGAATTTCTAAGTTAGGATTTTGTAAAATATCTATTTTTTGGAGTTTTTATTGTTCTTTTTCGAAATGGGTGAACTAAATGAAATGGTATGTTTAATTTGTCGAACTGAATTCCGTTCCGACAACGTCTGTGATACAGTCAAGATGGTTACACTAGACTAGGAGGTGTTAAAGGTATTGAAACGTTATGTCAATTCAGCGTTTTACGTGGTGATGAACAGTTAACAGAGTATCTGTTAAAATTTAACAGTTAAATAAACCAAATGTAGCTAATGTTCATGATCATTGCCGGAGAGACTACACTAACAAAAAAAGTTTTGATCAATTGCAACGAAAGAATGAGCAGCATGCAGAAGGTGTTGGTGTTGATCAAGAAAATTTTAAGTGTAAATTATTACGATCGTCTGTCGACACTTTCAATTGGAAGCAACATTGTTTTTTGTGTGGAAAAATAGTTTTTGGAGAAAGTAGAAAACATTTAAAAGAAGAATCAAGTACTGTGATGACATTGAAATTCAGAGAAATTATAATTGAAACTTGCCACAAAAGAAATGATGCATGGAGTGTAGAAGTTCTTGGTAGGTTAAATTCATGCAATGACTTACCAGCTGAAGAAGCTCGTTACCACAGAGTGTGTCTTTCTGTGTTCCTAAAATGTAGATCATCAGATGTCGGAGATAATACCGCTGGCCGAAACCATCCAGGTCGACATCCAGATAACGACATTTAATTACTTTTGAAAAACTGTGTGACTGGTTATAAGAAGAAGATCAAGGAATTTATACGATAGCTGAAATACAAATTAAAATGCAAGAATTATCGGAAGATGGTGAAGTGTATTCTTAAAACATATAAAAAGAAAGCTGGAAGAATGCTACGCTGAGCACATATTTTTTGCCGAAATTTGTGGTCGGAAAAAGGTTATTTGCTTTTGTAACATGGCATCTCACATTATAACTAACCAATGGTATGCTGAAAAAAGTGTAGCATAAAAGATGAGAGTGAACGTATCATAGTGGCAGCAGCAAAATTGATAAGAGCTCAAATAAGGGAAATGTCCTCAAATGAAACGTATCCAGGCTTTCTCAAATATTGAAAATGCCAAAAGGTGGATTCCTAGTTTGTTGAAAATCTTAATTGAAAATATTGTTTGTAATGAAATGAAACAAGTTTCCATATGTCATTCTATCTCTCTAATTTTGTTTGACGTTGGAGTTAGTTTAGATCACGCCTTTGGATCTAGATGGCTGCTTGATTTGCTGTCACAGTTGGGATTTTCAATTTGATATGATGAAGTTAAACTTTTTAAACAATCAGTGGTTCAGAATGACTCCCCTGATACTCCTCAGTCTTTTCCTCAATGTTTTACGCAATGGTCTGGTGATAATCTAGACCACAACATTATCACTTTAGATGGAAGTGGTACCTTTCACGGTATGGGCATCATATCAATGTCTACTCCGTGTAATCGATTAGGGTCAGGACACTATGCTGAATCAGCTGTACCTCGATTGTCACGCCTAAAATTCAGTTGTGTTGTGAAAAACCGAGGTATTCCTATATTGGATACACATTCCCCGACAAGTCATCATTATCATTGATGTCTTTCAAGCCCATCTCTCACTTAAATTTTCCTTCTGTGTTGCCTCCTTCTTTAAACTTGGAACTTGCCTGGAAAATTGGTATCTTATGCTTAGATGAAGATCAGCAAAGGCCAAATTGGTCCGGCTTTATGGAACATGCTTGTAAACCTGACGGAGATTTCAGATCATCATCATCAGACATAAGGATGCTTCCGATTATTGATTTGAACCCTAATGACATGTCTTGTATTTTTTCCACGTTAACTTTCATAGAACACCAGGCTCAAAAGCTCAACATTCCAACGGCTTGTGTGACTTTCGACCAGCCGCTGTGGTTAAAGGCTGTTCATATTGTGCATTCATCCAAACTGAACATAGTATGTCGTCTAGGTGGGTTTCATGTCTTGATGAATTATTTGGGCAGCATTGGTCATGTCATGGCTGGCTCAGGTTTGACAGAAGCGCTGCAGTGCTGTTATGGACCCATAGCCATAACTCACATGATGACAGGGAAGGCAGTGGCTAGAGCACTACGCGACCACTTTTTAGTAGAGTCAGCTTTGTTTGCTTTGCTTTTGGAATCAATATTGAAAATGGAGTTTTTGACTACTTCTGATATTGATGATCTGAGCGTCTCCGATCGGGATGCAAATTTAACGTGAGGCTTTATTTACAGTGGTCTAACTGAAATTCTTATTCATTATTTTAAAGAAATTGTACTACTGGACCTACCATACAAACTTTATATAACCAAACAAAAGGGATATAGGCACACAGACAAAGGACACAGGGCGGGAAATAAAGAAATTGTTATTTTTAGGTGTTTTTGTTGTTCTTCTGTTTGTTTTTGTTATTGTATGTTGAAATTGGAAATTATTTATGGATTTATATGTATGCTTTTTAATATGTGTATATTAAATAGTATGTAACAAGCAATTTTCATAATAATCTTAGTTTTTTTTGCACATTTAGTCAAAAACGGTATAATACAGTAGTTTATTTGTATCCGTATATAATGTTGCGAGACAAATTTTAACTTATGTATATTTTGCATTAGGTAGTTTTCATCTATAGATTGAGTTATTTTTATTTAAATGGATTTTAAAAGCTGATATATTGTATATTTTAGGGAAAAACGGCTCCATAAATCAGTTTATTTGTATTTTTTTATTTTTATTGATAATTATTAATGTTTGTATATCATGCAATAAGTAACAATAAAGCATTCAGCTTAAACTGTAGTTATTTTCATTTAATTGGATTAAAAGAGCTGGCATATTCAATTATTTTACCGATTTTAAGGCCGATTTTGAAAATCGTCTGTAATTTTTTTATACGATGAGTTGGAAGGGTGGATTTTTAACTAATTGTTGCTAACACATAAACCTACAAAACAAAATATCTAACTGCTTTGCTTCCAATTATGCCAGCTTTTTTTTAATTCTCCTGGACTAGTTGTTACGATTAATTTTAAATTGCAATTGCATTTGTTGATTTAAAATATTTTCTAGCAGTAGAATTAGAATAGTATTCATATTACGCAAATTAAAATTGTTTATATAAACTGTAAGTCGCGTGCGGGTCCAAAATAAATATCAGTGCAAATTGTTAAATTATCGGTTCCTAATCATATATATAGAATAGATATATCGGAGATGAGCAGGTTTTGAGTGAGATGCCAAGATGGACTCCGAAAAAACGATTTAGAGTCTTTTGGAGCCATGAATATTCATTATTTGTATTAATCTATTTTTGGTACGACAGCGGAGACTAAACTCCGGTTTGTAAGAAACAGAAACGTCGATTTCTTATAGCTAAAAGTAGTTGATATGAGCTTTATTTTAATTTAACACGATATCCGACATAAGAAATATACAATTCTAATTTACCGATAACACAGGCGACGTTAAATAAACATAAATAGACCATCGAACTCGAGACTACGCAAATAAAATCTATGGTTGTAACTCTCAGTTCTTCGTTTTTGGATCTCTGGTCTACTAGGCTGCCTCGCTAAAAGCCTTCCTAAACAACAGGCGGGCCGATATATCTATTCTATATATATATGTTACTAATTGGCAGAAATTCCACTCTTTCTTGCATTCAGCGCCAGGCGTGTTCAACATTTGTGATAAATTTTGATTGTCTGTTGTGTATTGCAGCTGAAGAAAGTGTCGTTGAGTTAAGTTTTATACTAGCGGGGTACCCGGTGTTTTAAAGGTTTTCCTATCGTTTTTCTCGCTCCCGTTTCCTTCCTTGCTTGCTCTCCCGGTCGATTTCCCGCCCCCGGTCGCTTTCCCGCTTCCGGTTGCTTTCTTGTTCCTGCTTGCTCTCCCTCTCCCGGTCGCTTTCCCGATTGCAAATTTTTAAAATGCCTCCTTAATTTTTTGGCACCCATTAAAAAAAGCGCCCGGGGACACATGTCCACCCCTGCTTTCCTGGTCGATTTCCCGCTTCCTGTCGCTTTTTCGTTCCTCCTTGCAAATTTTTAAAATGCCTGCTTAATTTTTTGGCGCCCCATAAAAATTGATTTCCCGCTTCCGGTCGCTTTCTCGTTCCTGATTGCTCTCCCGCTTCCGGTAGATTTCCTGCTTCCAGTCGCAAATTTTTAAAATGCCTGGTTAATTTTTTGGCGCCCCTTAAAAAATATTATTGTTTTTTTCAACAGGAAGAAGAAGAAAATCCACCTTGTCCCGACAATTGGACGCCAATTGCAATGGAAAATATTACAGAAAGGCGAAAAACAATAACTCGGGAGGAGATGTTTACGGAGGCCCACCTCTTGTTTCGTTCACTGGCCAACGCCATGCAGGATTTGTCAAAGCCCACATTTCGTGTTCTCCAAAATTGTATCCAACAAAAGAAAGATTTTCAATTCAACCTAGGTAAATATTACATGTTATAAGGTAACTTTTTGTTATAAGCTATTAAAATAATTTCGCTTTTGTAACAGTGGGCGACCTGTCTGTTGATCAGTTGGCCTCAAGTGATGATGTTCAAGTCAACCTAGGTAAATATTACATGTTATAAGGTAACTTTTTGTTATAAGCTTTTAAAATAATTTCGCTTTTGGAGCAGTGGATAACGTGTCTGATCAATTGTGCTCAAGTGATGATCGTGTTCTCCAGGATTGTCAGAAGGAAAATGTTCAAGTCACCCTAGGTAAAAATTACATGTTATGAGGTAACTTTTTGTTATAAGCTATTAAAATAATTTTTCTTTCGGAATAGTGGATCAGCCGGTTTAGCCGGTAAACAAGCGGCGGCGGTTGGATAAAGCTGACACTGAGCAACCAAACCAGCCATCGATAGAATTGTCAGGACTCGAGCTTCCGAAAGTTGCTCGTGGTCCCAGAAGGCCCAGAAAAACCCGCCGCTTGGACTATTGTAAGAAGCTGCCGCGAAAATTTTCAGCTATGCTGGAAAAAGAATGAAAAAAGCGTAAGTTTCAAAATTTGAGTAAAGAAATCGTTTTTGTTTTTAACTTTTCTTAATTAGTGTTTCTTTCGTGGATTCTCGGTGAAGAGGAGGCTGGAAGGGTGGTAAAGGAGGGATGCCTCGTTGAAAGCGTGAGTCCGTCCACAGCCATAACAGAGCCGGAAGTGTCTGAACATCTTCCATTGTTCAAAGGCCTGTTTGCTGTAAATGCGTGGACCACAGTTTTAGAATTGAGTAAGTTAAAATAACTTTGAAATTGTGTTACAAGTAAACAACAGAAAACTAATTTTTAATGTATTCAATTTTACAGTAAAAAACGAAGAAGGAGCATCCAAACTACACCTGTAGAAGAACGTGTCGAAGAGATGCAAACATAGGGGACACGATTATGTGTGACTGCTTCCTGCAGTGGGTGCATTTTTTTGCCAGAAAATTAATAAAAGCAACTAGCAGGGCTTTTTTTGCACCCACTGTCGTGGCAGTTACAAAATGTTTTGATTTGTTTTATTATTATTATTGTTGTTGTTACAAACTTTTCTGTTTGTCATTTGGATTTGCAAATCAAGTTTACTTGAGATAAAAGTTTCTTTTGAAAAACTCGTTTTTTTTCTTTACTTGTTTTATATCAACTGGTTTTGTGCCAGACTAGTAATAAAAAGTGTACTCATGCAATTAGTTGTAATTTTTTTATTCTTATTAAATTTATTTAATTATTTACACTATAATGAAAAAAATTGTCTAAACCTGTAGGACGAGCACACCATAATGACTGGTCAATGTACAGTTACGTCACGATGACAGCGACGAAATCACCAAAGCAGTTTTTTCAAGCCCGAAAGCGTAACAGGGAAGGGCAAACAGATATTTGCAGGCGCTAGTTAATGACGCAAAAAAACATACTATTCCAGAAGCGTCGTCGCAAGCTCACTAAAGCTTCTATTTTCCTAGCAAGTGGCGTAGTTGGTTCACCTTTATTTTTTTGCATACCACTCTATCTCTAACTTCGTAACATCTCTCTATTTGAGAAGCCTGTTCTCATAAGTTATTCTAGTCCTAGTCACTGATTTTAGTTGTCCTAAAAAATATTCATTAGAAAATAATTATAAAAAAAACCGGCGTGGTTCTGCAAATTATTCATAAAAAAATATTTTTATAAAAAAAACCGCCGTGGTCCTGCAAAATAATCAGAAAAAAAATTATTACAAAAATGACCGCCAACATACATTTCATGCCGGCACAATAGCAATTTTACCGATTATTGCCACGGCGGTACTGCTGGCTCAGTAGCAATTTTACCGATTATTGCCACGGCGGTACTGTCGGCACATTAGCAATTTTACTAATTTTTTCACCGGCGGTACTGCCGGCTCAGTAGCAATTTTACCTATTATTTCACCGGCGAGAATGCCGGCACAGTAGCAATTTTACCTATTATTTCACCGGCGAGAATGCCGGCTCAGTAGCAATTTCACCGGCGGTACTGCCGCCGGCTCAGTAGCAATTTTACCAATTATTTCCACGGCAAACCGCCGGAGCAATAGCAACGACCTATTGTTTTTGGTCGCCGAAACGATGAATATTGAAAAGCTTGAAAGTTTTTTTGGATCAGACGCCAGTGACGCTGATAAGATTTTTCTAGCTCTTCAAGAGATACACTCTGTGATTTGTCCAAATTTTAATGAACTCAGCCTTTGCATACACCGTATCAACATGCTTAACTATGGTGCACCGTTTTTAACAAAAGACGTGAGATTTACATATATTTGAGCATTTTCATCAGTGCATAACAATTATGTACACACTTTTACACCTTGCACACCACTTAATAATAGTCATATATCAGCTGATTCATCATGAATCATTCATGTTTTCCCTGGAGCAGACTAAACTTTGTATAATATTTATTTAGTTATTGTTTATAAGATTAATATTAGTCTAGTGACTCTAGTCGCATAGGCAGTCGCATAGATGAAACGCACCTGTACAGCGTTAGGTTTGAACATTAAGTATCAGAACATTGGTGTTACAAAAAAGTTTATTGAAGAAGAAATACTTAACTTAAGCCTAGCCACAATGAAAAAGGTTACATAAAAATACTTGTAAGAGGTTAGGTCCATGATATTTCCAGGGCTACTCCGCCAGGTTTCCTGAGCCAAAAAAGTTTATTTAAACAAGCTTAAAGCTGAACTATATCAAAATGGTCTTGAAGTCAAAAAGAAAGGATCGTAAGCCTACTGTAATCTAACCCAAGCTTCTTTTTATTGTTAGTTGGTGCTCAGCTTCCTCCATATATTTGTTGAAGTTTCTGTTGAAATAATTTAAATATCTTTCTTTTACAGAAGATAGCTTGTTAATAAATTATTTTTTTAGGTTGCCAACGGCATGATATTGGATCTGGTGAAGCTGGTTCCTGTAGAAAATGACAAACTTGTTACAAGGTTCTGCTGGCTTGTAATCAATTTCCTCAACAAGCAAACTGTAATTTACACTTCTTTCGTTTCTTTTTAAATGTATTGAATAATAAAGTTGACACTTTTTTTTATATTAAAGATTATTCTGGAAAACGATGTTGAGCAAGTTGCGGATTTTTTATTGAAAGCCATATCGACCATCCCATTTTCAATATCAAACCTTCCCACGACTGTTCTTTACCTCAGAGCTTTTGCTACTGTGCTCTTTGGGAATGTGCAGAGATTAGAAAATGTAATTTTCGTTCACTGATCATTTCTATTTATGTTTATTTTTTTCAGATAATGAATTTGCTTTATTTAGTAAAAATTCAATTTTACAGATACACAATAGAATAATTGAAAGTTTACAACAGACATCTACTTTGGCATCTCTGACATTTTCTGGATGTTCTGATAAATCTGGTCAAGATGATCTCAACGAACTTTCCTTCATCTGTGCGATCGTTCAGTGCTATGAAAATCTTTCAGCAGAGTCAGTGTTTTAAATTATTTAAAAAAATGTGTTTAAATCGACATTGTTTTATTATGTTTCTATTTTGTCGAAGTAGAAGTTAATTTTTTTTCTTTTTTTTTATAGGAATGAAGAGATTTTCAAATCATATTTATCAGCTGACAACCAAAGAGCTATCGCTCGTCATTTGTTGTATATCTTACAGATGTTACAAAATATGACTTGTTTTCAGGAGATCCTATATTATAAAGTATTTTGCTTTTTTTCTACAATGCTTTTATTAACTCGTCGTCTCTGTTTGTTTCTCTGTTTCAAATCTTGCAATCAATTTTTGAGTCACTTCCTGATGATAGATTTTTTTCAAATTTTGCATACATGCTCAAAATAGAAGACAATGCAATATTCAATTATTAGTTTTAAAATAAACAAGAAACCCCAAATTGAATAAAATTTCTCTCATGGGAAGCTAGCTGAGTTGTTTATTTAACATGATGTGGTAGTCTGGAAGTTTGCCAAGGGAATTGTGAAGCTTGTCAAGTAAAGCGTTTTGTTTATTCAACTCAACATTAGGTGCCTGGATTTTTAATTTTTAATTACATATAAAAGCATTGGGTTTTAAAAATTCGTTTTTAATTTACTTGTTCCTATTTATTTTATTTTATCTTTTTCATTATTATCTTGACATCTGTATGCTAACACATCTGTACTAAAAACCAAATTTGTGTACAGACTGTGAAGAGCTGCTTTAAAAGTCTAAGAAATATAATGGAGGTCAGTCACACCTTTCCTAACGATCTCGTTGGCAACCTGGTCACAATCGTACAGGTGATTGTTTGAATTATTAGTTTTCGTTATTAAGTTTATTATTGTCTCATTAGTTTACTCTGAGCCAGACTGTTATTTGAATAGTTAATAAAGTGTTTTTGCCATTATTTATTCGTCTAATTTCATTTATTTGAATTTATAAATATTTATCCTTTTTTTGTCTTTGAAGGTTTTTTCAATTATTGGTCATTTTGAAACACCTAAGTCTCAAGACCTTCAAGAAACTTCATTGACTAAACTGACTCTAGGAAATTCAACAGCAACAGAGCTCAAAGTTGAAAGGTCAACTGAGGTCGGTGAAGCTTCAGCATCATCATCATTACTGGACAGCTGCTCTGCTGCTACAGTACATTATAACCTGCCATCACCAAGACATAACCAACACTATGAGGCATCATCTAATCTTCCATCATCCCAACAGAAGAAAAATCAAAAAAATAAACGAAAATCGAAGGTGATTCTTATTTATTTGTTATTTTGTTTGATAAGAAAAAAGAACAAGATGGGATGTAGTTGGTGGGGGCTACTAGATTACAGCAGTTGCACTAATTTTATTTTGTTTATTTTCTAATTGTTTTTATTTAAAAAATTGTTTTTATATCATTAAAAACTAGAAAATCAAAGGCAATCTGAATGCTTCAAAAGAATTTGATTCCGATTACGAGGAGGAATATTCATCGCCGAACTTTAAAGTTATTCCTCCGAAACCAATCGTGGAGACAGTTGATGCTGAAGAAGAAAAGTTTTGGTCGTCGTTTGGTGTTTCTGATTCTTCTGATGTGGAGCTCAACCAATCTTTTACTGTGTCATCTGGCAGCAATCATTTGGCTAAAATCAGAGTTCAAGCACTGACTCTGTTCCATAATGCTGTCAAAGTGATTGATCTTTTTCTTTTGTGTGTTCAGTTAATACAGATTTATATTTTGCTAGTTTACTTATGAAAATGTATTTTGAATATTTTATAATGAAATAAAGTATGATGCTGCTGAACTTAATTGGTTTATTTTTTTTTCAAGTGCATTAACAGAAAGACCATGTTCGGTTTTTGGTCATCCATAATTCCAGAGAGGTTCATCTCACAAGCGAATCAACTCCGAAACTTTCCACTGTTTGCCATCATCATCAGGGATCCCTCTCATAAGGTTGATTGATCATGTATCAGATATTTTTTTATTAACCTGTTACTTACTTCAATTATGTTTCTTGCATTTTTAAATCATCTATTATAAAGAATAACAAGATTTTATTAGTTTTTAATTTCTTCAGATGAGATTGGCTGCACTTTCCATATTGACTTCCATATTGGAGGGTTCAAAACAGTTTTTAATGGCTGCAGAAGATGGGTTAGAAGTCAATTAGTGGATTTCAAATTAACATTTCACGTTCAATTGTTTCATATTGGATTATTAAATATATATTGCTTGGAATATTTTAATAATAACTCAATAATAAATATGATATATTTTAGTATTAATTATCTGATGTTTTATAGCCTAATATATCACTGAGAGATATTAGTTTATATTAATTCAAAACTTCTTAAGTATGAAAAGATTTAGTTAAATATTTTGGTTTGTTTTTGCAACAGGGATCAATATCACAATGTAGCATATACACCTTTTTCTGTAAATTTGGGTAACATGGTCAAAGAATTGCACAGATGTTTACTGCTTACACTGACCAAAGAACAAGTCTCAATTGTGCTCGTGCAATCAGTCAAGGTAAATTATTCATTATAAATAATATAGTTTCATTCTCATAATTAAAATTATTTATTGCAAAAGATTTTTTATTGTCATAATTATGATAAAATATAAAAAATGATTTAATAACATTAATAATCAAATGATATTGTAAGTTTTGTTTACTCTCTCATTTCTTTTTATTTGATTGTGAAAGTCATACATGAGCTTTTTTTAAAGTGCATTTTTCATTGAAAAAATCACTTTCGTGATGATTTTGCTGTTCATCTACTAATCTGCATCTGCTTTTTTAATTTTGAAAATATAAACATATTATAATTTTTTTGCTACTACTCATTAGCTGGCTTGCTTGAGTGGTGAAATGAAGAAGAAAATTTAATTTTCCTGATAAGGGGGTGTGAAAAAACCCAGAAAATCTTCAATAAGAGAACAACACCTCTGTTCATATACATGTTGCTGCATAAATTATGTACAATTCTATCAAGCTTTTATAAATATTAATTTAAAATTATAATAATATACAACTTTATTGAAATTAATATATTAAATCAAATTTTAATTGAAAAGAAGACTTTAATGTAAAACCGCTCTATATATTTCCAGTGCTTGGGTATGCTAGTAGCAAGTTCACCATATCACAGATTGAAACCTGGTCTATTGAGTAGAACTGTCAAGATTGTCAGGCATTTTCTTTCTCACAAAGGTTTGATCTTGTTTTTTACTACTTTAGGACTTATTCAGTTGCAAGTTGTCATATTTGTTGAGCTTAAGTAAATTTTAGCTAATCTTTTATTTTTTAAATTTCCAATTCTGAAATAATTTTTTTGTTAAATAATTTTCTGCCAGATGCCAATGTTAAAGTTGTAGCTCTCACCTGCTTGGGCAGAGTTGTTTCTGTGCATGCTCCACTGGCAGAGGTCATTCATCTTTTACAAAACAAGCCTTCTAATCTCAGTTTCTCATCAACCTCTGGGTTTTTCCATCCCAGGGGGAAACCTGGAGAAAGCAGCAGTGACGTAGGCAAGAGGGAATCTGGATTTTCCAGTGGCCATGATGAGTTTGATGTGAAAATTTCCCTTTCAAGTGGCGTTTCTACAGTTTCAAATTCAGGTTTTTTGTATTTTCATTTAGTGCATTGCATAATTGCTTGATTGTGGTTATTTTCGGTAGAAATATTCGATTAAGTAAAATAATTTATGATTTTTCTTTAAATCAATTTGAATTGTAACATAATGAAAATAGAGAACACCGATTATGTGCAAATTATTCTTATATTTTTCAAATATTTTTATCATCATATAAAACTTAGTATAAAAGGCTTTAAACTTTTTTTAAAATTTAATATATGAAAATATTGAAACAATTTTAAATGAAATCATCAAAGAGCCTGGAACACCACGCAAAAACCAGCCAGACTCAGTTCTCCCCATGGAAGATACGCCGTCACAAGCATTTGCCTCCAACCACAAGTGCGACAGTGGTAGCGGCAGCACGACTACAGTAGCCAGCAGCACAAATGAGAGTGCAAGCAATTTTCACAGATCCTCTGAAATAGCGTGGCTCGTTAAGGCGTGCGTCGATATTGTCATGTCCGGCTGTAATGCAAGGAAGAACAGGAAGATCTTGACACCGTCATCTTTGGGTCCGTATCTCGATACAGACATGTCCGAGTTGCCAAGCGAACCATCGTCGTATGTTCATGTCATCCCTGTGAGGGTGGAAGCTCTCCAGCTGCTTACTCTTTTGTCGCAAAATTATTTTGCTGTCATCAGGTTGGTTGGCTGGTCTTGTGAATAATTGTTTGTATGCTTGGGAAGTTCTGTATCTTACGACTTATTTGTGATCTCTTATAAACTGTAAAATTTGTGTAGTATAAATTAAGTATATTGTAATATGAATTATTTATATTTTAATATAAATTATGTATATTGTAATATGAATTATTTATATTGTAATATGAATTATTTATATTTTAATATAAATTATGTATATTGTAATATGAATTATTTATATTGTAATATGAATTATTTATATTGTAATACTAGCGGGGTTACCCGGCGTTGCCCGGGGTTTTTAGAGGTTTTTCTAATGTTTGTCTCTCTCGCTCCCGTTCTCTTCTCCACTTTCCCGTTTTCGTAGCGTTCCCGGTCGCTTTTCCGCTCTCGGTCGTTTTCCAGCTCCCGGTCGCTTTCCCGCTCAGAAGTTCTGTTATCGATTTTCTCTCTTGCTCGCGTTTCCTTCCAAGCTTGCTCTCCCGATTCCAGTCGCTTTCCGCGTTCCCGGTCGCTTTCCGCGTTCCCGGTCGCTTTCCGCGTTCCCGGTCGCTTTCCCGTTCCCGGTCGCTTTCCCGTTCCCGGTCGCTTTCCCGTTCTCGGTCGCTTTCCCGTTCCCGGTCGCTTTCCCGTTCCCGGTCGCTTTCCCGTTCCCGGTCGCTTTCCCGTTCCCGCTCACGCTTGCTCTCCCGTTCCCGGTCATGCTTGCTCTCCCATTCCCGCTCACGCTTGCTCTCCCGTTCCCGGTCATGCTTGCTCTCCCATTCCCGGTCACGGTTGCTCTCCTGTTCCCGTTCCCGTTCCCGCTCATTTTCTCTTTTACATTCTTTCATAACTTCTGTTAGCCTATAAAACGCAAAATAGATTTGCTAAGACTATATATATATATATATATGAATGTTTGTGGGTTAGTTTGTCTATTATAGAAACGGGAAAGCACCCGGAACGGACAGCGAGCGGGAACAGAAAAGCAAGCGTGAGCGGGAATGGGAGAGCAAACGTGAGCGGGAACGGGGCAGCTACCGGGACGGGAAAACGACCGGGAGCGGGAAAGCGACCGGGAGCGGGAAAGCGACCGGCAGTGGGAAAACGACCGAAAACGGAAAAGCTAACAGGAGTGGGAAAGCAGGTGGGAAAGGAAACGGGAGAGAAAGAGACAAACATTAGAAAAACCTCAAAAAACCTGGGCAACGCCGGGTATCTCCGCTAGTACATACATAAACACACACACAGACACACATACATGCACATACACATACATACATACACACATACATACGCACATACATATATATATAGTTCCCGCTCGCTCACCCGCTCCGCTCCTCTCATTTTGTGACGGATTTCAAAAATTTTTTTTTTTATCTTTGATTTTCATTGACTCTCAAGGTTGTGTGAAAATTTCATTACGATCGGATGAATGGTGTAGCAATGCATAAAGGACATTAACATACATAAATACATATATACATATATACATATATACAAACATTCATTTTTATATATATAGATGAATTATTTATATTGTAATATGAATTATGTATATTCTAATATGAATTATTTATATTGTAATATGAATTATTTATATTGTAATATGAATTATTTATATTGTAATATGAATTATTTATATTATAATATAAATTATGTATATATTTATATTTTCAGACCACACCTTGGCGTGATGCAAGACGTTGCTGGAAGTTGCCTTCATAATGATCCAGATTATTCTATTCAATTGCACACTGTAAAGGTTTGTTCATTATATTTCATAGTTTTATAAATTTGTTTTTTTAATAAATTTGTATTTAAAATTTCTTCTTAAAATTATGTTAATTTTTTACTATTAATTTTTTTATGGACAACTTCTTTATTGCTTTAAACGAGACTACCTAGTATGACATTTCCACAGAATCTATTAGAGTTAATTCTCGAAAAGATTTTTACTTAAATGTTTGCAGTTATTAGAAGCCGTTACATCTTCAGTTCTTCTGGGCCAGTCTCCAAATGCTGTCAACTACGTTCCTTTCGATCAGGTTCGATCAATTGCGAATTATTCATTGCTTACGTGTTAAATATAAAATTATTCATTGTTTATGTGTAACATATAAAATCAGTCATTATTTACATGTAAAACATAACATTATTCATTATTTACATGTAAAATATAACATTATTCATTATTTACATGTAAAATATAAAATTATTTATTGTTTACGTGTAAAATATAAAATTAATCATTGTTTATGTGTAAAATAGAAAATCAGTCATTATTTACATGTAAAATATAACATTATTCATTATTTACATGTAAAATATAATATTTTTCATTATTTACAATTAAAATACACAATTATTTATTATTTATATGTAAAATATAAAATTATTCATTAGTTACATGTAAAATACACCATGAATACAATCAAATAAGAAGTGAATAAATGTAATGAAACAACATCTGTTACTTGTTCTGACAATCATGTTGAATTTATTTTCATACATCCTAGTTACATTTACAGGCAGTGAAGTTGTGGAATTTCATCCTGGGTGGTCCGATTCAAAAAGCTCTGTCGAACAATGTGGATTCCATGGTTGAGATGGTTGCTTGCGAGTGTCTCGGAAATATCGGCCCCGAAGTCTTTCCCATTTTGCCGGTTGGAAATTTATATTTTTTATCATTTTTTTTAATTCGAAAAACTCTAAAAAGGGTAAGTGATTAAATTTATTGAAATTATTATTATAGAAAGCGAGTTTAAAGCTTATTGTACGTAGCGATTGCTTATTAATATGCATTTTTTAATTTACTTAAATTTAAATTTATTTATAAATTCAGTTGAAAGATACTCAATTCATAAAAACAATAATGCTTGGATTTGCATCGGTCACAAGCCATCACATCTGTACGGGTGCTCTGTCAGCTATCGGGAGATCAGTTACTTATCCATGCATGAGCGATGTTGGTTTTTTTTTATTTGCATTTTAGCTAATTTTTTTCTTTAATTATTTTGATTAATAAAAATTGTTTCTTAAAATTTGGGGGTGTTATCTTGAACAATGAAAGTGTATAATTGTTTATAGAGGGGCACCCCTCACAAATATCCCCTATTTATCTTTGTCTTTTTATCCCAACTCTCATATGTAGTGAATTGGTTTTACTAAATACCTCATCCCTGGTTTACAACTCCCCAAACCGACCTATGAACTTCTATTTTATGGCATAATCTTGATGACATATCTTATGTTTTTAAAGAGAAGTACCACTTTAATGATGATGAATCCATGCAGGATCCATTTTTCCTGGCTGATGCATCGAATGCCGTCATCCGAGCATTGAAAACCAACAACTTGTCTGTAATAACAAAGGCTGCATGGGTGCTCAGCAATCTGAGTGATGCATTTGTACTCAACAGGTAAGCTGCTGTTCACCTGTTTATTTGTGCTGGACATTTTATCATTTGTTTTGCAGTACATAATTTTAGTTTTCACATCAACTTTAATTTATGGTTATATTTTTATTTACTCTATTGTAAACTGAGTTAGCATTGGTTTCAAAGGGGTGCTTTAATGCACATACCTTTATCTTTTCCATAAGAGATGTGTAGAATTGAAGTTTTGGCTTCTGTTCTCTTTTTCGCAACTTCAATAGATCCCATTCCTGGTCACCTATTTCCCATTCCTGGTCACTTATTTCCCATTCCTGGTCACCTATTTCCCATTCCTGGTCACCTATTTCTCATCCTGGTCAACTATTTCCCATTCCTGGTCACCTATTTCCCATTCCTGGTCACCTATTTCTCATTCCTGGTCAACTATTTCCCATTCCTGGTCACCTATTTCCCATTCCTGGTCACCTCTTTCCCATTCCTGATCACCATAAGTTTATTAGCTCTCTTTCCATCAAAAATATATAATGCAATAATAAACAAACTAAAATCAATATTCAATAAAAAAATGCTGATATTATGTAAAAATAATGAGGTCCTTGGCCTTTCAAGCAGACATCCAGCTAGACTAAATTTCTATTGATTAGCTGAAGATACTGCTGCTATACAAAACACCTGCTTTACAACAACAACAGGAAACAATATTATAGCAGGAATGAATTGTTTTCCCTTCCAAATTATATTAAACCAGCATACTGATTGGCTGTCTTTTTGACATAATTCACCTATTTTGATTGTAGATATGAGTCCTTTAAATCCAAATTATGAGGTTCAGTGATTATGGGTTCAAGCATGAAATGTCGGCTCATTCATATCTCAATTCCATGACTTCAGTTATATCTCATATCAGTTACAAACCCATGCACACACACCTCTTTAACATGTACAATATTAATAAATAACATAGTATTTTATATTTCTATATATATATTCATGGAAATATGATATAAATATAATTTAAACATCTCATTTACAGTCATCTCTATATCTTCTCATTTTAAATTCTTTTTATTCAGACTTAATGAGGAGTTTGTCAGCAATATATCTGAAAGCCTTCTTTTGAAATTACTGGAAAGCTCCATTGATTTGTGCAATGCTCATGAGAAACCCAGATCGAATGCACTGAGAACTATCGGAAACTTGCTAAATTATCTGCCACCATCATATCTGGGTATTATATCGAATTGGCATTGTTGTTCATTTGATTGAATGCTGGAGCATGTAGGTGTAATTCAGGGTTGTCAGTGAGGCTGGGCCAGGTCCCGAGTTTTGAACCCTCTTGTGGGATTGGGTCGATTTGATGGATTGTTATTATGCTATGATATAGAATGCATTTCTATATAAATTGATTTTATTTGTATACTAAGATAATTCAATTGTCAAAACCTGGGTTTCATAACAGTAATATTCTATGCAAAAACTTAGAAAAGTTGATGGGGTAGTGTCAGTGCTGGACCCCCCCTCCTTTTTATTTTATTTTATTTTATTTTATTTTATTCCTAGTATATTATTAATGCAATAATTCAAATAATTTAAAATAGATTGTATAAATAATTTATGTCTAAAATATTTGGAATTCAAGAAATAATTCCACGTCGAATCCTTTGTGTTAACGAGCCAATCAGAGCGCGTGTGATTTCCCGCAATTAATAGGGGTGTATATTTTTTAATAGATTGAGAAATCTACCGATTAATTGATTAAATAAATCTCGTGGATTATAGTTTATATATTATTATTAAATGTAAATTTATAATGCGCTTTTTTTAAAAAGTCACAAAAGCGCGTCGCGTCAAATCATAAATTTAGGAATAAAGTTCGGTCTTAAGCAGCTTCCTGAAACCGCCGAGGTCCAAAGCTGGATTCCTCAGGTCAGCAGATAGGCTGTTCCAAACAACTGGACCAGCAGTAGAGAATCCGCGCCTGCCGAGAGTCGTTGTCTTTGACGATGGAACGAACAAGTCGCCAGCCGCCGCCGATCGAAGGTGGGACCGACCAGCAAGCGTTGAGATCGGTACACACAATTGCTGCAGGTAGACCGGAGCCGTGTGGTGGAGGCACTTGTATACCATCAGACCCAACTTGAACTGAATTCTCTGCGGGAAAGGGAGCCAGTGAAGTTGCGTCCGCATGAGATCTGATACGGGAGACCAGCCGGGCAGCTGAAGAACAAGACGAGCGGCTGCTCGGAGAATGGATTGGAGCCTGTTGATTTGAAACTGTCTAAGTCCGGCCATGACACCATTACAGTAATCAAGCCGGCTGTGCACGAGTGCTCTGATGAGTGAATGGGCGGAGTCCATGGTGAAGCTACGGCGGACGACGCGCAGTTGACGGAGATGATAGAAGCATGAACGAGTAAGATGAGAGGTGTGCTTCCATAGACAACCTACTGTCGACCATCACGCCAAGATTACGAACATAAGTGGAGGGCCTGACTGAGACACCAGCGATGACCAGATCCCCCTTCGGACAGAAGCTGAGTCGACCAGGCGAGCCCAACCAGATCACTTCGGTCTTAGAAGGATTGAGTTGCAAGCGATTGCTCGCCATCCAAGTGCCAATCTCGCTGATACATGCAGACATCCTAGGGACCAGATCGGAACACGACGCTGGCGGGGAGTGATCGTAAATCTGCAGGTCGTCAGCATAAGAATGGACAGAAAACCGATGTTTCGTGGCAATATGTAGGACGTCCGCGGAATAGAGAAGAAACAACAACGGGCCCAGAACGGATCCCTGCGGGACGCCACACAGGACAGAGGTAGGCGTGGACAAAACACCTCCGGAGCGGATGCAGTGGGACCGATCAGTCAAATAGGAACGAAACCATTCGAGGACGACGTCTCCGAAACCATACGAGAAATGGAGCCTGTTGACCAAAATTTGATGGTCAACAGTGTCGAAAGCAGCGGAGAGGTCCAGAAGTCCCAGTAGCGTGATCCGACCCGAATCAGCCGCAGCGTAAATATCAGACAGTACCTTCAGGACAGCAGTTTCAGTGGAGTGCTGATTTCTGTACGCCGACTGAAACATCGGGAGAAGGTTGTTTTCACCGAGGTAGATGTTTATCTGGGCGGCTACGCATCGTTCCAGTAGTTTTGACAGATAGGACAGATTCGAGATTGGGCGGTAGTTACCGGTGTTGAGCGGATCTAGATTCGGCTTCTTCAGGATCGGTGTGATGACAGCATTTTTCTGGGCAGGAGGAAATTGTCCCCGCTCTAGCGATGAATTTACCAGGAATGTCACAAACGGTGCCAGTTCACTAGAGTATTGCTTAATCATCCATGTCGGTATTGGGTCCATGGAACAATTTTTGTTTGGTGAAGATTTGATGAGCCGGGTAATGTCGTCGACACTCACAGGTTTAAACCTCAGCAGGTCGCAGGAACAACAGCCGGGGTCGAATCGTGGACTGGAAGCATGGGAAGTAGACTGGCGGATATCTCTTATCTTATCATTGAACGCTCTCGAGAAATCATTGGCTGTAAGATCTTTTGGCGAAATCGGGTTGCTCTGAACCCGACCGAGCACCCCAGATAATGTCCGCCATAATCTCAAAACTGCATATAATATGTTTATAAGTAGTGAAAATATTATGTCTTCGCGATCGAGATTTAAGGAACTAATAATATGTTTAATGCTTGTTTATATCGGTTTATCGATTGTTCTGATTTCGTGGTTTTTTTCCTATATAAGGTAGGGACGATAGCTTTTCCGCCTCTCTTGCTCTTCTTCGCTAGACTCTCTTGCTGTTCGTGTTTGTGTGCAAGGCTACGTTTGCTTGTATTATTTTAGGAGGGAAAGTCCTACGTGACTGTTTCCACGCGGTTTTCTCTAATCGCTAGTTTAAACTCGTTCCTGCTTGCTTTTTAAGATTTAATAAAATTACTTCTCAAACTTCTTCAAATAAAGTGTAAAAGTTAGTAAAAGTTACGGCACGTTACTGACAGGTAGGGTCCGGTCAATGTTTTGTAGTGGACCAGATAAGAAATGGTTGACCTACTGACAATCCTGCTGTATTGAAACTTGATAAATACATCTATGGTTAATAACTGTTTATTTTTAGATACTGGGAAATTTGATGATATCATTAAGAACTGCTTTCTTGTAATCATAAAGCACATCCCTAATGGAAGTGTCAAGGTCAGTTGATTTTGTAGGCCATTCATGATGAGGTGTGTGTTTGTCCATGCATTGATTTCGTAGGCTATTTATGACAATGTTTGTGCAAATACTTGGTATTGTAAATATATTGAAAATAAATGTGATTGAAACTGCATAAAGAGATGATGAGTTTGCATGATATGTTTCAAACTCATGAAATGGTGCAAATTTACAAGGGGAGTTTAGTTTTTTCCAATGTGTTCAGCTTTATTTTGTATCAAAGAATTATTTATAATGTTTATTTTTTAGTATTAGGGCTTGCAAGTTAACGCACTAAAAACACGTTAATTCGTTAATAAATTAACGTAAGTTAAAAAATTTAACGTGAATAAAAATTTTAACGCACAAATTTTTAATCTATGGTTTTAATCACTAAAACATCGAAATTAACCAATGATATAATTGACTTTATTCCCTCTGTTTTTTGTTTTATGTTTACTCAAGTTATTTCCCAGTTTTCGAATAAATAAATACTTTGTTGAGGCAGAGCATTGAGTTATCAGTTTATGTTTGGGAGCGTTGTATAAATTATATTTTAAAATTATCTTCAAACATGATTAACGGTGCATATAGTTCTAAAAACGATTAAAAAAATAGTAATTAGTAAATATTGTTCGAAGGAATTCAAGTATCATCGAAGTTTGACAACATTGCAATATGATTCAAACAGTAAGCACCCTTTTACGGCGAATAAAAATAGCCAAAACTACTCTTCATTATCAAAACAAGACTGGGTTCAAGATATATGAATTTTTTAAAACATTTTCAGACATTTAAATAATAAAATTTTATATTTGTTAATTGTTCTAAATGTTTTAAGCTAAAAAACGTAGAACAGTTCATGCATTGCCTTACAGTTTTCCACTTATTCGTGTGTATGTTTTTACATTTTAAGTAAATTTTTATTGTGCGATTAAACGCGTTATTAATCGTGATTAAAAAATTAATCATGCGATTAATCGCTATTAAAATTTTTAATTGCATGCAAGCCCTAGTTAGTATGTATGTGTATGTATGTATGTATGTATGTATGTATGTATGTATGTATGTATGTATGTATGCATGCAAAAGATTTTTAAATGTTTTCAAATTGTTTTAGGTCAGATGGAATGCTTGTTATGCATTTGGAAACATCATGTGGAATGAACCGGTACTCTCACAAATTTCACATAAAATGGTTAAAAAAAGTTGTATTTTTTGCATTCACTGAAAGAATCCTTGCATTAATTATTTGAAAATTGCTTTAATATCAAATGGTTACACACGTACAGAAAGAGATAACAAAGGAGCATATCTAATCTGCTCCTGATTTCTATCCTGATTATTGATTCTACATAGGATTTTACATTGAGCTTTTTTATTATTAAAGATAACATTTAATTTTATGATATGATTTAATATAAAAAATTTCTTCACAATAGAAAGATGCATACTCGGCATTGGTCAAAGCAGTAAAGACTTGTAAGAACTTCAAAGTTAGAATCAGTGCTGCAACTGTACTTGCAATTCCTTCCAGGAGGGAGATGTTTTTTCAAGGAGAGGAATCAAAAACATCTTCTAAAGTATGGTCGAGCCTCACAAGCCACAAGAAGTTTGTCGCCGATCGTACGGAGAGCGAAAATCGGATGAGCAGCGTGCATTACTATCGATTCACCGTGAAGGATACGCTCGAATTAATGCACTGCGTCCATCCCGGTCAGTACATGATGAAGGTCGATGTTGAAACAGAATACGGGATGATGCAAAGTGAGGAGAGCAAAAAAGTCGGCTGCATAGAGGATTGTTTTGCCGTCGTTTGGTCGGGTATCCTGTCTGCACTGCTCGAATGTGATTCGACGTCAGCAGATTTTGCTGACATCAAGTACAGAAATACTCTTGTGTCGAGGGTTAGTGGAATCTTTAATGTTTATAATCTAAATGATAATGTGAGCAGAATGAACAAACGTCATGGTTTTTTTTCTTCAGGTGTTATTACATTACGTTGTTCATAACAAATAACAGCATAATCTCAGTTATGCTCTTGACGGAAAGCACTGTTGTTGTCAGTTATTTGCTGTCTTGTCATTTTACCTCTTTTAATTAAGATAAAAATAATTTTTTAATCCTTCATCAGCTTATCAACACACTCCTACATCTGCTCTCATTGGTCGTTCCTGCTGATCTGGATCTTTGTTACCAGTCTCTCCGTGGCAACGAGGAAAAGGTAAAGGATTATTTGCTAAAACAAGGTGAAGAAAATCAGCTGATGACTAATGAAGTAGACAATCACCCCATTAAAAGTAAGTCATTATAAAATTGCTTTAAAATGAGAAACTATTTAATTTCAATAAGAGCTGTCAATTTAAAGCTGTACAGGTGATTTGCTGTCCCTGATATTGTGAAACATAATTTCTATGAAAACTAATTTACATTTTAAATTGAAATGTATGTTTTATATATATATATATATTCAATCTATTTAATTGTATTGTGAATTTACAGTCGATGAAAATATCATGAAAACAGCTAAGCATTTTTCTGAGCTCTCAAATTGCGGCAGGCTAACAAGCCAGCAGAAGACATCTTTGAAAATACTTTCAGAAGTTTTCCTTCAAACATCTCAAAGTAAGATTTTCCGTCTAATTTTTTGTATATATTTTTTATTATATAGCAATATATGTGTTCTTCTGATTTGATAAAAATTTTTTTATTGAAGTCATTTTATTACTTTTATTATTTCTGCTGTCATCATCACCAGCATATATCATAGATCAATATATATATATTAGGGATGTCACGGGTACCCGAACCCGAGTTCGGTACTACCCGGTCTTTTTCTGATACCCGAACTCGAACCCGAAAGTGTGAAAATTTGGTACCCGAACCCGAACCCGAAAATGTGAAAACTTGATACCCGAACCCAAACCCGAACCCGAAAATGAGAAAACTTGATACCCGAACCCGAACTCGAACCCGAAAATGTGAAAACTTGATACCCGAACCCGAACTCGAACCCGAAAATTTATAAGCCTAATACCCGAACTCGGAGTTGTGAACAAATAAATCTTTATAAAAGCTGTGTCTTAGAGATTAATAAATTACAAGTTTTGTTGACGTAACATATTATACTAATCGCGAGCGTAGAAGTTTTGTATTATCACTTTATCACCTTTGCGTAACAAATAACACAAATACGTCATTTTATTAGTGATTGTGTAAACTAAACCACTAATCCGTTTGATTATAATCAGGCCGGACCGAGCCGCGAACGAACTAAAATAATTAAGCCTCCTTCGGTCGAAGAAATCGCAGATAGCCATGACTCTAAACTTTTTACTTCAGTTATATAACCTTATATTTATTCATTCATATACTCAAAGTTTTTCTGATATAACAAAGACCCTTTGTTATAAAGATAATCTTGCATAATCCTAAGCTTTAACTGGCAAAGTCTATAAATGATCTATGCGCCACAGTTATTTTATTGGCAAATGTGTAAGCTAGGACACTAATCCGCCTGATTGCCCGACCGGACCGAGCCGCGAAAAAATTAATAAAACAGAATAATTTAAGAGGTAACGTATTATGCTAATCGCAAGCCCTACAAGTTTTGTATTATCACCTTTGCGTAACAAATAACACAAATAGGTCATTTTATTGGTGAGTGTGTAAACTAGACCACTAATCCGCCTTATTATCTGGCCGGACCGAGCCACGAACGAACTAAAATAATTAAGCCTCCTTCGGCCAAAGAAATCACATTATTTGGAAAGCTAAAAAAATAACTTGTTAGAGTTTATTCAATACGTGTAATGTCCAATGGATGAATTGATCTCTCTCGTTTGTATATGTATATACACTAGGTAAATTTAAAATCAATCCAGGAATTTGAAATCATAAACCAGTACCCGAACCCGAACCCGAACCCGGTTTTTGGAAAACTACAAACCCGAACCCGAACCCGAAAACCTGAGTTTCACAAACCCGAACCCGAAAACTCGAGTTTTACAAACCCGAACCCGAACCCGAAAACTCTAGTTTCACAAACCCGAACCCGAACTCGAACCCGAAAACTCTAGTTTCACAAACCCGAACCCGAACCCGAAAACTCCAAAAAGTACTACCCGTGACATCCCTAATATATATATATATATATATATATATATATATATATATCATGAGTTTGAGTTTGCTTATTCAGCTATCAATACATTCGTACAAAATCACAAAAATTACAGACAAAGCATTTAAAAGATAGTCATTAGAATAATTTATGTAAAATTGAAGAGGTGATGGCATCAGGCCCCTCTGTGTTGAGGAGTCATACTGCAACAAACCAGAGCGAGTTGGTCTTTGAAAATATTCACTGAGCAAGCATCCACTAGTTGCTGCTTCAAGGAGTTTCAGCTGAAAGTCACTCATAGATCAGCATATATCATATATCACCATATATCATAGCTCACCATTTATCATAGATCACCATATATAATGGATCAGCT
This sequence comes from Erpobdella octoculata, assembly GCA_963978895.1. Classification (NCBI taxonomy): domain Eukaryota; kingdom Metazoa; phylum Annelida; class Clitellata; order Hirudinida; family Erpobdellidae; genus Erpobdella; species Erpobdella octoculata. Next base: position 31,380,524 of record OZ022240.1, read on the forward strand.
TATATCATAGATTGCCATATAACATAGATCACCATATACCATAGATCATCAGTTGTACAGACCAGCAGTTTAGTAGATATCTATACTATTTTTTTTTAAATCTTAAAAACAAGAGAAGGAATTACAATAATGGTTAAATAACAGGATTATAAAGATAGAAAGAAATAACTCTGCATAAAAATTCTACGAGCCTTACAACTCGTTGAATACTGGATGGTGTCGTGTATTGTTAATCTTCAAAATCAACCAATCAGCAAAGCCCGTACAATTCAAGCGTGTAGTAACACCATCTTTTGATTTCAATCGCCATTATTTTTTTTCAAAGTTCAGTCGTGATTTAAAAAAAAAATTTTTTTTTAATTATTTAATTTACCTCTTCAATTATAATTTCATTCTACTGGTCATTTTACTTTAATTTATGTTATAGTTTTTTATTATATTTAAATAGTTAATAATTAAGCTTTATTCTCTATCGTATCAAGTGAAATAATATTCTTAATTTTAGTCTCTACGTTTTTTTCTTTTTTTAAATGCCTGGAGGAAAAACCAGAAGTGAAGCTAAATTGGTGAGCGACATTGCGGGGCTCCATTTGTGCGAGTGCTGTATTAAAGCAAATGATGAGCGATTGAAGGAGTTGATGGAGCGGGAAGAAGATAGACACAGTGAAGTTAATGATCTAATGCTGGAGATGAGAACCTGTGTTAAAGAATCCAGAGAAGGTACCATGGAGACGAAAGAGATTAAATCAACCATGAGGAAGATGCACATACGTCTGGAAAGTTTAAACAGTAATGAAGATCTACTCAAGCAGCAGCAAACTCAAATCCAAGAGGCAATAGAAATAATGAAGAGAGACTCTAAAAAAAGAGAGGAAACACTTGCAGATGAGAGAAAAGAATCCTCTATGAACAAGAAGAAACTAAATGAGATTCTCGAAGAAGTTAAGGGGTTGGCAAAGAAAATAGCTGGAGTTGACCTTGAACCCATTACAAAAAAAGTTGATATAGCGACCAGGAAGTGGTCGGAATTGTTTAAAGAAAAGGTCGACGAATTAACAGATGATGTCAAGAGAGTTCAAAACACTGTTCTGACTGGAAGGGATGAACAGGTGTCAAGCCTACAGACTTGTCTCAAAAGGGCACTTGATGTTAGGAAGCAGGAGGATAAAGATGAGGAAGCAGATAAACTCAGAAGAAAAAATTGTGTTGTTATCTATGGACTGCGAGAATCGGAATCGTCAACGGCTGATAAACGCATACTGGATGACAAGACAAGAGTCGAGGAATTGTTGAGGGTGATTTCGTGCGATGATGCTGAAATTGTCAAGGTAATCAGGCTTGGAAAAAAGATCGAGGGTGAATGCGAACTCTCTAGACCCAGACCGCTTAAGCTGGTGTTAAAAAATGAAGACCAACAGACAAATATTCTCAGATCGGCAAAAAACTTGAAGATGATGAAGGAAGGAGAATGGTCAGCAGTTTTTATACACAGGGATATGACTGTAAAAGAAAGGGAAGCACGAAAGCTCCTTGTCGAAACCATGAAACAGAGGATACGGGCCGGAGAGACAAACTTGATCATCGTGAGGGACAGAATTGTGACCAAAAGATTTCCCGTTGTGGGAAAAGTCTGAGAAATTCTGACTCAGAAGTATTCAATGAGCGATGTAAAGCACGGGGACTGACGGAAATAATTGAACGTAGCAGTGCGATGATTGATGCGGATTTGTTGAGTGCGTCGGAATGGACAGGCGGAGATGAGAGAGTTGATGGACTCAGAAGAAAGACAACTGAATTAAAAAGTGATTATAGTAATAGTATTGCCACCATATCAAATTTTGGTTCCGTGAATGAGAGCAAGTTTTCTTTGTCTCAAATAGCGGAAGAAGAGATCTCTGAATTTGCAGTGAATTTTGGACTTGGGGACATCGATCCGGATAGTAATTTTCCTGAAAAAGGACTCTCAAATGCCTACATTACTCCATCAGACTTTGATAAATTACCAAGATCTTCTCAGGAAATATCTTTTCTACACATAAATTGTCGAAGTCTATTGCATAAAGTTCCTGACATTGCTATTCTAAATAATTTTGTGAGGTCTAAAATAATTGCGGTGACAGAAACGTGTTAAACCCTGACACTAGCGAAGCCGTAAATATGCCTCATTACTCCTTCCACTCAGCATGTCGTTGTAGCGGAAGGGGAGGAGGCGTCGGCTTCTTCATTCACCACACCATTGGAGTCTCTTCACTTGAGGTGCCCCTTCAGGTCACATCATTCGAGTATCTATTTACTAAACTAAAGCTACAGAGTGAAACAATAACAGTTGGAGTCATTTATCGTCCACCTGCTACCAATCTTCAAGTATTTAATAACGAATTTAAATTATTACTGGATCATGTTATCAAGCAACAGAACTGTGTACTCTTAGGAGATTTTAATATAAATATAGCAGAGGAATCGTCAAACATTATGATTCAGGAATTTAGTAACATTGTATCAAATTATTGCCTGCATCCGAAGATTGTCCTACCAACAAGAATTACCTCAACAAGTGCAACGGTTATTGATAACATATTTACTAATATACTTGATAAGGAGGAGGTTGTAAAAATAATTGTTGACGACATCTCTGATCACCTCCCTGTCTATTACTCAATCAAAACCACAAAAAATAAATCGGTGAACCCTAAAACAAAATGCAAAAGAGATTTCAGTGACGAAAATAAGAAGAACTTTATTGGACAACTTACCGGTGTGAATTGGACCGAATCATTATTGCTCTGTGACGAAGGATGTGCCTCAGCAGCTTATTGTTCGTTCATCAAAACTTATTGTACAATATATGATACCTGTTTTCCCATCACTCATAAGCGAACAAACTTATATCATTTCAAAAAACCATGGATGACTCCTGATGTCCTAAAGTCTTGCAGGACAAAAAATACTCTTTACAAAAAATTTCTCTCCAAGCGTACAGGTGACAGCAAGCTAAAGTTCACCTGTTCCAGAAACAAGTTTAGAAAAATTAAAAAAGTTGCTATTACTGAATATTATTCTAACAAATTTCGTTCATATGAAGGCAACTGCCGTAAAACATGGGATCTAATAAAGCATCTCTTAAATAGAAACAGTCATGAAACTGCCTCCTGTACGTTCTATAACGCGGAGGGTTTTCCACTAGCGTCATCTACGGACATTGCTCACTCGTTTAACACATTTTTCACAAGTATTGGGACTGAGCTCGCAAAGAAGATTGTGTCAAGCAATTTAGACTTTCGACAATATCTTAAAGATCCCATACCACAATCAATTTTGTTATCAGATGTTACTCCAGAGGAAGTCATATCAATATCAAAGACTCTCAAAAACTCTCACAGTGAAGGCTGTGATGGAGTCAATTCAGCTCTGGCAGGATATTCGGTACCTGTCATTGCTCATATTCTGACGGCCTTAATCAACTGCTCCTTTAAATCAGGCGTCTTTCCGGATCTGCTGAAGATTGCCAAAGTTGTTCCAATTCATAAGAGTGATTCAAAAGAGAGTATTTTGAATTATAGACCAATATCGATCCTTCCATACTTTTCAAAAATTTTCGAGAAAGCAGTCTTCAACAGATCAATTTCTTTTTTCAACAAGTTCTCAGTTATCAAAGATGACCAATTCGGATTCAGGGAGAAACATTCGACATATATGCCTATCTCTGTTATTCACTCAAAAATTTCTAATGCTCTAGATCGAGGCCAGCCTACAATTGGGGTCTTTCTGGACTTGGCCAAGGCCTTCGACACAGTGGACCATGCAATCTTACTGGAAAAGCTGCAACATTATGGTATTCGTGGCAGGTGTTTAGCATGGTATCGGAGTTATTTGAACAATCGTACCCAGATGGTCTCTTTTGAAAATTCTATCTCTTCTACAATACCAATTACCCTGGGAGTTCCACAGGGCTCGGTGCTTGGCCCACTCCTATTTTTGATATACATCAACGACATGTGCAATTCCTCTGAGTGCCTTGAATTTCTGCTCTTCGCCGACGATACGAATGTATTCATATCTGGTGATGACATTACCGAACTTTTCTCTGTTATGAACAAAGAATTGATGGGAGTTGCTAACTGGTGCAAAGCAAACGTTCTTTCACTCAATGTAAAAAAAACTGTTTACATGTTGTTTCATAAAGCAAGGAAAAATATTAGCCTTAATGAACTGTTTATATGTATTGGTGACTCTGTTCTGTCTCGTGTTAATGCATGTAAATTTCTTGGGATTGTCATAGATGAACATCTTACTTTTAAACCTCATATTCAATATGTAACTAGTAAGTTATCAAAAAATGTTGGAATCATTTCACGTATTCGCCCTTACATTACTCTACCAGTAGCAGTCACTTTATATTACTCATTTATATTTCCTTATTTAAATTATTGTAATTTAATTTGGGCTTCTAATTACTCAACTTATCTGCAGCCTTTGCTTAAACTTCAGAAAAGATATTTACGTATCATCTTCAGGTTACCATGTAGTTCTCACACTGATCCATTTTTTAGACAATTGAACATACTTAAAATTCACCAAATAAATCATTTTCATGTGGGAATCTTTATGTATAAACTTGATCATAATATGCTTCCTGATTTATTTAGAAAATTGCTACCTCAATCATCCTCATTACATTCTTGTGTGCCTCGTTCATATCCAAGGTATAGACCCCCCCTTTGCTAAATCCAACATAAAGCTTCGCTCAATTGTATGTGCGGGTCCTAATGTGTATGAAAAAATTCCGATGACTATATCTCAACAACCAAACTTATCCTGTTTCAAACGATTACTTAAAAAGTTTATTATTGAGTCGCCAATGTTTCAATAGCACTTGTACAGGTTCAATATATTTCTAATTATTATTTGTGTACAACGAACTTTGTAGGCAGCCTTCTTAGCGGGATGTAAATACCCTTTAGGTTTTTGCCTTTTGACATCTTTTTTGTTTTATGGACCGATAACCTCGTTGTCATTTTTTTTTAGTGTTCGATTGCTAATGCTGTTTTGTTTTCTGATGTCAATAAAAAAAAAAAAAAAAAAAAAAAAAAAAAAAAAAAAATGTCATAAGAACTGTGTGGGTGCATACGTTTTGATAAATTATACAATTAAAGAACAAGATATATTATATTTTTCTATCATATTTGTATTTTTACAACATTGTTTTGGTTAATTTTATTCAATTTTTTCAAAAATTTGTGGGGTCCTGTTTTGACATGAGCCCTGTAGGCCCTGCATACAGGTGCCATCTCATACTTTATGTTAGACTTAATTGGTCCATCAAATGGTATTAATATAGTGTCGAGAATTTTTTAAAGGATTTATGTATATTAATTATCCTTGTCCAAATGATTCTGTAGTCATTGTTTTGTTTGCTTTTAGCTTCTTTTTTGTTGTGTTTTTTTTGATATCAATAAATCATTTAAAGAAGTTAAAAAGAAGTTGATAATTATTTAAAAAATGAATGTCAAACTATTTTATTTTCAGATTCCACAACTCAAGCTGAGGCTCCATCCGCCCCTGCCGGGTCAAGATTTTGTCAAATATACGATTGATTGTGTTTGTCGATGTTTTGAGAGCTTTAATTTGCATGTTGTAGGTTTAATTTGTATTATTATCAAAACAATATGAATCATTTTGAGCTACACTGTTTATTTATTCTTACACTTCCTCTTTCTTTCCACTTTCTCTCTCTCTCTCTCTCTCTCTTTCTCTCACTCACTTTCTTGCTCGTGATCACTTTTTCAGATTTTGTCAACAAGCAACTTTATCAAGTTTCAACCAATTTGGTTGTTTCAGTTTTTTTATTATTTTGTTGTTAAATAATCAGTCAGTCATAAAATTGAATAAAATTATTAATTAGAATTGATCTATTACTTACATGTTATAATTATGAATGAATCTAAAAATAAATGTTAGAAAGCAACCAAATGTGCTCCTCTGCTGTCTTATACATTTTATAGCATACAATCATGAGGAATTTCTTCACCAATTAAAATTAGTCTTTCTTTTTCTTTGTATGACTTTTCTTCCTCTTTTTCCCTCTGGGCAGTGAAGACATGTAACTGGAGGTAGTTTCGCTGGTAGTTATGGTTTTGGTACCTTCGAGTCTTGGGAATTCATCCGAACAGGTCAGACAAAGTGATTTTGGATGTTGTTTATCTATGCTTGTCAGTTTACTTTGTTTGTTAGTGTTGGTCGACATATCTATCGGTTCATCTTGTGTTAGCGTTTCCGATGCTGGTTCTGAGAATGACAGAGTTGCAGAACTGGGTGTCTGATCGGCACCGTATCCGCTAACAACTGTAGATTCTTTACTTTTCTCTGAACTGAACGGAAGCGATAATTCAGCTGTTGAATGTGGACTTCCAAACGTCAACGAGCTTACTCTATCAGCACTAGAAGACAGGCTATCATCCATCAGTGGCCCCCAGAATACCGGAATGTAAGATTGATTTGGAGACAGCTTGCTGTAGTCATCTGACCTTGAATTCAACTGATCTCTACTGCGAGCTTTCGGGATCAACAACGGCGAAGGCCTGCTCTGTGTGTTTATGTCGTAAACTTCTGGTACATTTTTATGTCCGCCGAGCGTCGTGTAGGCGTAATTAGTGAACGTGTTGTACAGATTCACTATGCTGGAGAGAGTGGAATCGAACGATTGAAGGAGCATCGGTCCGGGTGTGATCTGCGAATTCGACTCTCGTATGCTCGAACTTGGAAAAGACTGCGAATCTAAGGTCAATGAACTTCTGATGTTATCGCTTGAAGTGTACAGTGAAACGACTGGAACATCGTGGACATTTCCAACGGAGCACCTCGACGTCTGAGGCACAGTCGAATACGTTTTCTTACCGGTTTTGGCTCCTGCACTGAACTCCCAGTAGTCTGTCAAATTTGAGGGACCTGAATAAAAGCTTTCCGACTGTTTACCTTCGTTGTCTTCTTCATAGCTTTCCGAACTTTTTGTGGTCTGGCTAGTTTGGTGACGAGAGATCTTCGGATCGCTTCTTTTTTCAATTTGTTTGTTTTCTTTGGCAGAGCTGTCAACCGTTTCCTCGTTTTTTGAGTTAATTTCTTGATTAATTCTTTGAACAATTTTCTGCATAAAAGTTTGCATTTCAATGTTTTTTTCCGGCTTAACATTACAGTCGTCTTTCTCGCTGAATTGGAGGCTCACTCCGTCGCTGCCTTTTTGAGTATCTGCTACTCCTAGCCAGCTGGTATTTGGAATTTCTTTTTTTAGCGTTTTTGGTTTCTCGGGAACAGATCTGGATGTCATTTTCTTTCCGAATTGTGCTAAGTTTCGGAGACCCGGTAGTGACTTTAAAATATATGAAGGAAGTTCAGTAACATTCTGACGCTCTTTCGAACCACTAATCAAGGACAAGTCCGTCAATGGTGACATTGAAGTAAGTTTAATTTTTATGTTATCTTGGGCAGTTTTTTGAGGTTTCTTAATTGGAGATATAGATCTGATTGCTTTGGCTAGTGCCTCTGTTGATTTGTCTTTCAGCATTACTGCCTCTGCCTTGAACACTCTCACGGCATTACTTATTGAGTGTTGTATGTTAGCAGTATTCTGAGACATTATTTTAACCTCTTTTTCTATGAGATCAAGAAACTCATGAATTGGAGGAACTTTATTCGCATCTGGATCTTCTGGCTCCTTAACTGGCCATGTCGACTTGCTGTATGAATTCGAATGTCTAGTTTTTGAAAGATCATCTTTTTCAGCTTCTTCGTTGTCAAACAGGCTCGTCAGTATGATCGTGTTAAAGCTAACCTTTCTCTCTCGTCTGAAACTATGATTACTTTCTTCATTTTGCACCGACTTGTCCTGTTTAACTCCGTCTAAAATATTTAAAAACTTCTCATTGTCTGATTCAAAACTGCCATTGCGAGTATCAGTCGACCTCATATCTGACAAGGATCCTGTGTCATCGACGATATCAAAACCTGCCATGTCGCATTGAATTGATGCATCGACCAGAAAAGTTACAGAAGTTTTCTTACTACTCTGATTTGCTTCCTTGATGGACTGTGGCACCGGTGAAATTTTTTTCTTCAAGATAGGTTTCGTTTTAAAGTCATCTTCTGAAGAAGCCAAAAATGAATTCTTCGAGTCAGTCAAAAGAACTGGTATGATGGAGCTTGGCAAGAGTTTTTTGAATAACTTTGGAAAGTTGGAGTTTTCATCAAATACGACATCTAGAGGTGCAGGCTCGACAGGTTTCTTTTTATCTGTCTCAGTTTGTGTGCTTTGGTTTCGACCGTATTTATTGCGTTTGATCTTTTTTACCTTGCGTTTCCTCTTTGAATAGAACATGTCATCGATGTCATATTCGCTGTCTTCTGTTTTCCCCGAAGCATCAAAAGTGTCAGACATTTCGTGCTCTGTTATAGGCTCTCTTTCAAAAAAGTTTCCCTGTTTGAATGGAAAATGCTTTCTAGGAATTCGGTTCTTATTAGAGTAAAATATCCTGCTGATTGAAAAAACTTTCTTATCGTCTGTCAAGTCCGACTCTAAAATATTTCTCATCAGAGTAATCCTAGCTGCGCTTTTTCTTTTAATATTTATGCTTTGGGCAAAGGCCTCCTTCTGAGACGAAACCAGCATTTCGTAGCTGTCTAGCAAGCCCAGACGCGTAGCAGCTGGGCTCAAAATGAGTTGTGCATTCGTGTATTCCAGAGATCCAATTTGGACTTTCATGGAAACGTCGCTTGTCTGATTGTCTTTTATGGACGCACGTTCTTTGTCAGATTGTGTCTGGATGACTGATTGGACCTTGCTCCAACTTGAGGACTGTGGTGGGAGCTTGCTGTTTGGATAACTGGAAGAAGTTAGAAGTTTATCATTTATAAACCTGGTTCTGTTTTTTTCTATCATGTCACTTGCCACACTCAAAAGTGTGTCATGTCTGCTCTGGTCCATAATATCTTTGTCTTTAGAAGCCGTCTCAATTTGTCCGTTTTCAGCATTAAAAGGAATTGACTGTATCAAGATGCTCCTATCTTTGGCAATGTCTACGATTATTGCTTCGTTGTTTCCGATATCTTCAAACAGTTTTTTAAGCGTCATGTTGGATACAGATGAGCTATCTTGCCTGCTGGCAAACATTAACCTGATTGAAAAGTTAGCTTTTTTCTGAATATTCTGTACTTTGTTTTCTGTTTCTGGTGCTTTATTGATGTCTGGGTGACTTTGGTCTTTTAATTCCTCGTCATAAAGAGAGCCGATACCGATATCTGTTGACGAAAATGCTTCTGTAGCATTCTCTACTTTGTGAACATAGTCTTTTCCGTTTTTCAATGAATTAGAGAAAATCTGGAATGAGTTTTTTATTTTGAGAAGATTTTCTGGCTCAACTTTTGGAAAGGTTTTTGGGGTATCAGTTGTACTGTGCTGAAGGCTTTGAGATTTTTTGGTGTCGGTGGACAGGGAACTCGCTACTCCGCAGGTTTCTTTGTCGCGTTGATTTATCAAACTTTCGATGTCAGTCGTAGCTTTTTTAACGGCAATTGGTTTTTTAGAGCCCGTTGCTTCCTGGCTTTCAATTTTATGAGTATGCAATCTGCAGCCTATCTTGTGTATATTTGTGTTAAATAGATGTTTGAAAGTTTCTTGAGATCCTGAAAATGATTTCATTACTTCAATGAGTGGAAAGTAGTAATCGAAATTTTTTGGTCCTTTTGTTCCATTGCTATCTTTCTCGTTCTGCCAATTTTTCTTCTTTGAAAGTTGATGCTTGATGAAAATGAAAAGCTTTTAGCAACGCCATATGTATGTACCTACGGCTTTATTTTCGAAATCCGACGATTTTTTTTAAATATTTAATATTTACAAATTTTGCAAAACTTGACCATTTAAACTTTTTTAGACCAGTGCACCGGAAACCATACCACCATGTACCTTATCCGACCCTCCCCCGTCGTCGTGCTATTATAGAAATATCAAATAAATAATCACCTTGTTTTTATTTTTTGAGATTGACTGCACGCACGAATTTGCTGTAATTGTACACTCGGCCTCGTGTTCTTTCAGAGCTTTTTGCAACAATAGCACAGCTTCAGTTAGGCCTTCGATCTTATTAAATATCGATTCAAAAACTGATTCTTTTTGACTAGAGTTTCCCACATTGGGTACTTCATTAGGAATCACGTCATGACACTGTGGTGCAACAAATGTGTCAGCAATGTCCTAGATAGAAACAAGTTTTAAAGTTTTAAAAATAAACATTGAAAAATAACAAAATATTGCTTAAATACAACAAAAAACCTGCAAACCTCTGCATTAAGATTTTGTTTTTCCACGTAAGTTCCATCTTTAATTTTAACCTCAAGTCGTTCTACTTTATTTTCTGACTCAGGAAGATTCACAAGCTTGTAGTTTTTCTCCGCTATTGACTTCAACTTTTCAACTTTTTTCAAGCTCTTTTCTTTGATTTTCGGCTTTGGCAGCAAATCAGGTTTGTTCTTTTTTGATGGTCCCCGTCGAGACAAGTTCTCTTCTTTCGGCTCAGCGTTTGATTCAGGACTAACTAAAACTTTTGTTTTTTTCTCGTCAACATAAAACCTTAACTTAAATCGCGAACTTACTCCGAGTATGCTTTCGTTTGTTGAAATGTAAAGAAAAATGTATTCTTCATCCGTTGTCTTCACCTGATAGTTAACAAGCATTTTTATACAGCATGCAAACACTGGTGAAGAAACAAATTTTAAATGTCAAGTACCTCGATATCCTGAAAGCTGAATGTGACGGATCTCTCTAAAAACCTTTCTTTAAAAGATGGTCGCTTCTGAGCCCATTGAAAGAAAACAAACTCAAAACTGTTCTCCGCTTCTTTGCTGCACCTGAAAAGTCCGACCCAGTCGTCAGACTTTGGTTTAAAAGTTTTAAGAATTGTGTAATTGAGGACCAGTTTGTCTCCAATAGCCAGAAACTCGGGGATTTCCTGGAATGACACTGGCTGGACGCAGTCAGCGCAGGGCAGCTCGAAGTTGAAGCAGACTGGTTTCTTAGCCATTTTCAGATTCCTTCAAAAGCTAAAGTTTAAAAAAACTAAAAAGTTTGCGGAATTTTATTACCAAGATAAATTTATAAATCAACAATTAAGCTTACATATTTTAAGATGTTTTGCAAATTTTTTAGTCTCGTTCATAATTAATATATTACTATTTTTTTGTTTTATCGTTTCAGTTTTTTGTTGTACCGAAGCTGAATTATTACGTGTTATAATAGGCTACTTATGACGTTTCAAATCAACAATTTATGTAGCGTTTAATTTTTTAAATAAAATCATTCGATTCTTTTTTCTATTGTTTTGTCTTCAACAAGACAAACTCTTCTACTTGTCATTCAAGTATTTCTTGTTGATAAGTTGTTTTCCATGTGAGACGCTTCAAGGTCTATAGATCAGAAGTTAGTAGTAACTAGAGATTAGCCTGTTAAATATCATTATATATTTATATATCATTTGATTCATTTGGCAATTGCAGCGCCATCTAACGGCCATACGCGAAGTTATGACGTACAAACATACATACATGCAGACATAGGAAATTATGTATGTTGATCATAGATTAGGCTGACCAAAACAAAAAACTATATTTTAGCATGCCTGTATACGTTATTTCTAGAATTATTCAGCTACTCACGTTGAAAGTTTCTCATGTGTCCCAGAATAGTGGGACTTTGGTAAAGGACGTGAAGGTGTGGAATTTTTTTAAATAAGTTTATAGTCCTTTACACCAGGTGTTATAAAACTGAAATGGCTGTATGTTGGAAACACCTAAGTACTTCCTGTCGTTGATCATAGTTTGATCCTTTTAACTTTTCCCTCCTCCTTTCTCCAGGCTTGGGACTGTCAGCGTTAGTGAAATTTTTATGAAGCTTGCAACAATTTAATGCTCCAATTGTGTCGTGCTGTATTGTATCGCATTGTTATAAATGGCACATAAATACTAAATGTGCTGTGTCTTTTTGAAAGACTTGTATGATCTGATAATACAAGTGGTATTTCAGTTATATAAGCGCGATGAGCCTGAAAATCACACCACCCACCCAAATGTATTGATATTATGTATACAGTCCTTATACTTATCTATTTAGCAAACTCCGCCTTGCTTTTGCAAGCCAGTCCCAAGCCTGGAGAAAGGAGGAGGGAAAAGTTAAAAAGATCAATTTATGATCCACGACTGGAAGTACTTAGGTGCTTCTGACACAACCGCTTCAGTCTTAAAACACTTGGTGTAAAGGACTATAAACTATTATATACAAAAAAATTATCTATTTAGCTAACTCCGCTTTGCTTTTGCGAGCCAGTCCCAAGCTATAATAAAGGAGGAGGGACAGTAAAAAAAATAAAATATGATTAACGACAGGACAGGAAGTACTTAGGTGCTTCCAACATACAGCCATTTCAGTTTTAAAACACCTGGTGTAAAGGACTATGAACTAATATACAAAATAATTTTCCATTTAACTATGTGGACCACAGACGTGATTAAAAATAATTTTACACACACATATATATATATATATATATATATATATTATTTTATATATATATATATCACATATATGATATATATATATATATGATATATATATATATATATATATATATATATATATATATATATATATATATATATATATATATATATATATATATATATATATCATATATCAACTTTGAAGCCTCTATTACTAGCTGAAGGTTATAAACATCGATGCTCAAATTTTAAGTCTACCTTACCTAAGAAGTTATTGAATGCTGCCTCTCAACTACGTAAAAATACTCAGATAATTATCCGTAAAGCTGACAAATCACCTACGTACGTCATTTTAAATCGTGACAATTATTTTTCCAAACTCAATACAATTCTCTCTGACAGCTCTAAATTTCAAAAAGTGAAAGCTGATCATACTGTTAAGATCAGATCTAAACTAAATAAGATCATTGCGACTCTTATTAAAAAGAAGATAACAATTTTTTCTAAAATAATAGGTGACTATAAACCTGGTTATATTTATGGTAATGTTAAAATACATAAGAAAGATAACTCATTAAGACCTATTATTTCACAATGTCCTGCTGTTACTTATAATGTTGCTAAAGAAATTAATAAAATTATTTCTCCTTATTGTCCTTCTCAATATAGTCTTAAATCTTCTTATGATTTTGTTGATCTTATAATATATACACACATTTATTTATAGAACATATATATGAACAATATTTTATATAATTCTAGATATGGGCATAGAGACATGTAGTTTGCGCCCATCATTTCTTTTATGTTATGTTATGTTATGTTGATCTTATTCATAGTAATGGAAGTTTTAATATAATTGCGTCTTTAGATGTTGAAAGTTTGTTTACCAACGTACCTGTTATAGACACAATAAATATAATTTGTAAGTGTGTTTATTCACATCCTAGTATTCAACCTCCTCAAATCAGCCCTGAAGTCTTGAAAGAATTACTTTATATATGTACAACGCAATCTCCTTTTTTATCACCTAATGGAGACTTATATGTACAAATTGACGGTGTAGCTATGGGGTCCCCGTTGGGCCCGACTTTCGCTAATTTTTATATGGGTGATCTTGAAGCACGTGTATTTGAAAATCACACCAAACCTTTTCTGTATTGCCGTTATGTTGACGATATATTTGTTTCAGTTGATAACTTAGAAGAACTGTTTAAACTGAGAGATGCATTTGTAAAAAATTCTAAACTACAATTTACTTATGAACTTGCTAATAATAAACATCAAATTCCTTTTTTGGATACTTTAGTTACTCGAAATGTATCAAAACTATCTTGCCAGGTCTATACTAAACCCACAAACACAGACAATTGTCTTAATTATAATAGCGATTGTCCTGAAAGATATAAACTAAATGTTATTAATAATTATATTAATAGGGCCTATAAATTTTCCGAAACATGGTCTGATTTTCACAACGAAATTCTACAAGTGAAACAACTTTTGATAAATAATAATTATTCTAATTCTATTGTTGATGCAACTATAAATAAATTTATGTCACGTATTACTGATAAAAAACATGTTTCAAAACCTAATACCAATAACTCATCAAATTCTTGTATAATTCCATTATATTATGCTAATCAGATGTCTAATAATTATAAAATAGATGAAAAAGTGTTGAAAAACATTGTGTATGATAATATTAAGGTTGTAAATAAAGATAATACACTCAAGTTACACATCTATTATAACAATGGAAAAACTCATAATCTTTTAATTAAAAATAGTATAAATAATGTTTCTAGCCCTGTAGCACAAACCAACCTAGTGTACCAATTTTCGTGTCCGTTTCCACATGGTCAGGTGGAAAATTACATTGGTCATACTAGAACTACTCTGTCTCGTAGATTGACTATGCATTGTCAAAGTGGTGCCATATACCAACATATGTCAACACAACATTCAATCAAACCATCACATAAATTTCTAATTGATATCACCAGTATACTAATGAAAGAAAATCAACCCATTAAGTTAAAATTAAAAGAAGCTTTAGCTATTAATAAATGTAAGCCTTTAATTAATAAACAATGGTATTCTTTTGATTTAACTCTTAAACTTTTTGGTTCTCTAAATAGTAATAAAACTAATAATTATAATAATAAATGTTTTAACTCATCTACAACTTCTGTTAAAAATATGCATGTTAATAGTGCCAATGTTTCTTCAGGTATTTCTTCGTTGAATGAATGTTTTGTACCAGACGTTTGTGTTTCAAAGGTTATAGATAATGTATGTGATTCTTCTTCCAGTCACGTCCTTGAAGTTGACTGTAATTCCGTTGTTAAAGGCTTTACTAACTGATCTTAATTATTTAGTTATTACTGTTATTATTATAATTATTTTAATTTATATATTTTTTATGTTGTTACATTTGTATATAATGAATTTAAATTTTATTTTAATTGTATTTTAATTCTTTTCAATTAGTTGTATCTTTTACCATTTAGTCACTGCATTTTATTTTAAAAAGTTAAACGGCTCTGATGATGGCAAAAAATTGCCGAAATAGATCTATTAGCCTATAAAATTATGGAGTTTGTGTTTGGTAATAAATTATTTTTAAACCGATTTAGATTATTGGAAAAAATTAAAAATAAAATCGATTCAGCCAAGTGCGCCACTTTTTTCAATCGAGTTTTCCTAAAAGAATATATATATATATATATATATATATATATATATATATATATATATATATATATATATATATATATATATATATATATATATATATATATATATATATATATATATATATATATATATATATATATATATATATATATATATATATATATATATATATATATATATATAAACTATTATAAAATATATATATATATATATATATATATTTTGAACGTATTTCGGCATAATGTTTTCTTTTAGGCATGCTCTGTTAAAAATGATAGACCACTTTGCGTTGATACGTTTTTTCACCAAGCTTTCAAAATCTCTTGAAATCATGATAACTCCACTTTTTAAATAGATTTATTAAAAACGAGGGCTGACCGATCGGTTTCGCAGAAAAGCATCTTCGGAGCCCTTTAAATTAAGAAGTTAAAATGTATTTACTATAATGCGAAAATAGAATGAAACTATAAAACGACAAGAATAAACGTTAATGAAAACTGAAATAGAAAAACAACGTATGGAAAGTGGAAAGCAAGATATAAAAGGTAGGTAACTAACGTACAAGATTAGTAAAAACCGAAGCGGAAAATAATTGTAAACAAAACGAAAACGTGGCGATAGCGGCCGCAGCGCAGGTATTTACGCAACTATGCGCTAGGTAATTGTTGTCAGGTGCACGCAATCAGGCTAGGTACGTCTACCGCGTCGTATTGTTATATTAACGTTGTTGACAAGTCGAGCAAATAGCTGGAAAGAAGACACGGACTCCACCGGAAGACGGTCATCAGACAAGTTACCAACGCCGCGGCTACGCACACTTTCCGGACTGGAGTTATCACGTGATGGGGATCCATGGACGGGACACAGGCCCTGGCCATCATTGCAGACGACGTCAGCGATCAGAAGGTGAGCAGGAGTAAGAGGGCCGACTCCTTGGTTGCCACGAGAAATAAAGTTGTCCTCGCCGCTCGCCGATGAAACCGGATGAACATTGTTAAGAACATCGGTTGTCGGAGTCAGAGAACAAATGGCGATTAGAGTGTCTTCTTCTGGGTCGCCAAAAGAAACGGAATTGTTTTCGCCGGTGGCCATCTGAACTTCTTTAACTTCATTAAGAACATCTGTAGTTTGATGGCTAACGGTAATTGGAGTGTCAACTTCTTGGTCACTACAAGAAGCGGAATTGTCTTCGCTGCATACGGCCAGATCTTGGTCGATGTTGCCAAGAACGTCGGCAGACGGAAGGTAAGTGGTGATTACAGGGTCGACTGGTCTGTCGCCACAGGAAGTAGAAACCACCTCACCACCGACTTTTGAAACATGAGAGTGAGCGCACACATTCGAAGTATGGCGTGGCTCATCCGCGCGCGAAGTCGTTTCACTTGCGGAGTTATGAGTGACGGGATAGACGTTAGCACAGCCGCCGTCTGCACCACAATGTAGCAGCAAGGTACGTCCGAACTTGTCGTCGTGGATATTTATGCTAGGTCGTTGCTGAGAGATCATCAACGCCTCTTTAATTTTGAGACGATTAGGATCAGGGTCGTAAGAGACAACCTCGGTGTTGTCGCGAAGCATTTTTTGGTTTGGCTTAGAGCCGTGGAATTTGATAAAATGCGCGTGTAGACTCCCACCCTGTGTGTGCATCGTCAGACGGCGAGAGAGTGTTGTCCGAGTGTGGCCAATGTAGGTTTCAAGATTATTGTGAGCATATGGGCAAGTAAACTTGTAGACGACGTTTTTTCTCTGCAAAACGCCGCCGTTAATAGGGCTATTTCTCAGAACCAGGTTATGGGTTTTCAAGTTTTTGTAGTAGATGTGCAGTTTTAACTCATGGATGAAGGATTGGAAACTTTAACGTTGTCGTAGATTATATTTCTTAATACTTTTTCATCCTGTTTGTAGTTGTCGTGCATTTGAGCACGATAGAAGATGGGAATGAATGACCTCTTAGATTGCTCTGTGGTTGCTGAGTTATTAACTTTTCCAGCGACGAACTTTTTTATAGTTTCGTCGACCATTGTATTTGAGAAATTGTTGTTAATAAGGAGAGCTTTTATTCTTTTGAGTTCAGCATCAAAGTCGTCCCAACTGTCAGAGTAGTTGTAAGCACGATTTAGATAACCGGTAATTACACTGGTTTTGTACCTTTCAGGGCAGTAACTATCACCACTTAGACAATCGCCACCACTTGTTGGTTTTGTGTATACAGTTGATCTAAAACCGTGTTCGGTTTGCGTGAGCAGAAGATCAAGGTACGCCAACTGCTTGTTAAAATTGCTGACCTCCGTTGTGAACTTTAGAACGGAGTTTAGTTGTAGTTGTTGTTGTAGTTTTTCGAGATATGATACGTCCTGACATAGAACGATAATATCATCGACGTAACGAGCGTATAACAAAGGTTTTGTAAACGTACTGAAAACCTTGTTTTCAAGGTGACTCATATAAAATTCAGCGAACGTGGGTCCGAGGGGTGAGCCCATTGCGACGCCGTCTAATTGAACGTAAAGTTCACCGTTAGGATGACGAAAAGGAGTATCAAGGGTGCATAAGGACAAAATCTTCTTCAACGTTTGTTTATTGATAGAAGGTGCCTTTAGCGATGGGTTTTCGTAAACACAATCTATGATGATATCGATTGTTTTTCTGACTGGAACGTTAGTGAACAGACTTTCAACGTCGAGAGAAGCCAAAAGCCCATCACAGTTTTTAACAGTTCTAAGCAATCCAATAAAGTCATTCGTTGATTTCAAAGAGTAGCGACTAGGAAGATAAGGAGTTATTATTTTGTTGATCGTTTTGGCTAATTGGTAAGTTGGTGTAGGACATTGGGATATGATTGGCCTCAATGGATGGTCGGGTTTATGGAGTTTGACGTTACCATAGAGATAAGCTGGGGAATAATCGCCAATAATCTGAGAAATCTTTTTATCCTGTAAGTCAGAATTAGCGAGTCCAATGAGCCTGTTGGCTTCTTTTTTAATTAAAGAAGTTGGATCGCGTTTGATTTTTCGAAACTTAGTGTCATCGGATAGAATAGAATTGAGTTTATTAAAATAATCAACTTTATTCAAGACAACGTAAGTAGATGACTTGTCGGATTTTCTTAAAACGATGTCGGGATTACTTTTAATAGATTTATGAGCTTCTATTAGACGTTTGGGAAGAGTTGAAAGTTTTCTATTTCTATGCAAGTGGCTTTCAGCACGAAGAAATGCCTCGAAACCAGGATTTACGATTACACGGCGGCTAACAGCCAAATGTAAAATCTGCTCGTATACAATTTCAAGTTCGGTTTGTTTAATGAGAGGATTGTAACGGCTACCAATGTGGCAGTTGAAACCCAGCTGTAGAAAGTCAGTTTCGTCTTTTTTTAAGGAGTAATCAGACAGATTAACATAGTGTAGAACGTTGTTTTTCAAGAGAATTCTTTCCACAGGCAGTGACATATTATTGTCAAACAGTAAATAGAATTCTTAAGTTCTACACATCTCATGAACCGCAGTTGACCTTCCATTAAACAGGATTATCGCACACTTTGATCCTATTGGTCTAAATAGCTTAAATATTTCTATTATTACATCAAGGACTTTCTCTGCAGGAATTTGTACCAGTTCAATTTTAGAAATTCCCATATAGGCTCATATAGGTCAAACACAAGTGGATGAAAACTTAATTTGACCTGAGCCGTACGTGAATCGAACCCGGGACCTCAAGCGTAGATGTCCACGATTTTAGCGCTTTACCACCACACCTCTCTTCGCGTTAAGGATGATTCATTATACACGTAAAGGTCCCAAGGGCAAAGAGGATGGGAGTTTAACAAATCTATACATGGCGTAGTGGCGTAGCGTAGGGGGAGATGCAGTGGCGTAGCTAGGGTGGGAGCAGGGGGAGCGGCCGCTCCCCCTGAGACCATTTTCCAAAAAGTGGGGTCTTTTTGGCCTTCTCAAGAATTAAAATAAATATTTTATTAAATTTAGGGCTGTCAAAAATCTGTCTCAGTAACCTCAAATGTTCAAATTCAGTTGTTTTTTGGAACTCCAGAAAGTATCTATACATTTTTTTTAGCAGTTTACCCCGTCTTTCAATATTAAAAGAAGAACAATGCAAATGTATACAATCTTTTGCGCTGACTCTAAAAAGACTTTGCGATACTAGATGGGCATCCAGGAAGTCAGCACTAGATGCAGTCTTGCAGAATTTACCAGCACTAATAGTTGCCCTGCAAAGAATCGTGGATGGTGAGATAAAAAACTGCACTGCTAAACAGTTGGCTGAGGCAAAGGGTATTCTTGTAACAATTGATACGTATGAATTCTTAGTTCTTCTAATATTCTGGAAAAAAGTGTTAGAGAAGGCTTTCAGTTTATCCACATATTTACAGAAAAGCAGTATTGATTTGGTAACAGCTTCTCATTTGATTCAACTATTTGAAAACGATATGAAAAACATGAGAGATGAATTTGAATCTGAATTTGAACGTCTTGAGAATGAAGCAGCTGAACTTGCTGAAAAATGTGATATTACAACGGAGTATAAGCAACAAAGAATTCGGAAAAGAAAGAGATTCCACGGGGAAATTTCAGAGGATGATGTAATATCTGATGCCCGAAAAAAGTCATAGTTGAAACCTACATAGTATTACTTGATTGCATTATAAATAGCACAACTAAAAGATTTGAACATTTTCAAAATGTTGCTTCCAAATTTAGTTGTTTAGATCCGAAGCATTTTAGCAATGACGATAATGTGACAAGATTAGAATCTTTAGCAGACACGTACTCAGATGTCATCGAAAGTCGAGATGAAATTGTGCAAGAGTTTTTTTCATTTAAAGACATGTACAAGGAAATATTAGGTATAATCAAGAAGGAAAAAAATTCTAGTGTCGAAGAAATGACCATCAACAATGTGCTCAAATTCATGATCGCCAATGACATGTGCTCCATTTTTCCTGGCCTTTTTACAATGTACCGTATTTTTCTGACCTTGCCAATAAACAGCGCTGGTGCGGAACGTTCCTTCAGCCGACTGAAACTCATAAAATCGTACGTGCGTTCTACAATTGGTGAGGACAGGTTGTCAGGTTTAGCCTTGATTACGATCGAAAGACAGTTTGCTAGTGAAGTGGATTATAACGAAGTAATCGATAACTTTGCAAGAATGAAGCCCAGACAAAAAAAACTGTTGTAATTAGTTTACACTGAGTAAGTATATAAACTGTATAATATACTATAATTGTTACTAAACAATACATAATATTGTTTTTCTACCTTTTGGGTGTTCCAGTATTTCTCTTTGAAATACGAAAATAAATACGTATGTAATAAATGAAATGTATTTAATTAAAATTCTTTATTTTGGTAAGTGGGCCTTTTATATGTGTTCACCGCTCCCCCTGGTGCTAAAACCTGGCTACGCCACAGGGGAGATGCCCCGGACGGCACTTTTAATGGGGCGGAAAATTTTCCAGAAAAAAATTGTTGTATATAAAATAAATAAGGAGTAAATGTTGGAAATGTATCTTCGACTTTGGAAGCAAAAAAGTGTATAGAATTGTAGAAAAT
>OZ022240.1:31403833-31518472 GCA_963978895.1 Erpobdella octoculata
GCAGCACGACGAAAAGTATGGATGAAAACAAAAAGACTACAAAGGAGTGGTCTAGTTTGTTTAAAGAGAAGGTTGAAGGTTTGGTTTCAGGTGGATCGGCACAGAAATCTGTGATGGAGTCCTGGGCAGGAGTTGTGGGGGAAGTGGTTAAGAAAAACGTGCAGGAGGTAAACAAAGAGGTGCATCTTGTTTGTAAAGCTATCGAGAAAACTAATAATAAAATTAAAATTAGCAACGATTTAGAAGATAGGGCAAATAACATTTTATTATACAGGGTAGCTGAATTAAAAGATCAAGATGTTACGAAATGCGTGTCTTATGATAAGACGCAAGTTCTTAAGCTATGTTCCCAATTATCAGGGGGGCATATTGGCGAATTTGCTATAAAAGCTATATTTAGACTAGGGGCTAAGAGTGATAAAATACGACCAATATTGGTAAAATTCAATGATAAAATTGCTAAAAATATTATAATGGAATATTTAGTTAAGATTAGACAGTTAGATGAAAATCTGAAAAACGTTGGTATTAGTCACGATCTAAATGTCGAACAAAGATCCGAAAGAAATAGATTGGTGGAAGAAGCTAAAAAACTGCAAAGTGAAAATACGGGGGAACTCCACTGATCTCTATAATATATTATAGAGATCAGTGGGGAATTCATGTTTCGGGTAAGGGGTCCACCAGAAAATATGAAGGTAATAAAAAAAAAAAGAATGCAATCAGTTAAACGTTTTGAACATTATGTATTCAAATGTAGATTGCATTACTAATAAAATGAGTGAGATAAGATTATTAGTAGATACAGATGACGTAACAAAAGATATCTTAATTTTTACTGAGGTAAATGCAAAATATTATGTAAATGAATTTATTGAATCCGAATTCTGGATAAACAATTTTAATTTGCATTCATATAATTTTATGAAAAAAGGATTTAGAGGTATATTTTGTTATGTTAGATATGATATTAAGTGCCAAATTATAAATTTAGGGATAGATTTCAATGAATATATGTGTATTAAAATAGATGAAAATCCTGATATTTTTATTCTTATCATCTATAGGAGTCCGAATTCAGGTAGAGAAAATAATAATAATTTATTTCTACTGTTAGAAGCTTTCCAATCTAAAATAGGAGTAAAATTAATAATTGGAGATTTTAACTTTCCAAACGTTGCCTGGAAAAATAATACTTACAAATCAAATTTTAAGTCATCTGAAGATAAACTGATCAACTTTTTAAATGATAATTTTTTAACTCAACTAATTAAGGAATCTACAAGGTGTCGCGGATCTCAAAAGCAGTCCATTCTAGACTTGCTTCTAGTCGAGGACGTCGATTTAATAAATTTAGTATATAATTCCCCACTAGGTAAAAGTGATCATTGTGTGTTAAATTTCTTCTTTATTAGAAATTTTTATAAATCAAAAACCATTATCAATATATCCAACTTTGATTTTAACAGTGGAAAATATAATTTGATGAACGATTATTTGATTGAGAATCTGTACTGTGATGAGTCGGAAATAAATAACAATGTTGCAAGTAAAGACTCGGTTAACAATATGTGGCATTACTTTTGTCAAGTAATGAATGAAGCTATTAGGAATTATATTCCTGTCATTGATGCTGATAGAATTTTAAGATTTAAGTGCCTAAGGTTTTTTGGCAACATATAAATAAAAACAGAAACTGTCAAGCTAAGTTAGAATATATGATAAAAACTGATATAAACGGGTCTGCAACAACTATAACTTGTGACGTTGATATGGCAAATTGTTTAGCTGAATTTTTTAAAAGCGTTTATATAAGCAATGATAGTCTAGAAATAAGTCCCACAATTAACAATAATATTATTGTCCACATAACGGAGGAAGTAATAATAAACAAATACGCGGTCGAAAATAAAATTAATAAATTAAATAAATACAAATCTGCAGGACCAGATAATATTTTTTCAAGGGTTCTGATAGAATGTAAAAATTCTATTTCTAGCTATTTAAGGAATTTATACAACAAATCACTGCAAGCTCAAATGGTCCCTGATGATTGGAAGTATACCATCATTACGCCAGTTTATAAGAAAGGTGATAAAAATACTGCAAGTAATTATAGGCCAGTCTCTTTAAGTTGTATCTGCTGTAAACTGTTAGAATCATTGATTAAGGATGAATTAATATTACATTTTTATAGAAATAAGCTTCTAGATTATAGGCAATACGGCTTTACGAGAGGAAAGTCAACTACAATTCAGTTGTTAAAATTGATGGATATGTGGAGCAGTGCATTAGATAAAGGGGAAACAATAGACGTGGTATATACGGATTTTGAAAAAGCGTTTGATCGTGTATCTCATGCAAAGTTAATTGATAAACTAGAAAATTATGGCGTCAATGGAGGCTTAATTAATTGGATTAAAGATTATTTAACAAACAGAACAAGTAGTGTTAGGTTTAATAATAGCACATCTAATAGATTTAAAGTTACAAGTGGGGTACCTCAAGGTAGTGTTTTAGGGCCATTACTTTACATAATTTATGTCAATGATATGTTTGAAATAGTTAAGAATAACTCGGCGGAGCTGTTTATGTACGCTGACGACGCCAAAATATCTAAAACTATAAAAAGCAGTGATGATCGATTGATATTGCAGAGCTGTTTAAATTCATTAGGAGATTGGCGTAAAAAATGGGAAATTAAGCTAAATGCTGGTAAATGTGTTGCGGTGAGATATGGACGCCAATTAGATGATCGTCGGCTATATAATATAGATGGAGTTGAACTTAATTTTCTTGACAAAATAAAAGATTTAGGTGTTACATTCCAGAGTTCACTAACATTTGTAGATCACATTTATGAAATAATTAAAAAAATGTTTTTCACTGTTAGGTATAATTTCACGAAATTTTAAAGATTTGACAAAAGATTCTTTTATATTGATTTATAAAGCTTTGGTTAGATCCAGATTGGAGTATGCAGTCAGTGTGTGGTCACCATGGAAGAAAAAAGACATAGAAGCCATTGAAAGAGTCCAGAAGAGAGCAACAAAAATGGTCAAGGCATGCAAGGGATTGAAATATGAAGACAGGTTGAGAATTTTGAAGCTTCCTTGTTTAAAGTACAGAAGACTGAGAGGGGACCTGATTATGCTTTACAACTTTATTCAAGACAAAGAAGGATGTTTGTGTTTTCCTAATATAGAGATATCAGAAGAAAGAAGAACAAGAGGTCACAAGTTCAAACTGGAAACACAAAGATTCAACGGCAACTGCAGAAAATATTTTTTCCTGACCAGATCGACTGCAATTTGGAACAACCTCCCTTCGAAAATCATAGAAGCCGAACAAGTTAATGAATTTAAAAGATTAATCGACTGTCATTTCGAAATAAGCGACATTATGTACAACTATAAAAAGGATTTTTAATAATATATACATACATTTATTTATAGAACATATATATGAACAATATTTTATATAATTCTAGATATGGGCATAGAGACATATAGTTTGCGCCCATCATTTCCTTTATGTTTATGTTTATGTTTATATACATACATATATATATATATATATATATATATATATATATATATATATATATATATATATATATATATATATATATATATATATATATATATATATTATATATATATATATATATATATATATATATAATATATATATATATATATATATATATATATATATAACACCAACGAAGCGTAACCTCATAAATATTTCGCATTACAAACATGTATTAACTTATTAATTCCTTAGAATGACACTTTATTCCGTCGCACTGAAACAAAAACGACGTTTTAAAACCAAGTTAATCCACCGCGGAAAATCACGAATTTGATTCAAACGAATCAAAACATCTCTCCCCGATAAAACTGCATACCTAAATATTCATATATTCCCAGCTGAGTGCTCCAGGTATGTTTTGAATGGTAAAGCTCGCAGATCATTCGAAGCCCACGCCTCTCTGTTTTGAAAACGTACTCGCACGCCTCACCTGACAAAACGTTTGTCACCGGTGAAGATAAACGCAATAATAAATATTACGGCGCTACCATCGAGTCTTAAGCCATTAATTTGATTTACACGAAGCTCTTGTAAGACTTTATGATCTTTTTCGAATGGATTACTTTCGAAAGTTTCGCAGCTGGAAGGACACGTCCGACTGAATCTCGCAGGACATCAACTGGATACAATTCTGATTTTTATGGTGACTACAAATCGAATTTTGATGTTTTAAACATGTTTGGGCAACTGTTATATATTATTTTTATCGTTTTAATAGACCATAGAGCTGTGTAAAAAAACTTCTAAGTGTTTAAAGATATTCCGGCAAAATCTTTTAAATGTTTGACGAGGACTGTTACAACAGTGCTTATAGAGCTTTAGACAGAGATTTTAAGGATGGACGCTACCACATAGTGACGGGTCCAACTGCCAAATATCCATATGACCGAGTTATACATCTCCAGTCTCCATCCAACAATAACAACTACTCCAGGAGAGGCGGAAGCAGCAACAATCTCTTAGTTGTTGATGATCCTTACTTAATTACGGATCGGCCAACTAACGGCTACCTTGGTTCTCCTAGAAAAGTTGACTTCCATGACGGCCTCAATGATAAGTATCGCAAAAGCAAATCTAGCCACAATTTGAATGAGTATTCAAGTTATTCACCGAGACCAGGAGTCTTTGCCGAACAGTCGAGTTCTTACGAGTACTACAGAAAAAACGGAGTGCAACCACGTGTGAATGGAAACCATATTCAAGAACGTCTCCAACGCGATTCGATCTCGTCCGACGATCGCAATTTTTATGGCCATGATGGGCACTATTTGAGGCCAAGAAATATTCGTAGGTCAAACGAAGATAGTGAATCCAGCGATGATATGTGGATGACAGTTGGTTCAAAGTATTCTAGGTCGGGAAATCCATCTAGCGTGCTTAGGTCTCCTCGTTCACAACAACAGCGTATTTTTGACGAAAAAGGTACAGCCCACAGTTGGGACTTGAAGCCTCCATTTGGAAATCACTGGGGTGAAGTCAGAGAATACAACTCTTTTGGAAAACTCAATAGCTCCCACTACGGGGACGACAGCAGTTCAACCAAACACCAATTTAGCAACAACGTCAGAAATTACTTTGATCCTCGTCAAAACTACGACAAAATCGTTAAACGAATCGAAGTTGAAAGATCTGACAGTGGAGGTACTGGGGATTTCTCCGCAAGAGATTATTGGGAAGGAAGATGGTCAAGTACAAGCGGTGAAGACCGCGGAAGATATATCAAAAGCGCTTCTCCCTCGATATCCAGTGATTTCCAAAGACGCACAAACGCTAACAAAATCAGCAGAGCCAGAGAACAGTATTTTTCTGCTGGTGACCTCCTGGCTAATAACCACAAATCTCTCGGAATTTTTAAAGAAAAGTCAAATTTTGCCTCGATTAACGAAACAAAACCAAATCCAAATTCGAGGGTTATCTACGATGGATCAAAAGACAGACTCCGCAATTGTACCAATCAAAATAATTTTGCAACTTTACCATCATCATCTCAAAACTACCGCATTACAAATACGAGCGTTTCTAATAGCAAAGAGAAAAAATCAGAAGCTGAGTTCCTGAGCAAGGTGCAGCAAGAGTTGGAGCACCAGAGACAAAATCTGACCGGTGAAATAGATAGACTTCTCTCGCCTATGGGGACAGACTTTGAAAAAGCAAGGTAGCCATTTTCATATTTATTGCAGTAAATTTAAAATTGTTATATTGACAAAATGTCCAAGTTGAAAAGCTGGCGAAATTGTTACTGAATACTAAAACCAATAAAAATTTTGTAGAACTAACTTTTTCCAACAAAACATTTTCGGTTATTAGAGGACATACATACATACATACATACATACATACATACATACATACATACATACATACATACATACATACATACATACATACATACATACATACATACATACATACATAAACATTCATTTATATATATATATAAGATGAATGTCATCCATTTTACGTTGATCCTAAAATGTTTTAGACCTCTAAGCCAGTCGGTAAGTTGGTTAAACATTGATTACAAGATTTTGCCTAAAAAGACGAATCAGAAAACAGACACCAGTAAAATAAAATTGTAAAAAAACATGTCAAATCATGTAAAAAGACAAAAATCTAAGTGTTTTAGTCTGCATACTTTTAGTCTGACTGACCATCAATTTTGTAAGGATTCTATGAAAGTATTTTATGGAATTTTAATTCCGGTTAACTTATAAAAAAATGAATATCATTTATCTTAACCATGCTCTTCTGGGGTGGTGCAAATGATCTCTCATTACCCAGCCATCTGGCGCCTATCTTCGTACTTCGTTGCATGCTGCTCATTTACGTGTATACTGTGTATAGCCCTGGCAGCCCTACGAATCTCACTCACGTTGATGCATTAATTAATTAATGTATTTCTCATATTTGTTCTGTGCTTGCTGGGCTCAGTTAGAGCAGATCGATTACTTATAATTTCACAACAGAAACTTCTGGTTTTTATTTTTTGTTTTTAAGCCTTTTTTAAAAGTTTAGTTAACTTCAAAATATGTATTCAGTTAGCAAGCGAGTGGTTTCTGCTATTTTTGAAAATCAATGCTGCTATGTTGGTTTTTTAAACGGTTCACGTCAAAAATGTTGCGCTACAAATACAAATAAATATAAAATTTAATTTGATTTCTATTAATGTTCTGAAGCATATATACCTATTGTTACCAGCAGATAAAAGTGATTTAAGATGACACTTCACATTAAAGCTGCTTTTTTTTAGAATCTGTGAAGTTTGAGGTTATTAGCAATGGCATCTTGATTTTTAAATTATTATATGTATTATTATTTAAAATCTTTTTTATCAAAAACTAGCGGGGTTACCCGGCGTTGCCTGGGGTTTTTAGAGGTTTTTCTAATGTTTGTCTCTCTCGCTCTCGTTTCCTTCTCCACTTTCCCGTTTTCGTCGCGTTCCCGGTCGCTTTTCCGCTCTCGGTCGTTTTCCAGCTCCCGATCGCTTTCCCGCTCAGAAGTTTTGTTATCGATTTTCTCTCTTGCTCGCGTTTCCTTCCAAGCTTGCTCTCCCGATTCCAGTCGCTTTCCGCGTTCCCGGTCGCTTTCCGCGTTCCCGGTCGCTTTCCGCGTTCCCGGTCGCTTTTCCGTTCCCGGTCGCTTTCCCGTTCCCGGTCGCTTTTCCGTTCCCGGTCGCTTTTCCGTTCCCGGTCGCTTTTCCGTTCCCGGTCGCTTTCCCGTTCCCGGTCGCTTTCCCGTTCCCGCTCACGCTTGCTTTCCCATTCCCGGTCATGCTTGCTCTCCCATTCCCGGTCATGCTTGCTCTCCCATTCCCGGTCACGGTTGCTCTCCCGTTCCCGTTCCCGTTAACGCTCATTTTCTCTTTTCCATTCTTTCATAACTTCTGTTAGCCTATAAAACGTAAAATAGATTTGCTAAGACTATATATATATATATATCAGGGCTGCACAACCTCCGGCCCGCGGGCCGGATCCGGCCCGCCAACGTGTTTTCTCCGGCCCGCGGGATAATTTCGTTAAACACAGAAATCTGGCCCGCGAGCCAAATTCGTTTTCAAAAAATTTGAATCATACTTATTTTTATAATACTCGTTAGTGCATCTATCGACTTTTAGTGCAGCACATCACTACAAACTGGAGGGTGGCTATAAAATGCGCATTCGTAAAGTTGATTCAAAACAACGAGGCTAGGAGTCACTAGGAGAGGCGCGGAAAAGCGGCGGAGCGATACCATAGCCTATGAAGATCATCCGAGGCTGGTTAAATTGCTAGCTGCATGGGAAGTCGATTTGCCGGTCCTTGTCCAACTTATTGCACTTAGTAGTTGGTGGGCTGGAGTGAGTTGAGCCATGTGCCCACGAAAGCCTTGTGCTTTCGGTGGCCTCCCTGCCTCAAAGCCAACATAAACACGTCACCAAACACTCAAACATACATTCCGTCTAAATTGTCTTATTGACAGATACAGACGTTAAACAAACCACACACTCAGAACAACGACAGTTTAATGAAGAGTGGAAAAAACAGTATTTCATGGACTTGTTTAAAGGTAAAATAATGTGTTTAATCTGCCGCGAATCGATCAGCGTCATTAAAGAATTCAACACGACTTGCAAGGTGAGTTGAGAAGACAAATATTGAGCAGTTAAAGAAGAATCTATCGGGCGAGCAAAGTTTTTTCACCAGGAAGGCTGAAGAATCTAAATATTTCACATGGGCCAGCTGCAAAGTGGCCCAGATAATGGTCAAGTCGTCACGGCCTTTCCCAGATGGTGACTTTGTTCGTCAATGTCTTTTAAGCATCTGCTCAGAATTATGTCCAGAAAAATCCACAATTTTCAGCTATGTTCCGTGTCCAGAAAAATCCACAATTTTCAGCTATGTTCCGTTATTAAGAATGACGATTCAACGCCGAGTAGTCGACCTTGCACAAGATGTTACCGAGCAGTTGCACAACAAAATAAAAAATTGCACATAATTTTCAGTGGCTTTGGACGAGAGCACTGATAACATTGATACTGCACAGCTCTAAGTGTTTGTGAGAGCTGTGAACGACAAGTTTGAGGTCACTCAGGAATTGGCTCGAATAGCTTCATTGCTTGGACGTACCACAAGCTTAGATATTTTCACAGGAATAAAGTCAGTTCTTGATAGATTAAATTTACAGTGGTCCAAGATGTGTAGTATGACAACAGATGGGGCTCCTTTAATGATGGGAAAGGAAACAGGGTTAGCTGGTCAACTTAAATTATATTTAAATGAAAATGGTCTTTGTGGTGATGCTGTAAATATGTACCACTGCATTATTCACCAGGAAGCACTCTGTAGTCGTGTCGTGATATTTGACAACGTTATGGAATATGTTTTCAATGCGGTCCATTTCATCCGTGCCAGGGACCTCAATTATCGTCAATTTAGATCTTTCTTGGAAGAAATTCAAGCTGAGTACCAAGACATTCCTTACCACAAAGACGTCCGTTGGCTAAGCAGAGGAAAAGTGTTAAAAAGATTTTTCGAATTACGTTCAGAAATTGAGACATTTCTAAATGAGAAAGAAAGAGAAACTGCTGTGTTTGCTTATAAGACATGGCTTTCTGACTTGGCCTTTCTTACATACATCACAAGTCATTTAGATACTGTCAATAAACGTCTGCAAGGTGAAAGTCAATTCATTTTTAATATGTTTAAAGACTTGCAAGCTTTTCAATTGAAACTCCAGCTCTTCCAGTCTTAGCTGCAGTCAGGGAATCTTGTCCACTTTCAGACGTGCCTACTTTTCAAGCAGAAATACCAATGTAAATTTTTAGCACATCATGAGTCAATTGCAACATTAAAGAAGGAATTTGAAAATCGTTTTCAAGACTTCAGGAAAAGTAAAGAATTGTTTAATTTCATGTGTGACCCCTTCGGCTGTACAATGGACGAAGTTCCTGGTGAATATCAGTTAGAAATCATCGACCTTCAGTGTTCATCTGATTTGAAAGCGGATTTTAAAGACAATGACATTTTTAACTTCTTCAGACATCTTTGTCGAAACAAATACGCAGAATAAAACTTATGGCTTTAAAATTGTTTTCAATGTTTTGGAGTACGTATTTGTGTGAGCAGACTTTTTCTATCATGAATTTGAATAAAAAAGTTTGAGATCGAGCTTGACTGATGGCAATCTCACTGCCATTTTAAAGGTTGCAACAACTGAACTAGAGCCAATCATTGAAAATAAAAAACATTCAGTTGCAACCATCACACTAGAATGGTTTCTATTCATGATTGGACTCAGCTAGATTTTGTTGATTGCAAAATAAATAAATAAAAAAACTTATTTTCATTTCTTTGTAACTCACTTTGATATAGTTACAGTAGTAAGACATGTAGCTCATTTACAATTTAATGTATATTAGTTGTTAATATTTAACGTAAATTTATATACTAGTATATTTAGTTTGTTATTATAAAACGTAAATTTTTTCCGGCCCTCGAGCTATCTGAGAACATACAATTCGGCCCTTGGCCTCAAAAAGGTTGTGCACCCCTGATATATATGAATGTTTGTGGGTTAGTTTGTCTATTATAGAAACGGGAAAGCGACCCGGAACGGACAGCTAGCGGGAACGGAGCAGCGACCGGGAACGGGAAAACGACCGGGAGCGGGAAAGCGACCGGCAGCGGTAAAGCGACCGGCAGCGGGAAAACGACCGAAAACGGGAAAGCGAACAGGAGTGGAAAAGCAGGTGGAAAAGGAAACGGGAGAGAAAGAGACAAACATTAGAAAAACCTCTAAAAAACCCGGGCAACGCCGGGTATCTCCGCTAGTACATACATAAACACACACACACAGACACACATACATGCACATACACATACATACATACATACATACATACACACATACATACGCACATACATATATATATAGTTCCCGCTCGCTCACCCGCTCTGCTCCGCTCATTTTGTGACGGATTTCAAAAAATTTTTCTCTATATTTGATTCCCCTTGACTCCCAAGGTTGTGTGAAAATTTCATTACGATCGGATAAATGGTGTAGCAATGCATGAATACAATACCTATATACATACATACATACATACATACATACATACATACATACATACATACATACATACATACATACATACATACATACATACATACATACAAACATTCATCTATATATATAAAAAAACATGTCCTAACTGACTGACTGACTGACTGACTGACTGATAATCAACGCCGAGCTCAAACGCCTCATCATAGGAACGTGAAATTTGGAACTTATATTACTTTTATTGCATAAGCATCCGCTAAGAAAGGATTTTTGAAAATTTTGCTCCTGAGGGGAAGAAACTGGAAAACAAACTTTTTTCTAAAACAATGTATATCTCGAAAACCAAAAATGAAGAGATTTTGAAATTTGGTATATGGATTCTTCTTGAAAAATAAAAAGATACGTGTTTCACCATTTTTTAAAAATTCGGTTTCCCGGACCTCAAATGTGGGTTGGAAAATTGGGTTATTTGGTTTTTAAACTAGCTGCTACTCAAAAACCTGTGAACGCTACAGAAGTAAAAATTAGTATTTAGTTTTTACTTCAAAAATAATAAAATACGTGTTTTAGCATTTTTTGAAAATTTGGTTTCCAGGACTTCAAATGTGGGATGGAAAATAGGGTTATTTGTTTTTTAAAGTAGCTGCTATTCAAAAACTGTAAATACCACAGATGTACAAATTAGTATTTAGTTTCTATTCTAAAAATAAAGATATACGTGTTTTACCATTTTTTTAAAATTTGGTTTCCAGGACCTCAAATGTGGGGTGGAAAATAAGGTTATTTGGTTTTTAATGTAACTGCTACTCAAAAACTGTGAATGCTACAGGAGTAAAAATTAGTATTTAGTTTCTACTCCAAAAATAATGAAATACGTGTTTTAGCATTTTTTGAAAATTTGGTTTCCAGGACTTCAAATGTGGGGTGGAAAATAGGGTTATTTGTTTTTTAAAGTAACTGTTTTAAAGCTACTCAAAAACTGTAAATACCACAGATGTAAAAATTAGGATTTAGTTTCTATTCCAAAAATAAAGATATACGTGTTTTACCATTTTTTTAAAATTTGGTTTCCAGAACCTCAAATGTGGGGTGGAAAATAAGGTTATTTGGTTTTTAATGTAACTGCTACTCGAAAACTGTAGATGCTACAGGAGTAAAAATTAGTATTTGGTTTCTACTCTAAAAATAATGATATACGTGTTTCACCATTTTTTGAAAATTTGGTTTCCAGGACCTCAAATGTGAAGTGTAAAAAGGGTTATTTGATTTTAAAATAACTGCTACTCAAAAACTGTAAGTGCTACAGATGTGAAAATTAGTATTTTTAGGTTTTGTGCCGGTTAAAAGTAGATGAGTTCAGTTTATCACCGGACGGACGGGCCAAGCCGTTATTTTAGGGTCTTTATATGGCCCTGCCCAAACTTTAAATCAAGGTGGGACGGGCCGAGATTTTTAACCAAGCATATAGACATTTTAGTGATTTTAGGGTGTTCAGACGGGCCGGGCTAAACCTGAAGTCAAGGTGGGACGGGCCGAAGTTTTTCATCAAGTATATAGAACTTCTAGGCCTGTAAAAACGGGCCGGGCCCATATTAGACGGGCGTGCCGGGCCAGGAATTTCGGTTTTTGAAACGGGCTGGGCCAAGTTGTCGACGGGCCGAGCGAGACCTAAAAAATTGATCCGCGCAGTACTCTACTATGTATGCACGGTTCAAATTCTCTAATTTCATGCGAGCGAAGGCGCTACGGGTACTGCTAGTTTATATATATATATAGATGCTAACGATTCTGATTTCTAAATTTAATATTAAACTTGAAACTGGGCACTTTTAAGACTGTTGACAAACTCAAAGAAAAATCTAACGTGGTTTTTTATTTTTTAAGTTAATTTGAGGACTGACCGTTTAGAACTTTATCCTGCTAATCTATTAGGATTGGAAACAAAGTTAACCTCAGTGATGAAATTTCCAATGAGAGCTTGTCCTAGTTCAATGACAATGACGCAATTAACTCCAACCTATGTTTCCCTCTAGAAATCCATCGATTGTGCAAAAACATGTTTTCCTTTCTCTCTCTCTCTTTCTTGTTTCTGTCTTCTCTGTTATTTCTTTTTTTCCTCCCTTTTTTACTTTTTTCAAACTCACTCACTCTTTCACACTAACTCAAACTCACTCACTCACACACTCACTCAATCACTCACTCACTCACTCACTCACTCACTCACTCACTCACTCACTCACTCACTCACTCACTCACTCACTCACTCACTCACTCACTCACTCACTCACTCACTCACTCACTCACTCACTCACTCACTCACTCACTCACTCACTCACTCACTCACTCACTCACTCACTCACTCACTCACTCACTCACTCACTCACTCACTCACTCACTCACTCACTCACTCACTCACTCACTCACTCACTCACTCACTCACTCACTCACTCACTCACTCACTCACTCACTCACTCACTCACTCACTCACTCACTCACTCACTCACTCACTCACTCACTCACTCACTCACTCACTCACTCACTCACTCACTCACTCACTCACTCACTCACTCACTCACTCACTCACTCACTCACTCACTCACTCACTCACTCACTCACTCACTCACTCACTCACTCACTCACTCACTCACTCACTCACTCACTCACTCACTCACTCACTCACTTTATGATTTATTAATTCAATAAAACAAAATAACATTACCAGGTCACCTGTCGGATCTCCGCCCTCTTCTTTCTCCCCCTCCGCACCGACTTTTAACGCAGAAAAGAACAGCTTTTTCGACACCACCGGTCCATTCACAGTTTTCAAAGCGTTTGTGGACGTTAGCGATTATCCTCCTAATTCAGTCACAGTTGGCTTAGATCATCTCGGAAACAAGGTAACCGCAAATATTTTTTTATTTTATTTATTATGTACTTATAGCTTTTAAACGTAAGAAAATGAATAAGTATGATGAGATAGGCGTGGATAAGTGCGTGGGAATTCATCGTACTGCGTGAGAACTTTCTAATTTTGACATATGTTCAATTAAATTTACTTTTTAATAATAATTTTAATTATACACCTATGCATGATTTAATGAAATACTAATAGTTTTTTTAAATTTAATTTTACTTAAGGTTATTGTTGAAGCCCGACAGGATGAGAATCCGCAGAATCCAGTTGCTACATCTTTCACGCAAAAGATTCCAATACCGAGGTAAACCTTTCAGTTATGTCTAGAATTTATTGCAATCAAAAGTTATTTTTAGAATTTATATAATTTAAACGACATGACATTTAGAAAAAACATTCATTATGTACAATTCGAGTGTAGCTCACGTGTGTCCTAATCTCATCAAATGTTATGCTCAACCTAAAAAAAATTTTTTTTTTAATTTTGTTTGACTTGAGCTTAAATTCATGACTCAGACGAAGATAGAAGCATTTATTACGCACAGTTGAATTATTTTCAAGCCGATTGTCTATTTAATTTAAAACTTTTTTTTTAATTTATGAGAAAACTAGCTGGGACAACTGGCGTTTCCCAGGTTTTTAGGCTATAAAGCACCAACCGGTTAGCAAATTATTTTGCAAAATAAACGCAAACCACCCTCTGACCATGCTCCTCAAGTACACCAATTTTCAATAAAATCGGTCCAGGTGTTTAAATTTGATTCCGATACTCACATACATACATTCATTGTAATAAATTAGGTAACAGTTTCATTGACAGTTCGGCTTTTGTGAGCCAGTCATAAACCTGGATAAAAAAGGGAGCAGTTGAAAGGACTAAATTATGATCTGCGACAGGAAATATTTTGCTATTCCCTACATACAGCTGTATCAATCTTAAAACATCTGTTGTAAAGGTATATAAACTATTTAAAAAAATATTGACAGTTCTTATGTGAAAAATTGTATCTGATAAACAGCACTTTTAAGAGATACACAATAAATAATTGTCTTAAAAGTCCAATGAGGCTGCTTAGGTTTATTTATTGTAAAGTTCTCATGAATTAATAGGTCAGTAAAATAAGATTTTCATTGTTGGCTTTCAAAAATCAATTTCAATTCAGTTGCTGAAATCAATAATCAGGATTATTGAAGACACTGCAAAATGTTGTTAAACTCATCTTATTAAAGTTAGTCGGCTTTAAATTTCTTTTGTTTAGCATGACCTGGTTTAACGTGTCAGGTTATTCGAAATGGGGAAAACGGAAATTACTGGCTCTGAATGACATGGAAATTGGAAACTCCTAGCTGCGATTATTAGTGAGACTTAGTTGCATCGGTGCCATTTTCTATTTTACAACATTTTACTTAACTTGCTTTTGTCTCTGTTTGTCTTTCCGTCACTCATATATATCTGGGCTTAAATAAAATACAAATAATTGTTTGATTAGATGCCATAGCTGACTGGGACCAATCATTGATTTCCTCACAGGCCTCGTCCTGTTTCTCAACGGACCTTCAACGCGTGTGAACAGCTACTTCTATTAATTATTATCCATAGCTAAATCAAATTTTCATATCTGATTTTTATTAATAAAACTAGCCTGTTTTGGATAGAGCTTTTGTATCTGAATAGAGTAGCCAATCTACATCTATGCCTAAATGTTATATCCGTATCTCAATAGGATATTTATTTCTTGATAAATTATCTATATTTGAATATCATATCCATACTCGAATAAAATATGTACAGTTGTACTCCCCTTTTAAGACTTTGAAAATGTCCCAAAAATCCGGTCATAAAAAGGGGGGGTCTTAAATGGGGAGACGTTAGTCGGGCTTAAAAACCAATCCGTCAGCAAAAAACGGTCGGGAATGAAAGAGAGAAAGAGAGAGAGAGAGAGAGAGAGAGAGAGAGAGAGAGAGAGAGAGAGAGAGAGAGAGAGAGAGAGAGAGTAGTAAAAGGGGAGATCATTCGTGGGAAGTACCACTGTATACGTTTAAACATTTAAAATAACTAGATATAATAACAACAAAGAATCGCTATATCTGTACAAAATATTCATATTTTGATAGTATTTCATTGGTAACAGGACGTTTCGCCCCCTGGACGATTTGCACCCTGGATGATTCGCCCCCTCCCTAGACGATTCGCCCCCTGGTCGATTCGCACTCTGGACGGTTTGCCCTCTGGTCGATTCGCACCCTGGACGATTCGCCCCCTGGTCGATTCGCACTCTGGACGTTTCGCCCCCTGGTCGATTCGCCCTCTGGACGATTCGCCCCTAGAAGATTCACCCCCTGGTCGATTCGCACTATGGACGATTTGCCCCCTGGACTATTTGCCCCCTGGTTGACTGTCTATTGACTGTCTGTTAAATTTAAATATTTTTTATTATTATTTCTACCACGTTTTTCTTGACTTATATATATATATATATATATATATATATATATATATATATATATATATATATATATATATATATATATATATATATATATATATATATATATATATATATATATATATATATATATATATATATATATATATATATATTCAAAAAAGCGTGCTATCCTATTTAAAAATGGCAGATGGTTAGTTTGAGTAAACGGTTCCTGACGTTTTAAGTTTTAACAAAATATGGATGTTTTTTATACGAATGTCCATAATTAATGCATGACTCCATCAAGACATTTCTCACATAGCCCAGAGAAATATTATTGTCTTCTTTTGGTTAACAAAAATGTGTTATTTTAAAGAGTTTTGTTTATTTATGTTTGTATATACGTTATTTTAAAGTTTCAAAAATAAATTATGGAACATATTTGCATTAAATGTTTTTTGTGTATTTTGTTTGAATGATTAATTATTTTAAACTATAGAAATTACGATGAAGTGGACTGATGAGAAAATGCTTAAATTGATCAGTCTTTTCAAAGAAAATCGGAATCCTTATGACATAATAAAAAGTTCATTATATTATAAGCCAGTAAAAAAAGCGGCTTGCAGTTAAAACAATTGCATAAAGCCTCGGAAGTGCTGCTAGTGTGCTACGAAGTATTTTATGCTAATTATAAATGGTAATTTAGACTACCTGCCGCTGTTTTGTTTCATTATAATACGTTTGAAGTTTTGGACTTTTGTTCACGTAACCACCACTTTTTGGATGGCACACGCGCTTAAATAGCCGTGCCAGGCGTGGTAAGTTGGATTTGTACCAACTGGCGCCGCTACTCTTCAACGTAGCGGAATATGTTACCCTGCAAGTCAACCTGATATCCGAGAAAAGATTTCGCAGGTACCAAAGGACGACCTATGCCAGACTGCAAGGAAAATTATCTGACGTGTGGGAGAAGTATGCGGAACATGAAATAACCACTTCTAAACTTCTGCGTGCCTGTGCGCACATATATGGGCCAGGCGGAGAATGATTAATAAAATTTACAACAAAAATGCGGTGCTTATCATTTGTCAATCTGTTTTCAAACATCATTATATACTTATTATAAAGTGAGATAACGATTCGTGATTTGTCATTACTAACGCTACGTTAAACAATGTCAAACCTCTTAAAATTGAGTTCCACTTAAAAAATTTGTAAATTTAAAAAAAAACATTTAAACCATAGGCGTAGAGTTCGGGAAGGGGTCATCAAGAAATCTGTAAAGAAATTGAAATTGATATTAACATTTTGAAAAAGAGCATTAATAGCACTTTTAAAGAAGTACCTTCTTAACTTTCGTTCCCTGTATGAGAACTACCTCCATAGTAAAAATAACAATAAAATGATATTTAAGCAAGTTGAGAAAACGTGATAAAAATAATAAAAAAAATTATATTTAACTCTAATAAACCGTCAAACACGCAGGGAGCGAATTGTCCAGAATGCGAATCGACCAGGGGGCGAACCGTCCAGGGTGCGAATCGACCAGGGGGCGAACCGTCCAGAGTGCGAATCGACCAGGGGGCGAACCGTCCAGGGTGCGAATCGACCAGGGGGCGAACCGTCCAGAGTGCGAATCGACCAGGGGGCGAAACGTCTAGGAAGGGGGCGAACCATCCAGGGGGCGAACCGTCCAGGGGGCGAACCGTCCAGGGGGCGAATCGTCTGGAAACCATTTCATTTATGCTCAGAATATCGATTCACGATGATTAGGTATGTACGTACATCTGGCAGAGGCATGGATTTGGGGGGCTGGGGGGCCCATGGCCCCCCTCAAGATTTTTCCACCAAATAGAAAAAAATATCTTTTCTAGCTCACCCATGAATGAGTATTTAGATTATTTGATGAAAACAGTATTTATTAAACTTTTTGAATTATATCTACTTATAATCTACCTACTGCTAATATTCTTCAATTTTTTCGTGCTTAGTTTCTCGCACTTCTTACTTTTCTCATAATTATCTCTCCATCTCTTGTTCTTCTTCACTGGTTTCCTCTTAAATATAGAGTGATTTTTAAAATTTGCTTACTAATGGTTAAAATTAAAATATGCTCTTTTCAATTCTACCTAACTAACTTAATAAAAATCCTTAGTCTGGTCTTCGATCTTTCTCTCTTAGCCACTTTCGTATTTTTTCTGTTAAGCATTTTTTTCCTAAACGCTTTTTTCCTACTCTGGTCCCTTTCTCTGGAACTCTCTTCCTACTTCTCTTACTAAATTTACTTTTCTCGCTGTTTTCCGTCGGGGGCTTAAAACTTATCTGTTTAATAAGTTCGTGTCCGAACACTATTGAACGCCAAGGAAATAGCGCTATAGAAATTTAATCGATTGATTGCTTGCTTTCGGTCCATCCGATCGAACTCGTATGAAATTTAGACTCGTGTATCTGTTCTGGCTTGACAAACAATTAGAATATTCTTATCCTACACGGTTGCTTGAGCTCTCTCACCAAGATTTTTCCAATTCATTTTAAATTATTTTTATTAGCTCACACAAGATTGAGTATTTAGAATAGTTGATGAAAGCAATATTTATCATACTTGTTGATTAATATTAAATTAGTTAAAAATCTCTGCTATTATTTGAAAATACAACATACAAATGTATATTGGGATGGTCATTTTTGTTTGAAGTTTCTCTGTGTTAAAGTTAAAAAATCTTCGCCTCCCTCAACATTTTGCTGAATCCACGCCTCTGACATCTGGACTGATTCACTATACGCCTACCCAAACCTCTAATAGCAAAATCTCTAAAACTGATAAAGTAATTTTTTATTGATCATAGCCCTGAATTATAACGCATTTTGGAGTTTCTATTTTTTCTCATACACTTTTTTTCTCAAGTTTGCTGGAATTTTTTGTAGGTATGCTGATGTGACTTCAATGACAGCCATGGTGAACAGAAAAGGCATCGTCAAGATAGAAATACCTCTTCTTTTTTACTTCCCTTCCGATCACGTCAAGAACAAAAATTCAACTGACAACCTCGAAAAGTCATTTGTTTACGAGGTCAAAACGGACGCAAGGAATGGTTCGAAAGTTATGGAAATAGTCGTCATACCAGGTCCGGAAGTAACCATTCATAATCTCAAAATCGAAGTTACGGAAGACAGACAGATGGCCGTTCTGGTGGAGAAGGAAAGTTCTGGAGTATCTGGGAAACAGCGCCACGTCATAAAAACATATTCTCTACCTAGTACGGCTGTGCTCAACGAAATAAGATCAAAAATGTCCAACGATGGCACATTAACTGTTAGCATTCCTATCGGCAGATGAAATTATTTTTATATATTGAAAAAAAAACCAGCTAATCAGCACCGTGGCTTACATTGAGTTACTAATTTGTCTCACGAAAACTAACTGCAGAGACTTTCCATTTATTTTTCAGACTTTTTCAAACAGAGCACCTACGTATATACAAAAATTTTATGAACCTTGCGTGGACAGTTTTTTTAATAAACAATGTTGTCACCCTTATTTATAGCTTAATGTAATGCTAACTTGTTTTTTTTGGTAAACTTTAGACTCCGGATAATTTTATTGCAAATGAAAGTTTTCTTTTCACTAAATAGCTTTTTAATATTTTAACGTTTAAAACCACTGAGAAATGATATAGGAAGGTTATTTTTATTTTTATTTCAGAACATATGG
Organism: Erpobdella octoculata; assembly: GCA_963978895.1. Classification (NCBI taxonomy): domain Eukaryota; kingdom Metazoa; phylum Annelida; class Clitellata; order Hirudinida; family Erpobdellidae; genus Erpobdella; species Erpobdella octoculata. The sequence goes on from OZ022240.1 coordinate 31,423,524, forward strand.
TCAATCAAATAACGGACAGGTATACTCAATTACTGGTTTATTCCTCACTCGTGTTTTTAGTTTAATTTCCCCGGTTTCCAGACGATTCGCCCCCTGGACGGTTCGCTCCCTGGACGGTTCGCCCCATCCCTAGACGTTTCGCCCCTGGTCGATTCGCACTCTGGACGGTTCGCCCCCTGGTCGATTCGCACCCTGGACTACTGGACGGTTCGCCCCCTGGTCGATTCGCACTTTGGACGGTTTGCTCCCTGCGTGTTTGACGGTTTATTAGAGTTAAATATAATTTTTATTTTATTTTTACCAGGTTTTCTTAACTTGCTTAAATATTATTTTATTGTTATTTTTACTATGGAGGTAGTTCTCATACAGGGAACGAAAGTTAAGAAGGTACTTCTTCAAAAGTTCTATTAATGTTCTTTTTCAAAATGTTTATATCAATTTCAATTTCTTTAGTGATTTCTTGATGACCCCTTCCCGAACTCTACGATTATGGTTTAAATGTTTTTTTTTTAATTTACAAATCTTTTAAGTGGAACTCAATTTTAAGAAGTTTGACATTGTTCAACGTAGCGTTAGTAATGACTCAGCCACGAATCGTTATCTCACTTTATAATAAGTATATAATGATGTTTGAAAACAGATTAACAAATGATAGACACTGCATTTTTGTTGTAAATTTTATTGATCATTCTCCGCCTGGCACGGCTATTTAAGCGCGTGTGCCATTCTAAAGGTGGTGGTTATGTGAACAAAAGTCCAAAACTTCAAACGTATTATAATGAAACAAAACAGCGGCAGGTTGTCTAATTTACCATTTATAATTAGCCTAAAATACTTCGTAGCACACTAGCAGCACTTCCGAGGCTTTATGCAATTGTTTTAACTGCAAGCCGCTTTTTTACTGGCTTATAATATAATGAACTTTTTATTATGTCATAAGGATTCCTATTTTTTTTGAAAAGACTGATCAAAACTAAGCATTTTCTCATCAGTCCACTTCATCATAATTTCTATAGTTTAAAATAATTAATAATTCAAACAAAATACACAGAAAGCATTTAATGCAAATATGTTCCATAATTTATTTTTGAAACTTTAAAATAACGTATATACAAATATAAATAAACAAAACTCTTTAAAATAGAACATTTTTGTTAACCAAAAGAAGAAATTAATTTTTCTCTGGGCTATGTGAGAAATGTCTTGATGGAGTCATGCATTAATTATGGACATTCGTATAACAAACAAGCCATATTTTGTTAAAACTTAAAACGTGAGGAACCGTTTACTCAAACTAACCATCTGCCATTTTTAAATAGGATAGAACGCTTTTTTGAATATATATATATATATATATATATATTGTTACGATATCACCAAATCGTATACGGGCTCAATAGAATGGTTTTGATGTTTTATTGGAAAATAATAAATGAAGCTTTGTTACGGCTAGTTATACCTTCTGGTTTATTAATAATGTCCATAATAGTTATTTCAAGTCCTTTAACGTCTATCAATGGGAAAACCTATCGTAAAATCAGCGATTTTACATTATTACTCCCTTCTTAATTCTGTTCGTCCCGAACAGCATAATCGCTTTTGAGAAATGCGACTCGGCCACGAACACCAAAATAGCTTGATCTTTACTCGTGGCTTTGACCGCAATTCGCAAACAACATGGTCAAGTCTCTTGACCGTTTGACACAGTTTCTTCCAGTCCTTCTTTGGCTTATCAACAGAGTTTTTCTTTGGCTCATCGTCGCCATTTCTGCACGGTTCGTCACAGCCGTTTTTGCATGCCTCGTCCTGAACATCTTTGCAGGGTTTATCGGAATTGTCTGCTTTTTCTTCTTTCTTCACATTTTCTAGATCTTTCTCAAGAAACTCTTCAAAAGGTTTTTCGAAAACACGTCGTTCCATGAATCCAATAAATCCCTTCATCAAACTGTTATTTGATTTTACAATGACTCTTAGTCTATCTGATCTAGAATCCTCTGTGGATTCATCTGATTTAAAACCATCGGTACCGTTCTCTGTTCTTGGCTCATTTTTTTTAAAGTTTTTGCTTGCTGCATTGCTATTGTTGTTTTGGAGAAGTTCATCGTCGTCATGTTTGTTTTCTTCCAAGCTACAATCGAACGTTTTCTTTTCACATTCCAACTCGGCTCTTTCGTCGGTGTCAACTTTCGTATCGTCCAGCGGATCTTTCTTCAAATTATCGCCATCGTCTCTCAAATCAGTGTCTTCTTTTTTTGTCAAGTTAACTATGACGTATTTTTCCATTGGAGTTTCGACCGTTTCTAAATCCTCGGTTGCTTCATCCGAGTCAGATTCTTCACTAAAATCTGACCCTGAATACTCAGTGCCATCGTCTGTTATGGAGGCTTCCGTTTCAGAACCGTCGCTGTATGGGTGAAAGCCATAGTTGTTATTGCCATTATTATAATAATCATCGTCACTTTCATCCTCATCGTTTTGCATTTCGTTTTCAACATTCTTCTCATCTTCTTTAGTTTGGTTTTTGACGTCCAAACCGACTGTATCACTGTCACCATCTTTGCATGGTTCATCTTGAGCATCTTTGCAAGGTTCCTTATCATGACCGTCTTTGACAGGCTCATCATCATGACCCACCTGACTTGTGCAGTCTGTACGGCCGTCATCCGTCACATGCTCTGAGACACAGCTGGTGGACTCCAGTTCAAATTGGGTTTCGCCGCAGCAACCCACATCACCAGCAGCCCGCTGGTCCAGAACCGTGTCCACCACTGCCTCAGCCGACCCTGCGACCAAACTCTCAATAGTCGTACCGGCTGCTGCCACTTTGTTTCCGTGGCCAAGAATCATTCTTTCTCATGTCTTCTTCTGTGCTGCCATGTTTTCTTTCGCTCGTTGTCTTTCTTCCTCCAGCAATTTGTTTTTTAATTTCCTTCGCTAGACCACAGCTTCCTCGTCAATGTCGAATAGATATTCGTCGTCGTCAGGCCCATAGCCCTCATTCACTAACGCGGCTAAGAGGCGTTCCATAAGTTTGTCCTTTTTACCTGTATCGCTCAGGCCACGTTTCTCCAGCTCGTCTTTCATTTCACTCGCCCAAAGCTCATCCAATGATTTCAAAACCATTCTTGTATCCCAATTCTGACACCAATGTTACGATATCACCAAATCGTATACCGGGCTCAATAGAATGGTTTTGCAGTTTTATTGGAAAATAATAAATGAAGCTTTGTTACGGCTAGTTATACCTTCTGGTTTATTAATAATGTCCATAATAGTTATTTCAAGTCCTTTAACGTCTATCAATGGGAAAACCTATCGTAAAATCAGCGATTTTACATTAATATATATATATATATATATATATATATAAGTCAAGAAAAACGTGGTAGAAATAAGAAAAAAAATATTTAAATTTAATAGACAGTCAACCAGGGGGCAAATGGTCCAGGGGCGAATCGTCCATAGTGCGAATCGTCCAGAGGACGAATCGACCAGGGGCGAAACGTCCAGAGTGCGAATCGACTAGGGGCGAATCGTCCAAGGTGCGAATCGACCAGAGGGCGAACCGTCCAGAGTGCGAATCGACCAGGGTGCGAATCGTCTAGAGAGGGGGCGAATCGTCCAGGGGGCGAAACGTCCTGTTACCTGTATGTATATATATATTTATATATGTATATATATATATATACTAGCGGAGTTACCCGGCGTCGCCTGGGGTTTTTAGAGGTTTTTCTAATGTTTGTCTCTCTCGCTCCCGTTTCCTTCTCCACTTTCCCGTTTTCATCGCGTTCCCGGTCGCTTTTCCGCTCTCGGTCGTTTTCCAGCTCCCGGTCGCTTTCCCGCTCAGAAGTTTTGTTATCGATTTTCTCTCTTGCTCGCGTTTCCTTCCAAGCTTGCTCTCCCGATTCCAGTCGCTTTCCGCGTTCCCGGTCGCTTTCCGCGTTCCCGGTCGCTTTCCGCGTTCCCGGTCGCTTTCCGCGTTCCCGGTCGCTTTCCGCGTTCCCGGTCGCTTTCCGCGTTCCCGGTCGCTTTCCCGTTCCCGGTCGCTTTCCCGTTCCCGGTCGCTTTCCCGTTCCCGCTCACGCTTGCTCTCCCGTTCCCGGTCATGCTTGCTTTTCCATTCCCGGTCACGGTTGCTCTCCCGTTCCCGTTCACGCTCATTTTCTCTTTTCCATTCTTTCATAACTTCTGTTAGCCTATAAAACGTAGAATAGATTTGCTAAGACTATATATATATATATATATATATATATATATATATATATATATATATATATATATATATATATATATATATATATATATATATATATATATATATATATATATATATATATATATATATATATATATATATATATCTGAATGTTTGTGGGTTGGTTTGTCTATTATAGAAACGGGAAAGCGACCCGGAACGGACAGCGAGCGGTAACGGAAAAGCAAGCGTGAGCGGGAATGCGAGAGCAAACGTAAGCGGGAACGGGACAGCGACCGGGAATGGGAAAACCACCGGGAGCGGGAAAGCGACCGAGAGCAGGAAAGCGACCGGGAAATGGAAAGCGACCGGCAGCGGGAAAACGACCGAAAACGGGAAAGCGAACAGGATTGGGAAAGCAGGTGGGAAAGGAAACGGGAGAGAAAGAGACAAACATTAGAAAAACCTCTAAAAAACCCGGGCAACGCCGGGTATCTCTGCTAGTACATACATAAACACACACACAGACACACATACATGCACATACACATACATACATACATACGCACATACATATATATATAGTTCCCGCTCGCTCACCCGCTCCGCTCATTTTGTGACGGATTTCAAAAAAATTTTCTCTATATTTGATTCCCCATGACTCTCAAGGTAGTGTGAAAATTTCATTACGATCGGATGAATGGTGTAGCAATGCATAAAGGACATGAATATCTACACATCAACATATTCAACATGGATACAGAATTTCTGTTGGAAAAAAACTGGCCGAGTCTCGGACAAGGTAACCACTCATTATCCTCAAAAGTTCTTCATGAGTGGTGCGGCAAGATTTCTTCTCTGGTTTTATCACTGTCCGAGCGAGTCACGCTCCTAGAGACCAAAGATAAAGACAATTTAACTGTAATCAAGAAGCTGACCACCGAATTAACAGCAGCAAAATCATCATTGCAACCTCCGACTATCGGTAACGATTGGGTTCAGGTAGTTAAATCAGGTGGCGGAAAATCAAAACAGCCAGCTGCGCAGTTAGTAGTTGTGAATGCTTCCATGAATGGACTGAATGATAGAGAGAAAAGGAAAAAAAATGTTATCGTTTACGGAGTTCCGGAACCGTCGTGTGCAGTGCAAGTTGACAAAAGATCTGAAGACGAAAAGTTTGTAAAAGATCTTTTTTGTTCAATCGGCAAGTCTGATGTAAAACCAGTATGCATAAAGAGATTAAGATCCAAAGATCAAGCAAAACCGGGCCCAATCCTCGTGGAACTAACTGATGCAAGTCTCAGAAACCCGACCCTCTTGGCAGCTAAAGGTTTGAGAAGCAACAGTAAGTACAAGGCCGTTTATATCAGCCCGGATTTAACAGAGGCAGAAAGACAATTAGACTACCAGTTGAGGCAAGAAAGAAACAAACTCAATGCTCAACTTGGTAATGATTCGCCCTTTCGATACGGCATCCGTGGCAATCAACTGCACAAATTCAAGAAGGCCCAATAATTCACTCTTGCAAAAGCCACAGAGAATGCGTCACCCCAACAAGAAAAGCCAGCCCAAATCCTCTTCACCTACCTCGTCTCTAAATCATTTTCGGTTTTGGTCTAACAACCCATGCTCGCTCAATAAAGATAAACGCGATGAGCTAACAGCAAGAATAGCAGCCCTCGACCAATCGCTTAGACCACATGCCATGTTCTTTGTGGAAACATGGTTTAACGAATCCTCAGACACCTCCATAGCTGGCTATCAACTGCACCGTAAAGACAGAGAGAGGTGCGCTGGAGGAGGTGTTGCGATCTACGTTGTGGATAAAGTTGTGACCAGTGAGACCGGCATTCCTCAGCTCAACTCTCCAGCTATTGAACAAGTCTGGCGAGTCATTTGTTTCGGTGGAGAAACTTTCCTCGTTGGTTGTTTATATCGCCCTCATGACTTGAACGACGACTATCTCACACAATGTATTGCTTCAGTCACAACAGCTCGTAGCTCACTTTCCGCCTTGAGCTGCTCATTTATGTTGCTCTATGGCGATTTTAATTTCTCTCACACAAAATATGCTCCAATCGACGTGGGTGGTGGCGTGGCAACAGTTGCCCATATAGGTAACGAACATCCTAGTGACATTAGATTTCAAGAGTGCCTCAACGACTGGCACCTTACACAGCTTGTCACGTTTCCCACGTACCGCTGTAATCGTTATGTTACACCTAGCAGCACTCTTGACCTCATTATTACCAACGACCCCGACCGAGCTATCGAGATACTTGAAGCTGACTCACTTGGATACACGCCCATGGGCCAATCTCATTGCTTTATAACCGGTCGGTTCGCTGTGGCCGGTCTGAACAATTCACGTGTTTCTCCGTCGCACAAACGTTTTATATGGAGCAAAGCTGACTACAATGCGCTGTCATCTCGTATTTCAAACACCGACTGGGAAAACTTATTTGATGGCCTTTCAGTACCTGACACTTATCAGCTTCTTATCGACCGATACAACGAAGCGGTTGCACTACACATCCCATCTACAGCAACTCCATTTGTCTGGAAAAAAGAACCTTGGGTAACACCCGAAGTTATAAAAGCAGCCAGAGTCAAGCGCGAGGTCTGGGCTAAATACATCGCATCGGGGCGCGACTCTGCAGTTATTCTGCGAGAATCTCATCGAGAGGCTTGCAAGCGTGTAGTTAAAACAGTCAAGTCGGCAATTCTCACGTATGAGGAACAACTAGTCAGCGCTTCCAAATCCAATCCAAAACTTCTTCACTCACATGTCCGTAGCAAGCAGTTTGTCAAAGACGACATCAACTCTATTCAGACAGCCGACGGCACCATAACTGCGGACCGTGAAAAAATCTGTTCTTCACTCAATGACTATTTTCAATCTGTTTTTGTCATCGAACCTGAGGGCTACATGCCTGCTTTTACAGATCGCACCGAATCAATCTGCGATGTAAATGAAAGTTGTTTTTCTGCAGCTATTCTTCAAAAAAGACTCTACAGCTTAGACAAAACTAAATCGATGGGTTTTGACGGTTTGCACCCACGCGTTCTCAGCAATTGCGCAGCTGCCTTTGCCACACCCCTGGCTCTCATCTACAAGCGCTCCTTCATGTCCGGAGTTATACCGGACACATGGAGAAAATCAAATGTTTCCCCTATCTTCAAAAAAGGCAGCAAGCTCAAGCCTTCTAACTACAGGCCTGTCTCTCTCACTCCTGTGCCCTGTAAAGTAATGGAAGGCATTCTACATGAACACATCATGCAGCACTGTGTCGTCAACGGCTTAATCAGCAAACATCAACATGGTTTTCTCAAGAAAAAAAGCTGCTTGACAAATTTACTTGAAACTCGCGACATACTCACTGAAGCTGTTCATTGCGGCTATGTGGCTGACGTAGTATATACAGATTTTGCCAAAGCATTCGACAGAGTACCTCACAAACGCCTACTGCATAAACTAAAAGCTTATGGCATCCGTGGTATGCTACTCACATGGATCGAAGCGTGGCTGAAAGATAGGAAGCAGCGCGTTTTGATTGAAGGCTGCGAGTCCGAGTGGAAGAATGTGACAAGTGGCGTTCCTCAAGGCTCTGTTCTTGGTCCACTACTTTTTGTGTTATATATTAACGACTTACCGGACACTATCACACACCAAATCAAAATGTACGCGGACGACAGCAAAATCATCGGCATCATCAAGTCAGCTTCCGACATTTCATCTCTCCATGCTGACATTGACCGTGCAGTTGAGTGGTCATTCACTTGGCTAATGCACTTCAATGTCGAGAAATGCAAAATCATGCATGTCGGTCGCTCACACAGAATAACCCACCAATACTCTATGAGACATATTGACGGCACGCGGCGACCACTCGAAGTCACAAAAGTCGAACGTGATCTTGGTGTTCTCGTCTCAGATGATCTAAGGGTCCGAGCACAGGTCGAAAAAGCAGCGTCATCAGCCAATCATATGCTCAGCCGACTCAGAAAAGCTTTCCGCAGCCGCAGCCTCATACTGTGGCGTACACTTTACCTCTCCTACGTCCGCCCACATCTTGAATTTGCTGTTCAATCTTGGTCGCCTTATCAAAAGGGCGATATTAACCTTCTTGAGCAGGTCCAACGTCGGGCAACAAAAATCATTGCAACACTAAAACATCAGCCCTATGAACATCGTCTGCAACAGCTTGGGATCACAACGCTGCAAGACCGCCGTTCGAGAGGTGACCTGATCGAGCAGTTCAAAATCGCCCACAACATCGACGACGTCAGCTTTTCCGTTCCGCAAACTCGAGCAGCCGGCCACACGGCATACCACCTGCGTGGCCACAACTGCAAACTAGAGCGCCAGTATGTCAGAGGTTGCGAAGAGCGATACAATTTTTTCACAAACCGGATTGTCGCTCCATGGAATGCGCTTACGCAATACACAATTGACGCCCCGACAGTAAACGCTTTCAAGGACCGCATCTCTTAGGAGTCGCGAGTCCTCCAGCTTCTGTCAGTATAGAGGAGCCTGATGTAGCTCCTCTTCATCAAAAATATAACTTTCAGACATTAATTTTTTATGGCTTGATCCTATAGACTTTTTTTTTTTAATATTTTTGGTTCTGATAATAAACAAATTCAAATTCATATATACATATATACCATAGATATCTAGATAGGCTATATAGGCTTATTTGCGGTTTTTGTTTGGTTTTACGCGCGCAGTGGAGTTTTAGTTTGTGCCCATATATATAGAATATATATATGTTTGTGCCTCCTGACTGACCATAGACAAGAGATTTGTTTACATTTGTCTACACCGGCGGCTTGCCTTACTTCGATAAGCAATTCATTCCAATTTTGCAGTTAACTATTATAAAGCAATGACAGCGCGTTATTTTTTCAATATTTGTTTATCATAGATTAATTTATGACTTTCTATCAAAATTTCTTTGTTTCTTCAGCGCATGCTTTAATTGTTTTTGACAGAAATGACTTTTATAAATTCCCTTGAATCTTTTGATTTAAACTTTAAAACCATAACATTTTAAGAAAATGCTTTTATCTGAAGATAACTGATAGTCATATGTATCTATTTTATGCTGATAGTTTAAGTTTCAGCATAAAATCTGAATTCATTATGTCTTCAAAGACATTTTCTTAAAAAGAGATATCTTAGACTAGACTTAGAACTAAATCCTGACTAGGTTATATTAGCAATAATAGTTACTGGCTTTTTATAGAGTACATAATACTTTTTAGAATTAACATAGATTATTGAAGTCACTACCAATTCTTCTTTGCCCTGAAATGAATCTACCTGAGACGATTGCATTTATTTACCTAGTTTTTAAGCAAGTAAAAAGCACTATGCCAACTATTGAGTTTATATTTATTCCTTTTCACTTTGCGATTACATTTGTGTAGTATCAGTTCAGTACACAGTTTCCAATAATGTTGAAATAGATTTGCAAAAAAGTGAGGCAACAAACTATGATTTTACAAGTGTTTTTATTAATACAATAAATTCTGTTTGGCTTTTCAATGAACAAAAACTGAAAATGGAACAAAAAATTGAAAATTTAAGTTACTGTCCACTAAATAAAATTGTTTTTGTTAGTTTTTGTCTTAAACCTGAACTTTTAAGGTTTTGTGTATTAATTTTTGCTCGCTGATATTGTCTTAACTTGAAAAACTCATAAACGATCGACTTAAGCAGCAGATAGGAATGATTGTCAATGCCATCCTGTGTATCTCTTATATGATCCCCCAGGTTAAAAATATCTTTGGATCCAATTGATGTTAATGTTTGGCGAATAAGTTCTTTTATTTTAATTTCATCTTTGGCATTTGTGGCTGATACATGTTGTCTTAAAAATTTTTCTGCTGTGTGACATACCTAAAAAAAAAATGTTTTTTAATACCATATTTATAAATAACAAATCTTAATTTTATCTTACTTTTATAACTCCAGAAGAAGGAAAGACATGACCACCTTTATTTTCCACCACTAGCAGCTGCAGTCCTATTTCATGTCCTTGGTTCTTGTGCTCATCAACTAAACTGTATCTATAAAATTGAAAATATTATTTAGTACTAAAAACACAGGAAACCAAAATTTATGACTGTAAGAATTTATGATTTGAACCTGCAAACATTACATTCCAGTTTATTAAATAGCCTGGATACAATCCAACCAGCTATGTAGCTAATTACATTTTCTATCAAGACTTGAGCAAGCTCTGAGTCGATTCCATAATCACCTGGTTCTTCAAACACTTCTTCTTCATAAATGTTGTCTGTTTAATAAATAGCAAATAATTAAGATTGGTACCAGCAAAAGAAATAACAATGAAAAATTTATTACAAATTTCTTTTCTTTCTTTGTGAAGATAATCAAGATAAGAAGTTTCATCTTGCGGCATCACATTCCCTGTTTTCCTGCCTGAATATTGCATCTAGATAAAATTCTTCTGAAAATGGATTGAAATTGGTATGCGGTTGGGTTGTTGTTCGATCCCCCTAGAAAATGTTAATTCTAATAAATATTTGCCCACTTATAACAAATTGTTTTTATACAACCTGCTCGTCTGACTGCCGCAAAGAATAGTTCAAGATGATCTTGGCTGAACTTATAAGTCAAAACATGGCTTTGACACTTGAGTAGGTTTCTGGCTATTTGAAGGATTGATTCAATGTCAATAACAAATCCTTTTAGACCCATCTGCCTAAAATGATGTTAATTATATAGATTGCTTTTAGTTTTGCAGCAAAACATTATCAAAAACATACTTTTTGTCTTGAATAATAAGGATTCCACGAGGAGATTTTAGCTGAAGTAAGTAGTTTCTTAAACTCAGAAGACGTTGCTCAAACAATGCAAAATTTTGCAGTGTTAATGGTCCCTTGAAAGATGGTGCATTGGGATTTTTGCTATTGAAAATATCAAATAAACAGTCTATTGCTTCTATCAATTCTACAGTCGGTGCCACGTCTTCAAAACCTGCCATTTTACATTGATTCATCATTTTTAAAGCTGCAGCAACAGATGAGCTTAATGTTTGAGCTGCCAGTTTCACTTTCATCTTCTGATTTTTAAAATTGATATGTTGCTTGGTAAGTTTGTTAGCTGCTCTGAGTCCAGCTTCTTGTTGAATACCATCAAGTTGTGATATGTGAGACCACTTTATTGCACCAGAAAAAGAGAAAATAGTGTGGTATGCAGAAAATAAATTTCTCACTAGTTTCAGCATGTGACATGCATCAAAAATTATATATATTTTCCTGTTGCTTGATGAGCAAAACCATGTTTTTAAAGATCTTGTAAAATCTAACTCACACCCAAGCAGTTTAACCATTGTAACATTTGCAGGTAAGCCATTCATGACTAAAGAAATCACCTGGGGATTATTTTCAATTAATTTATTATTTTTGTTTTGCAATGAAAAACATATAAGTTACTTACCGAAATTCCTATGCTTTCTAATCTATCAATTGCATACAAAACCAAATCTTTCTGAATTATGGCTGGCAGTCCATTGGTGCAATAATAAGCAATAGGCATTTTCCAATAGCCCGTTGTACCAACGAGCAAAAACACCAAAACTTCTTTTGCTTCATCATTGGTGCTGGATCCACAACCTACAACATTAGATATTACTAACCAAATATAACTTTAAAATGTTAAAGTCTAAAGGACTCACCCAAATCAACGAATCCTGACATGGTACCACTCTGGCTATCAAAAGTGATATGTTTATGAATAGCCATAGAATCAATCACAAGATTGCAGTTACTGTACTCTTCTGGTTTCTGGATTTTAAGACTGGCCAAAGTATTTAGGACCTGAGAATTAAAGCCAGGTCTGGCATCTGTGCTTTCTAACCATCTAAACAACCAAGCATAAATATAATAAGAGTATAAAATTAAGAAAAAACATTATTTTAATGCTATCCAGACATTCAAATTAAACAAAACAAGTGCATATATAATAAAGTTTTACCTTCTTAAAGTCCTTGGACTAGGCAAACTGATGCCTGATGATCTGAGGTAGTCATAAGCCTTTGGTCCATATAAATGTAAAGTTATTGCAAATTTTTTCTGTTCTTCAGTATACTCTTTAGAACCATTAGACAACAAGTGAACAGGAAAACCTTAGAATTTTATGTAAATAAAATATAACTATATAAATATGTATATCTGAATTTGTTCAATAAAGATAATTTATATTTATACTTGACGTTTTTAGCTGGCAGTTTAGTTTTCTGTTGATGTCACGCAATTGTTTCATCTCATATTTCAATTTCAAATTGTGCCTTTGATATGATATATTTCTTTTAAAATATCTTTCATAGTAGCGATTTTTCTTGTGAAGACCTCCACAACGTGCAACAAGGGTATTCAATTTGCTTTCAATTTTATCCAGAGACAGAAAATAGCTGTGGTCCTAAAAAGTTATTGTTATAGCATTACAATTTATGTCATTTAAAATGTTGAAAATATTTTCTAAATAAAATACATAAGCTTAACCTTATAAACAACTACTTCACTACCAACAAGTTCACTTTCTCTGTCAGATATCACTTCAATTTTTGCAAAATCATTGCTGAAATCAACTACCTATTAATAAGAATAATTAGTAAATGTAAAGTAGTAAAGAATATAAAGAAAAATTTTAAAAAAAGTTCAGAACTTCAGCTATCAGTTTCTCTGCATAATTCTCTTCCACCTATTAAAATACCAAAACAATTTTCTTTGATATCCAAACGAATCAATATAAAAATAAATTTTTATTATGTTCATAATACAAACCTTTATGAAGTTGAACACAGATGGAACAGCTTGCTTCACAAGACAAACATTATAAGCATGAACATTTTTAATTTGAAATGATTTAAAATGGTGGATGAATAAATAATATCAGATCAATTTTTTAGAGTCAGATATCATAGTTGTATTATTGTTATATTATATCATAGTGACACACAAATCAGGACCAGTATAACTGAGTATAATAAATGAATCAAAAGACTTCCTCTTAACTCTAACAGATTTATTGAAACTACCAATAACAAACTTTCAACACTCTAAGACACGCGACAACCAAATATCATTATTAACATTATTAGCATAAGAAAGTAATTAACACATCAAAGATCATGGTCATCAAAGAGCAATAGAATAACGGAAAACTGGTTACACGCTTCATGACAACAAAGTAATGAAACGGATGTATGACCCTTTTAAGTTTTAAGCTTTGTGGCCTTGCCTTCAGGTGAATGAAGTTAGCAACGAAGCGGGAAACGATGTCTATTTTCACTCCAAATCGCCACAAATTAATTGAATAAAAAATAAACTAAAATTGTCCGCCTTTTCAAACAAATGTTTTCTTTAAGAGAAATATCAGCTTGATTAAACAGCTTAAAAACTATTTTGAAATATTTATTGACACTTTGTGAAAAATGCTTTCCACAACTTGACCTTACAAATATGTTACCGACGCAGCCAATCAGAAACAAATTAATCAAAAAATAAATAAAATTATCCGCCCCTTCAAACAAATGTATTCTTATAGAAAATTTAACGTAGAATTCAAATATCTAATTACATTTTACCATTTCCTAGTGACAAATAATAATAAACGTCATTTACAGAAATGCTTCCGCTTTCAATCGATCCGAATCGCAACAAATTAATTAAACAAAAAATAAACTAAAATTGTCCGCCCCTTCAAACAACTGTTTTCTTGTAGAGAAATATAAGCTTGATTGAACAGTGCAAAAATTATTTTAAAATATTCATTGACACTTTGTGAAAAATGCCTTCCACGACTTGACCTTACAAATATGTTACCGACACAGCCAATCAGAAAAAAATTAATCAAAAAAATAATAAAATTATCCGCCTCTTTAAACAAATGTACTCTTATAGCAAATTTAACGGAGAACTCAAATATCTAATTACATTTTACACTTTCCTAGTGACAAATAATAATTGCCGAAAATCGTTGCCCGAAGCGTTGCTAACTTCCTGGAGCTCTTGCCTTCTTTAAATTTAAGTCAGAGTCTTTAATGATTTTACTTTGTTTACAAACAGCGACAGGATATATGAGCTCGGGAAGTCAATTAACACTAAGTATAGTTCTTATACAGGTTTTTCAAATAAAAAACACAGCAACATCTAAAAAAAACTAGAGCTTTAGCAGATTTGTCAGGTAGGGCGTGTTTTTTTATTCACCGGTCTGATCCACCGGGATTTTTGCGGTTGATCACTGGTTGATGTCTGGTGAGCGCCTAATAAAAAAACGCTTTGGTGATTGCGATGCTTACATTGTTTACAAAACAAAGTTGTCCGCCGGCCGGACATGTGTACGTCGCCGATGATAATTTGCTATTCACGCTTAGAAACTCGAAATGCATTTTAAAAAATATATAAAATGCACAAAACTCACGTTTACAATATTAATCGATGTTATATTTTATTACAATTGAGTTAAACTCAGTTAAAAATAAAATTGAACTATAAATCTTCTTAAGATTTAAACTGTCTTACTTAGACTTAGAGTCACTTAGACTGTCTTAGACTAAAAAGCCAGCCGAAGCACTCAAAAACATGTAATAGGCTTCAGTTTAGTTGTTTACAGGCTATCAAGGCAAGTATTGTAGTTACTCTCAAAGAAAATCATCTAAATTGTATTTTAGAATGCAGAATATATCTTTAATAATTTCAGACCTTCAAAATAACAATTCAGTTACTCAAAGCCTTATGGAATTTTTTAGACCACTCTATTCAATCTATAAAAAAATTGATGGGTTCAACATGGATTCTAATAAACCAAAAACACATAAGCCACAGCTAGATTTAGCATTGTGCAGAGGAACCAAATTAGTTCAACCAATGGCTAAATTAAAAAAAAAAAATTTTTGTCTGGCTCAAAGATTTGACTGTTACATACATATAGGGTGATATAGGCAATCAGTCAAGTAGACAGCTTGTTTTAGTTTTTCTAATCCTGCACAGATGAGTTTTAGTAGCTGTGGTAAATGTTATTGGGAGATTAAAAAATTATTAAAATATTAATTAATAAATTAAATTTTCCATTATTTTGTTACATAGAAATTTGATTTAAAGCACAACTTCAAAAGGAAATTTAGGGAATCACTGTTTAGCGGATGTAATTGGTGCCATAAAAAGACAGCATTGCTCAGTTAGTCTGACATGAGTAACACTTCATAATAAATAATGAAGCTCCAGAAATTTTGTTTAAGTTTTTATGTAGAATATAACTAAATGTCCAAGACCACATAATATAAATTTATAAATAGAGCAATTCATAAACTATATATAAAAGACAAAGCTGATATGTACAACTTAAATCTTTCCAATATGGCAATACTACTACAATACAATAAAAAATAAAACGAACCAAAAATTGAACCAACAACAATAACAAACAAATAATAAATTTAAAATAATTTTCATGTCAGTTCTTTATTCATGAACTGCTATCTCATTCATATATCTAGTCATTATTTTTCTCATTAACAGTACCTGTAAATATTTTGAAATAACCTGAATTCAAACTATTTTAAATTTCAAACTAAAGACCTAAAAAACTAGTCTTGTACATCAACTCAGTTTTTAAATTGATTAAAAATACTGTTACAAGTTATGTATGTATATTGTATATAAGCAAAGTGATATAAAAAATCACACAGAAATATTGTTCTTCCTACTTAACTACATAGTTATATAACAAAATTCTTCACTTTATTAATTTTTTGAAAAGGACGTTGAAAATTTCTGAACTCATTATAAAAGTCATTGAAATTTGCATTTTTATGAGTTCGTTGATGTATGCATTCATAATATACTTTAATATAGCAGATTCATTACACGAGAGTTATAAAATTCTCGTATCGCACTTCGGCGAAGATTATTTAAAAATGGCTTCGTTGTTCGAAAGAAATGTAAACAATGACGTAGCAACCACACTCACCGGACTCACCAGCCTCTAACCGCGGTGAGTCTGGTTGCAACCGGGGAGCTCACCGGGTGAATAAAAAAACGCGTCACCGAAAAACTTGGTGAGTTAAAAAACGCTTTGGTGAGTGCGGTTGATAAACCCGGTGAATAAAAAAACACGCCCGTATCGTCATAATATACCGGCAACAAATATCGCTCAAATGAGCAAATGTAAACAAGCTCAGGTTGAAAATGGCAGCTTTCAAATTGTGCCGGAAATAGATTGATATGTCCCATCTATATATCTATGATATATACATACAAACATTCATTTTTATATATATAGATATATGTATGTATATATATACATATATACATATATATATATATATATATATATATATACATATATATATATATGTATATATATATATATATATATATATATATATATATATATATATATATATATATATATATATATATATATATATATATATATATATATATATATATATATATATATATATATATATATATCTATATATATAAAAGGCACTTCGTTAGACTTTGAGCTAAGAAACTGCAATAACCATTGAACTATTAAGCACGAAATATTTTATGGTGAATATTTGGCTCCTAAAAGAATTTTCAGTCTAAAGGAAAAAATGTTTTATAACTTATTTAAAAATTTCATTTTCTGTTCAACACTAATTTTCTATGCTAATGTTTTATATGGATCGTTGTTTTCATATCGCCGTTTTTCGAGTCTTTTCGTTCCACGTTTGGTTATTGTTACTCTGATTCTAAGAAGGTAAGTTATTTATTTATTTGTTTTTCATAAAATTGTTTGTTGTTTAACGCCTTCGTTTCATTCCGCGTGATTGCATATATCAATATTGCTAAGCTCCAGGAAGTTAGCAACGCTTCGGGCAACGATTTTCGGCAACGCCGAATGAAGTTAGCAACGAATCGGACCACTATTGTTTTTGTTCAAAAATAAAGCATAATCAATGTCAAAAATAACTTTAATTTAAAGATAATTCACTGTTGAGTTTAAAATTTTGAATGGCGATAAAACAAAGTACGAAATAAAAATATACACGAATAAACATTTAAAACAGGGTGTGCTGCGTTAAAGTTACAAGTGAATTAAAAATAAACTAAAAATTTTAGCCAATGTACAAAAATTTATTATAAAAAAATTAATTAAATTAATTAAAAAAATATCTTTTGAAAGACGTTTTTAGAATTTATAAAGTAATAATAAACGCCATTTACAGTAGCTTTCGCTGTCAATCAATCTAAGCGCACGACAAAAAAATCATTAAAAATTCAATATACATTTCTTCTCAAATTATAATATTTGATAGAAAACTTTAATAACATCACCAATAAATCCAATCGATTTCAAATCAATTCTTGCCAATCAGATTACGATTTCTCGTCACAAAATCAGAGATAGGTACCTACTATTCCCATTGTGATATTGTACAATCATCACTTGGCCACAAAAAAAATCAAGAGATTTAAATAAAATTCAATTATGTAGAAATTAATTTACAGTAAATAGAAACGACAAGTCACATATATTAACTTAACAGCTGTCAATCAATCTAAACGCACGACAATAATTATGTACAAGTCAAATATCAAATGAGTTTTCACAGTTTAAGAAGAGGAGTTCCAAATATCTAGAATATAAAAATAGCTTATAATTAAAATCTTTGAAAAATGTAACTCCAATATTCTTTAAAATTATAAAAAAAAAAGTAAACTGACCGGTGTGTGGTAAATATATTTACAAAAATATGTTTATTAGAGGGTGTCCGTCCTTCCTAAAATAATTCAAATTTAAGCTGACCAGGATTTTAAGAACAGTGTGTCTACAGGTTATGTTTCATTGAAATACATTAACATTTTTGAAATTGATAAAAATATCTGGGTACAGGCCAAGTCGTCGCGAAAGCCATTTCGTCGCCGTGAGCATTTTCGTCGCGAAGTCGCGACGAAAACGCCAACTCTGCGACGAATCGGCCCGGAGCGCGACGAAATCGCCTACTTTCGCGGCCAATAGCCTCATGGTCGTGAGGGGTAAAATCCCGTTGCTCAGAAGCAACTAGAGCTACCCCACCACACGAAGCCACCCGCCTGGCGAATGCAGTTAGAGACCAGCATTAAGCAACACCACCCGGATACATGTATCACAGACAGGCAGATCTACTGTCTATACAACGACTTCTTGTTGTCTCTGTGTTATACTTATACAGAACCGTGATATCAGTCTGCGGTGTGATATTGAATTGAAGTCGTTCCGCTGTAGTCGCTAGGGGAGATTTTTATTGATAGTTACCTGCCGCTATAACTTGAAAAGTAACAAATTATAGATACAACGGCTTAGTCGATCCGTTTTACAAGATATCACACGGTGTCGAGTTGAGCTATATTAGACTGCTATATTACAGAATGTTTTGAACAAATAAATAATAACGTGGTTTGTTCAAAACTCAGATGCTCAAAATTTTTCCTAAACGTTGGGCGGGAATGCTTCAAAGTCAACAGAACTTAATTAACATGAACAATTAAAACGTCATTTTTATTTATTTATTTTATTGCTATACTTTAATAAATCAGTTAATTGTTTATGCAATTGAAGAGAATTAATATTTTTTTTATTAAAATTGTTCCACAATTTAGTAAGCTCTCTTTCAAATTCTACAGTATCTTTTCGTTTAACTCTTTGAGTTTGATTCAGGCTTACAAACTGTTCTTGGATCATTATCATCCGTGCTTCTTTTTCAAGCACGGAGCAAAGAGCGTAGAGATTGGTGTTGTGGTTTGCCAGTTGTTTGAGACCATTGTTCCACCCTTCAAGGTCGTTGTTGGTTCTAATTTTCACTTGAAAAGAGCACCAGGTAGAAATGGGATAGAACCCAGCCAGCCACGTATTGTGAAAATATTTCATAAACAGCTAAGAAAATGAAATTACTTGAGTTAAAATCACCAGCAATGAAAATTTATAATATTTATTAGTACTTACTTTAACTTTTGAACAAACCACGCTATTATTTATTTGCTCAAATACGATCGGTATTTCATCGACGGGCATGTAGGCCAAAGCCATGATTTGTTTCCCAAGATCATATGCTGCCTGTTTTGCCTCATATTGAGATTTCAATCCGTATTTCTGTTAATAGAAATAAAATTATTTTGACGTTCAGCCAATATAGATCAAATAAATCACTTTTAACTTCGTAAAACCTACACTTAAATGACGAATAATTGCTTGATTGAAATGAAACAAGCAGCCGTTTATACAAACAGCGGGAAACACCGCTTTTGCTCCCTTCCAAATTGCTATTTCATAGTCAACTGAAATAGGAAATCCAGTTAAAATAAGTTTAAAACATCAAATTAATAAATTGAAATGTACCTGTTAAGCTATCAATTTGAAAACTTCTCTCATCTCTCAACACTCGCAAAACTGCTTCGTAATCTGTTGCTCTTTTCTTCGACATGATAGCAAATGCAACAGGGACCAGTTTTAACGATTCATTTTCCCCAATGAATGTATGTATGGTCAAAAGCTGGTAAAAAGGTCGCTGCACCACCTTTAAAATAATTTTATTTTATTTTATATGTGTCTGACTGTTATTCACATTTAAAATATACCTCAAAAGTTGCATCCATATTGAAATTCCTAGAGTTTCTTCCGATCTCTAATTGTTTTTCTGTTGCCAGAAGTAGATGGCGCTCCCCTTTAATTCTTATATCCTTTATCAGGAAATTAGCGGGCAAATGCTGGATAAGTATTTCGGCTTCCAGACTTGCCGGCTGAGATGGTCTGCTTTGTTGCCGATGCTTGTTAACTAGTCTAGAAGCAGATTTGTTGAATAAGAAAGAAATGTCGATAAAAAAAATAGTTTCACGTTTATGTACCTCTTTAGCGTGGAGAACTTTGGAAGAATTGAAGCATCGGCATTGTGTTCCAACAAGGAATCCATAACAATTTGTTTCGATCCAATGTGTGATTGAGCCTTGCCTTTTTCAATCATTGCAGTCCTGATTTTTTTTTGCTCCGGGATGGATTGATTTGGTAGGCAAGTATGGGACTGTGTGCAATTGTAATTGAAACCGGTTTGAACAACTCTTCCTCTGCATGCTGCTAAAAACACTAACAATTAGCATGTTCAAATGTTTATTCTGAGTCATTAAATGACTTACTTTTACTACTTTCTGTGTCTTTAGAAGATTTTGATCGATGGGCACACGTCCAAAATACTTTGTTGTTTTTTAGGTCTGTCTTCTCAACAATTAGCGCATATCCACGCGAATCGTACAGCATGTCTTTGCCGCGTGTTGTAGCGTTTTCAAGAATTGAGAACATGGGTTCATCGTCATCAGAGTCTTAGAATGGAAGTAAATTACAAATATAAAACTAAATTACTGGTGGGCTGTATTATTTTATAAACTGTTCAAAATCGTTTGTATTTACCTTCGTCGCTTTTTAGTTCATTTTTATTTCCGCCATTGTCCTCAAATTCTTCTTCAGAGCTGTAACACTTCAACCCATCTTTAAAAAAATATGTTGTTTAATGCAATATTGGAACAAGTACAAATAATTAAATTTTATAATAGCATAAGTTAGTAGGTATTTACCGTCGCTATCATAAACACACACTAGTTCGTTTTGGTTAGCTTGTGTTTCTTCTTTTAACTCCTTTTCTTTTCTAACACAATCTTCTTTTTTTTCAACATCAATTTCTTCCAACTCGCCTATAGAAAAAGTCGTAATTGGTATCATGGAAAACTTATCAATCAAAGAAACTTTCACAGCGCCTTCGAGCTCACCTTCGCTGTCAGAAATAATTATTATATCGTTAATCTGAACTTTTTTGTCTTTTATTTCTTTTTTTTGGCTCTCAATTACCATTCCTATATCAAAATAATAGTTGTTGTTCTATTAATCTAATATAAATTATCCAAAAAACAAATTCAACAAACCATTGTACTTCTTAGAAAGGGAAACTTCGTCAAACGATTTTTCCTTGTTTTTATGAACTAAAACATTTTTGAAAATTAACCAGTGTTTTATATATAAAAACCACTATTTAACATATCTCAATATTACACACCTTCAGTTTCTTCTTTAAGAATGCATGAAACACACACATATTGCAATTGCGAATTACCTACGATAAAGTTTTTCAAAGTAAATGTAATGAACCAGTTGTGTTAAAATGCGACAAAAAAAACAAATTAAATAAAAATAAACCTTTAATTGCTAATCTGTATTGCTTAAGGGTGATCTCTTTCTGACATTTTTGGTGGGTCCACTCCTGGCATCTGTCGCATGAAATAGCACTGTCGCTATCCTTGACAATTTTCTTACACGGGACACACAACGACATTGTTAAAGTCAATATCTAGTTAACAGCTCAGACAGTTATCGAATAAATAACAAATTCCAAGATAACGAATAACAAAGTGAATCAATTCGCCAAGTCTAAATAGACGTGTTTAACTTGTTCTTTGGTACATTTATGTAATTGACGTTATTGACGTGAAGGCGGTGCCTATAAAACTTGACAGCCAATGTTTTATGACGGCCAAAGATGTATTAATTGCTCTAAAAGAATTGGCGAATAGGTAACGGAGACGCTTCATTGACAACCTAAGTTTATATTCGTTTATTTATATGCCCATCAAACCTTGACTAGATGTTTACCCGGTTATTTAACTGTGCCGATGTATTAAAGATTCGAAATGCAATCAACTCAACTTGTGTAAACCAAAATAGTTTTACTTATTTCAATGAAAGTTATAAAAATTAAAAAAATCCAGATTCACAAAATAATAATTTAAAACATTCTTATTACACACTTTTACTTAACTTGACTTATCTATATGTCGTTCTGTCTGTCTGTCTGTCGGTCTGTCTGTCTGTCGTCAAAATTTGCAATCGATTTTAAACCAACTTCCCTAAAAATTTAAACATACCTCCGAACTGATTATCAATGCATTCTATCAAATTTTCAGATCGTAAAATTGTTTGGGGTTTTGTTGTTGTTCTCTTTCTTTTTTTCTCTCTATCTCCCTTTCTCTGTCTGTCTTTTTTTTCTTTATCTGTGTGTATCTGTTTCTTTCTCAATGTGAGTGTGTCTAGTTGTCTTTTTTCTCTCTTTGTGTGTGCTTCTGTCTGTCTGTCTTTTCTCTCTCTCTCTCTCTGTCTCTCTCTCTGTCTCTCTCTCTGTCTCTTTCTCTCTCGGTCTCTCTCTCTCTCTCTCTCTCTCTCTCTCTCTCTCTCTCTCTCTCTCTCTCTCTCTCTCTCTCTCTCTCTCTCTCTCTCTCTCTCTATCTCTCTCTCTCTCTCTCTCTCCGTGTCTTCTGTCCCTCTCTTTTTTGTCTCTTTCTTTGCCTCTCTATCTTTCTATCTGTGTCTGTATGTTTCTTTCTCGATATGTGTGTCTGTCTGTCTGTCTCTCTTTGTGTGTGCGAATGTCTGTCTCTATCACTTTCTCTATGTCTGTCTGTCTGTCTCTCTCTCTGTGTCTCTCTCTTTCTGTGTCTGTCTCTGCATTTTCTTTCTTATCTTTCTTTATTTATTTCTAAGTTTTAAAAAAGGGTATTATAATGAATAAAAATAAAATAAGGTTTGAAAGAAATATATCATGTTGTTTGTTTATTTAATTTTGCTAGCCATTTCAACAACTGAACCGCATCGGCAATAACACTCGATGGTCCCTAGGGTAATGCAATAAATCAAGCTCAAAATATCTTTTTCTGCTATAAAGCGTAACATAAAACAGTACATAGATTTATATAGATTCACTTATTTTTAAAAACTTGTTCATTCAAATCCCATATTTGTACTTTTACTAATTTGTAGACTTTTAATTTTAAGATAATTCTCAGTATGAAAAAGCTCATTTTGAGGATATTAATGCCAGATGCCAACGTCATGCTCTATAAACTTCCTATCCACAATTAGTTGAAACTTGGACTTCTAGATATATATTTCTTGGGTAAAAAGCTGGTTATTAAAAAAAATCACTTATTTTCTAAGTTCTTAAATATTGCTTTATTTAGCACTAGCAAGGTTACCCGGCGTTTCCCGGTTTTTGAACAATTTTTCTCGTTTTTGGAGCGTAACACATTGAGATTGTGTTACTATTCAATAAAATTTCAGTATAATATAAATTCACACTTTCCAGCATATTAAAAAAACATTAATGCCAGATGCCAGCTTCATGGTCTGGAAATTTGTTATCCACATTTAGTAGGAATTTGGTAAACAAACTGGAACAGCAACTGCGAGCAGCAACATTATAAAACATGTTTTAAAAGTAGATCTTTTCTTAAAAAAAAATCGAACAAACCTTCCCTACCTTAAAGGTAGTACCTTCAAAAATGATAATACAAGAACATACGCTTTTTTGCTATTTGCACAACGGTCTCGTATTATTATTATTATTATTATTATTATTAGTATTATTATTATTATTATTATTATTATTATTATTATTATTATTATTATTATTATTATTATTATTATTATTATTATTATTATTATTATTATTATTATTATTATTATTATTATTATTATTATTATTATTATTATTATTATTATTATGTTATTGACTGGTTATAAAAAAATTGCTTCCCTCTATCGATTGTAATGAAAACTTTGCTCCATCGAAAACGACTCCAATTCATTGCGACACCGCAGACTGATATCACGGTTCTGTATAAGTATAACACAGAGATCAGGAAGTCGTTGTATAGACATTAGCGGTGCCACAGTCTGTGATACGTGTATCCGGGTGGTGCTGCTTAATGCTGATCACCAACTGCATTCGCCGGGCAGGTTGCTTCGTGTGTTGGGGTAGCTCTAGTTGCTTCTGAGCAACGGGATATTACCCCTCACGACCATGAGGCTATTGGCCGCGAAAGTAGGCGATTTCGTCGCGCACCGGGTCGATTCGTCGCGAGGTTGGCGTTTTCGTCGCATTTTCGCGATGAAAATGCTTACGCGACGAAATGGCTTTCGCGACCACATGGCCGGTATTCAAATATCTATATTTCCTTGAAACTCTAGTAACGTCATTGAACTTACATTTTATTGAAAGAAGTTTTCGCATAGTTCACAGCTGTACGAGACATCCCCCCAGTTTGGTGGATTTAATCCCGTACACGATCTGTGAACCCATCGTAAACATTTCTCGCACTGCACCCAAAATTCGTCCGCTCCTTCGAAATTACAATATATACAGTCATCTGACATATCGTCAGATGACTGTAGAATGCCGTTTTGGATGACCTGCCGATCCGTATCGGGATCGTATACCTCATCAATTGCTTTCCCTTCGTCAATGTTCTGAAGAAGCAAAATAAATTAAAATTCTCCATATAAAAAAATAACATCTCAACCATTTACCTTCATCAGATTCAGAATAAACATCCCACAATTCCAACTGTCTCTTTGCCTTGGAGCTTGTGGACCTTCTGAAAACGTCCAAACATTTTTCGACTGTCCCGTTCGATTGCACCACCTGTCGTAAAAATCTAAAAAACTTTTTTTCCTTTTTACCCCTTCGGATAAATTGGAACCTAAGGAATTATAATATTGTAGAGTGTTTGTATTGCAATTAACTATTAATAGAGTGTAATGTTTATTCTCTAAAATTGGAAAAAAAGTTTGTTTTTTTTTAAATATTTCCATGTCATATATAGGTGATGTAGATAGAATATGTTGATTTAAAACAGTTGAAGATAGGTCACAATTAACATAATTAGAATTTTTTAAAGTTGTTAATCCAATGTAGTCTATAAGAGTTGTAGTTAGCAACTCTCCAGGCTGCAAGGATAAAAAATCTTCCAGATGTAGTTCTAGATTATTTATTTTACTTATAATCATATTTTTGTTTAAATTATATTTTAAATAATAATTATTATTTGAAACGGTCGAATTAGAAAAAAGGATAAGCTCATCTGGCGTTCTTTTCTTGGTCGTCGTCGGTTGGCATCTTTGGACTGGCAAAGGAATTTTCACTGTCGCCAAGGAATTGAAATAAGAACGATTCTTTTTGTTCCGTTTGTCCCATGTGCTGACTGCCAATAAGTTGTCATCCGCCAATCGACGCTTCCTTCGAGTTGGAGGGATGGCTAACAGAACTTCTCTTGTGGATCCTAAAACGACAGTGTACTGCAAGTCCAGAAAGCGTCCACCTATAGATGTTGAATAAATTTATGTCAAGAATGTTAACTTCAAGTGAAAATTCTACTTTTTTAACAAATATTATTAATGAAGTTTGCCATACTTTAAAAAAACGATGTTATTGCCGAACCTTTTCCCATCCGGATTTGTGAAAACTGTCCAAAATGGTAGGTAGGCAACATATTTTTTTAATACTAATTCTCCGTAACCTTTGTTGAAAAAAACATTCGGAGAAGACGTGCTGCAAATAATAGACTGTCGCAAATGTTCAACTTTTGCGGAATATCGTTTAAAGAACGGACTGTTTCGGTAAAGACTATTGAATTTTTCACAAGCTGTAAAGAAATGTAAAGTTAGTGTTAAAGCCAAGCTAGAATTAAAAATAGTTACTAATTTTAAAGTAAATGTTACAAGCCTAAACTTACAGTCTTCGTCGTAATTCGAAATATCAGCTGCTTTAGCAGTTTCTTCTTCCTCACCCGGTTCTTCACCAGCAAACATGGCCAGAGCTGAACATGCGTCAGCCGTCATGTACTGTGAGAACAGCACACACACAAATGCATTCATACAGGCGTCAAACTCTAGAAAAGTTTTAGAATTAATTAAACGACACATGCCAAGTATGAAAAATTTTCTTACATTACTGTCCGAAGTTTGATTTCTAGCATCGTTAGCAACAATCTTCATAAAATGTGCGCAACAAAGCTTTACCAAAACTCTCGTTCTCGCTCTCTGTTTTCTTGGTTAGGTGTTTAAACTAGGTTTTCTTAAACACGTATCGACAGCATAAGGTCTTCAATAATATTGCAATTTTTAGAAATTTTTTATTTATTTATTTTTGGTTTAGGTATTCCCGCCAGAGAGGTTGTATTGACCAAATTAAAAAATCCGGTTACGCAAGCTCCACCCACTAGCCTTGAGCTCCACCTTTAAGGTAAAATGTTAAATGTAAAACCATGTAATGACTAAATTACTGTTTAACTTATTTATTTTGTTTGTAAAATTCAGTTTAAATTTAATAATTCTTATATATATTTATAAATTTTATGTCAAAGAACTGATTATCAGAGGGAAAGTTTTTCTCCAGCGAAATAGATTAAGCTTATTATAATTTAGATTTCCTTTGAGAGAAAAACAATGTTATAATCATAAAGAGAGTTGTCAATAAACTTAACCTTTTCCAAGTTTTTCGATGCTAGAAAAGATTCCATGTCGCCAACTTCAACGTCAAGAAGAATCTCCAAAATAACTTGCAAAATGCAGCAGCAACAAAAATTTGCAGTCAAGAGAGACTTTCAAAGAAAATGAACTGTCTGAACTTGTTTAAATAGATTTTCTTGGCTCAGAAAACATCGCAGAGTAATTTTATGTAATCATTCTTAATCTTGCTTCAATAATTCTCCTCTAATAAACTTTTTCGTAACAACCATTGAGGCCGGTGCGATTAGCAAATTTAGCATAAAGTAATGACGCAACTTAAATTTTTCTATTAGAATTCTATTAGCAGTCTAAGCGGAAATGTAAATTGAATTTTTAATCGATATATTTTCGTGTGGGCTTTGATGGATTGAAAGCGGAAGCATTTCTGTAAATGACGTTTATTATTATTTTTCACTAGGAAAGTGTAGAATGTAATTGGATATTTGAATTCTACGTTAAATTTGCTATAAGAATACATTTGTTTAAAGTGGCGGATAATTTTATTTTTTTTCTTATTAAGTTGTTTCTGATTGGCTGTGACGGAAACATATTTGTAAGGTCAATTCGTGGAAGGCATTTTTCATAAAGTTTCACTAAATATTTCAAAATAGTTTTTGAACTGTTTAATCAAGCTGATATTTCTCTACAAGAATTCCATTAGCAGTTTAAGCGGAAATGTAAATTGAATTTTTAATCGATATATTTTCGTGTGGGCTTTGATGGATTGAAAGCGGAAGCATTTCTGTAAATGACGTTTATTATTATTTTTCACTAGGAAAGTGTAGAATGTAATTGGATATTTGAATTCTACGTTAAATTTGCTATAAGAATACATTTGTTTAAAGTGGCGGATAATTTTATTTTTTTTCTTATTAAGTTGTTTCTGATTGGCTGTGACGGAAACATATTTGTAAGGTCAATTCGTGGAAGGCATTTTTCATAAAGTTTCACTAAATATTTCAAAATAGTTTTTGAACTGTTTAATCAAGCTGATATTTCTCTACAAGAATTCCATTAGCAGTTTAAGCGGAAATGTAAATTGAATTTTTAATCGATATATTTTCGTGTGGGCTTTGATGGATTGAAAGCGGAAGCATTTCTGTAAATGACGTTTATTATTATTTTTCACTAGGAAAGTGTAGAATGTAATTGGATATTTGAATTCTACGTTAAATTTGCTATAAGAATACATTTGTTTAAAGTGGCGGATAATTTTATTTTTTTTCTTATTAAGTTGTTTCTGATTGGCTGTGACGGAAACATATTTGTAAGGTCAATTCGTGGAAGGCATTTTTCATAAAGTTTCACTAAATATTTCAAAATAGTTTTTGAACTGTTTAATCAAGCTGATATTTCTCTACAAGAATTCCATTAGCAGTTTAAGCGGAAATGTAAATTGAATTTTTAATCGATATATTTTCGTGTGGGCTTTGATGGATTGAAAGCGGAAGCATTTCTGTAAATGACGTTTATTATTATTTTTCACTAGGAAAGTGTAGAATGTAATTGGATATTTGAATTCTACGTTAAATTTGCTATAAGAATACATTTGTTTAAAGTGGCGGATAATTTTATTTTTTTTCTTATTAAGTTGTTTCTGATTGGCTGTGACGGAAACATATTTGTAAGGTCAATTCGTGGAAGGCATTTTTCATAAAGTTTCACTAAATATTTCAAAATAGTTTTTGAACTGTTTAATCAAGCTGATATTTCTCTACAAGAATTCCATTAGCAGTTTAAGCGGAAATGTAAATTGAATTTTTAATCGATATATTTTCGTGTGGGCTTTGATGGATTGAAAGCGGAAGCATTTCTGTAAATGACGTTTATTATTATTTTTCACTAGGAAAGTGTAGAATGTAATTGGATATTTGAATTCTACGTTAAATTTGCTATAAGAATACATTTGTTTAAAGTGGCGGATAATTTTATTTTTTTTCTTATTAAGTTGTTTCTGATTGGCTGTGACGGAAACATATTTGTAAGGTCAATTCGTGGAAGGCATTTTTCATAAAGTTTCACTAAATATTTCAAAATAGTTTTTAAACTGTTTAATCAAGCTGATATTTCTCTACAAGAAAACATTTGTTTGAAAGGGCGGACAATTTTAGTTTATTTTTTATTCAATTAATTTGTGGCGATTTGGAGTGAAAATAGACATCGTTTCCCGCTTCGTTGCTAACTTCATTCACCTATATTGCTATACTTTCGCCATTAGCCTTCGTTTCATTCCGCGTGATTGCATATATCATTATCGCTATACTTTCTCCATTAGCCGTTTATTCATTTATCAATTTTTATGATATTCTTTATATATATAGATATCGTTTTTTCTAACTTATTATTATTCAATTTTTTATACCAATTGAATGTTTCAGTATGCCTCCTAATAAAAAGATTGATCTTGGAAGTAGGACTTCAAAAGCTAAAGATATGGCTGATTCAAGGTTAAATGAATCTCTTGATGAAAGACAGATTAGGTTGGACATTTTTAGCAACTTATCTTTTAAATCTAGATAACTTTGGTTTTCAGGACTAATCAATAAATTGCAGGTGGAATTTCTTCTATTTAGAGATATTTTGTGCTTCACAAAAAGAGTTCCAGACTTAACAAATTAAATCAAATTAGAAATTCATTGTTCATATCTCCCATTCAAAAGTAAGTGGCAAAGCTTTGGTAATTTGTTTTTAGTTTTTAAAATCATGATTTACTGTGTATCTTTCAATTTGTTTCGTTTGTTGCATTGCACGTGTTTAATTGTGTTATATTATTATTAATTATTATTATAAGATTATCATTATGCTCTAACATTTTGTGTTTAGCAAAAAGGAGTTGCAGATTGGAAAAATAAATTTAAATTCATTGTTCATATTTATCGTTCAAGGCTTCTGACTTCAATTGTTCCTTATCTAATATTGTTCATCATGGTTTCCTAAACTGACGAGCTTGCTATCAGCCTATCGGTAAATGAGAAATTTTTTTGGGCAGGTATGTTTTTTTTTATGTGATGGCATTACAACCATTATTATTCACGAGTAGTTATGACTATAAGATTATGAATTAATTTATCGGTCTTATTTTATTTTTTACTTTTCAGAGGAAATTAGAAAATTACATTTCAAAGAAAATCTTACATGCAACATCAATTTATTGTAAAAGTTTCACTAATATATGAGGTGCATGAAATTTGAAAGAAATGAAGTGAAGTATTTTTGTGTTTCAACAAAATCATGAACAAAGTTCTCAAGCCAGCCTATCAATCTGCTGCTGTTTTGTTCAATTTATAATTGCATCATTTGCTAAATAAAAGTGGTACACTTAAAAACTAAGAACATCTAAAAAAATATAACCTGTTGAGATATATGAGCGGATTTTAACTAATAAATTAGCCGTTAACTAATAAATTCTTTTTTTTTCAGCTTTAGTCAATCATAATAAGCCTTTGCAGAAGATCACACTTGCAGAGTGGAACCAATACATTAAAGAACACTAATTAAAATTGAGGAAGTACAGACGTAACTAAACGAGCAAACCTATTAACAAAGTGTTAACGAGAGAACATATCAATTTTGATGACTGCACAGCATTCCGCTACAGCCCATCTAAGCCACATTGGGAATGCTCTAAAATTTAATGGAGGAACGGAAGAGCGAAAAGAAGAGCAAGCTGGAGCGTAAAAGCAATCGGGATCGGGAAAAGTAAAAGAGACCGAGGCCGGAAAAGCGACCGTGAGCAGAAATGCGACCAGGAGCGAGAAAGCGACCTGGAACGGGAAAGCAAGCAGTTAAGGAAACGGGAGCCAGAGAGAAAACGATAAAAAGCCTTTAAAATCCCCGGGCAACGCCGGGTAACCCAGCTAGTATATATATATATAAAAGAACATGTCTTGATTGACTGACTGACTGACTGATAATCAACGCCGAGCTCAAACGCCTCATCCAAGGAACGTGAAATTTGGAACTTATATTACTTTAATAGCGTAAGCATCCGCTAAGAAAGGATTTTTGAAAATTTTGCTCCTGAGGGAAAAAAACTGGAAAACAAACTTTTTTCTAAAACAATGTATATCTCGAAAACCAAAAATGAGGAGATTTTGAAATTTGGTATATAGATTCTTTTTGAAAAATAAAAAGATACGTGTTTCACCATTTTTTGAAAATTCGGTTTCCCGGACCTCAAATGTGGGTTGGAAAATTGGGTTATTTGGTTTTTGAAGTAACTGCTACTCAAAAACTGTTAATGCTACAGAAGTAAAAATTAGTATTTAGTTTCTACTCCAAAAATAATAAAATACGTATTTTAACATTTTTTGAAAATTTGGTTTCCAGGACCTCAAATGTGGGGTGGAAATAAGGGTTATTTGATTTCAAAATAACTGCTACTCAAAAACTGTAAGTGCTACAAATGTAAAAATTAGTATTTTGAAGTTTTGTGCCGGTTAAAAGTAGCTAAGTCCAGTTTATCATCGGCCGGGCCAAGCCGTTATTTTAGAGTCTTCACACGGGCCAGGCCATGGATATCAAGATATCCATGGCCAAGCCAAACCTTAAATCAAAGTGGGACGGGCCGAAGTTTTTCACCAAAAATATAGATATTTTAGTGATTTTAGGGTCTTTAGTTTGGCCGGGCTAAACCTGAGGTCAAGGTGGGACGGGCCGAAGTTTTTCATCAAGTATATAGAACTTCTAGGCCTGTAAAAATGGGCCGGGCCTAATTCAGACGGGCTGTGCCGGGCCAGGAGTTTGGGTTTTTAAAACGGGCTGGGCTAATTTGTCGACGGGCCGAGCCGAGACCTAAAAAATGATCTCTACTATGGATGCACGGTTCAAACTCTCTAATTTCATGCTAGCGAAGCCGCTACGGGCACTGCTAGTATATATATATATATATATATATATATATATATATATATATATATATTTATTAGTTTTGTTTTTCCTATTATTTAGGTTCAGCTTTTAATAATTGAAAAATAAAGTATATTTTTTTAAACAAAATGTCTCTTAATATGAATGACGACAAAGATCCTGTGTCGAGAAAACGGCGTCTAGCTAAAGAAAGGCAACAGAGATATCGCGCAAGACAAACTCCACAATCAAAAGCAAAAATTCGAGTTTTAGATGCAGAAGCTCATCAACAACGCACTGCACAAATGTCTGTTGAGGAATTGCAAATTTTTCATGCTTTTCATGCCGCATCACAACAACGTTATGTCTATCGACTTACTCAACATCTAGAAGCTTTTCACACTTCCATTGCTGCCTCACAACGTCATCGAATTGAGCAAATGTCTCCCCATGAATTGCAGTTACATCGAGAAACCAATGCTGCCAAGGAACGCCGTCGACAGGCGCGGCGCTGAGCGGGGGGTCCAGGGGTCCGGACCCCCCAGCTCCGACAGGTATCGCTCGTGAGATTTTTGTAAATCCGAGGAGTTTTTTTAAAGGGGGGGTTAATTACCTGGCACTCATTGAGTTAACCAGTGTTTGTATAAAAACACCGCTAACTAAATAAGCTACACAAATAGATGATAACAAAAGGAAAGATGATGTGGTCAAAAAGTTATAAAGCTAGGCCGTTTTCAAGGAGACAGCAGAGATGGAGAATAAGCTGGCCATATAGAAAAGAGAGAGAGAGAAGGAAAGAGAGAGAGGGAGAGAAATGCTGAAGAAGCTATGAAGCTTGGCTTGGCGTCCATGTGGAAGAGAGAGAGAGAGAGAGATGTTAAAGAAGTTAAGAAGCTAGACAGATAAGTCGTTCACACAGTGAAAGAGAAAGGAAAAGAGAAAGTCTATAGCTGAAGAAGCTATGAAGCTTGGCTTGGCGTCCATGCGGAAGAGAGAGAGAGAGAGATGCTAAAGAAGTTAAGAAGCTAGACAGATAAGTCGTTCACACAGTGAAAGAGAAAGGAAAAGAGAGAGTCCGGGAAAAATAGAGAGAGATGAGGCTAAAGACTGACCTCATGGAGCTAGAGAAAGCGAGCATGGACACTACAATCATTAGCATTATTTTATGAGCCGTATCAGATAGCGAATTTTGTTTTCAATTGTTTTCATTGTCCGATCCGAACTTGATGTCTGTTTAACGTTTTTAAATAGATAATAAATTATTAAACTTATTTCAGTATTGTTTCCCTTAGGAGGTGAGTAATTCTTCAAATACCAGTAACAGAACTTTAGTTTAAATTAAATCAATTTCAGTGTTTTTATTTTACAAGATTGGCTTTAAGCAAATTTTAAAATTCTTTGTCACTTTTTTACAAATTTTGTATGAAGTAGACAAACTGTCAGAAATATAATATAGATTACAAACGATTATATCTTGCCATATAATGTAATCCTGTCTAGACTTAAGTTGCATTTCAACATTAAACAAGCGATATATATAAATATATAATATGGTATAAAAGTTTCCGATCATTTCTTCTTTTTTCATTGTTAAAATTCTTCTTTAAAGAGACAGTAGACGCCAGAAGAGCTAAAGTTACGTAGATTCATCATCTTATTGCTTGTCGTTTACTATTTGAGACTGCAGTATTCAAACATGCAATCTTCCCTAGAAAATGTTATAAATTTGCAAAGAAATCCTCTCGGTGAAGACGAATTGGAAGTCGATGCGTTGCTTAAATTAGGCGCGGTTCAACCGGCTGGTCTTGCTTTCAAGGGAACGAGCATTTTAGTTGGTGGCCGTCTGAAAACATTAAAATTTTAAGGAGACTGGTTCAGCGGAAGACCGTGGCTAGAATACAGTTTACAGAATGATGCAACTTGCTGTTTTTATTGCCGTCTGTTCCAGCCAAAAGTCAATGGTAAGTGATCAGTCTATTTTTAACATAGCCAAAGTAGCTTTATGGTTAGATTAAGTGGCAGTTAGCCAGCATATGAAAGCTCCACTAGGTTTAAACACGGAATACTCTGAGTGCCATTAAAAGCTTTCAGGATAAAAAGCAACTTAAACCATTAATTTTTTTTTGGATGCAGGTCAGTATACAAAATTTATACTGAACAACAAAGACTGGAAGAAAGCGACTGGCAAAGACGGAAAACTGATGAAGCATGAATCAAGTTCTGCGCATCGAATGGCTACAGACATGTACGTTGCAAGGAAAAATGCAGCTTCATCGTCGGTTGCCGTCCAGTTGTCAAAGGCGTACGAAGAAAAGTTGCACCGTGAACAAGAAGAAAAGGCCAAAAACAGAGAAGTACTCGCCATAATTGCTGACGTAATCCGTTTTCTTTCAAAACAATATTAGTTTTAGAGGACACCGAGAGCAACGTGACTCTAATAATCGTGGTAACTTTTTGGAAATGGTGACATTCATGGCCACTTACAATCCTGTTTTAAAGGATTGGCTTGCGCATCATCCACGGATTGTTTCTTGGCTGAGTCATGATGTACAAAATGAGCTATTACATTTGATCGCAGAGGAAGTGTTGTCAAAAATAATTAGCCAATGTAGCGGCAGGTTATTTAGTATAATCTGCGATGAGGTCAGCGATAGATCAAATAGAGAGCTTTTGAGTCTTGTGATTCGTTATGTCACAGATTCAGGTTTTGTAAAGGAGGCTCTCGTCGGACTGGTAGAAGTTCAAAACACTTCAAGCAATTTGTGTGATGTTGTTGTTAACTATTTAAATAAGTTACAGCTACCTCTAGAATCTATTGTGAGCCAGTGCTATGATGGGGCTGCTAACATGTGTGGCAAGTATAACGGACTACAGGCTCGCTTGAAGGAACTGTGCCCCAGGAAACCGATTTATATCCATTGCTGGGCGCACGTTCTTAATTTGATCTTGCAGGATGCAGTAAAATCTGTCCAGCTTTGCAGTCATACATTTGATGTACTACAGAAATTGTATGTCTTAATTGAAGCGTCACCAAAACGTCATGCTGAATATGTCAAGTGTGTACATAATCTCGACCTTCAGGATGGATTGCAATCCTTGCAGTCATTATCCTCAACAAGATGGTCAGCCAGATGTGTGAACTTACGAATAGTTCATAGGTGCCTTCCGGCCATCCTTGATTTTCTCAACAACCAAAATGATGTAGACTCTTTAGGCTTATTGTCAGCGGTAAAAAATTTAAAATTTGTATTTGGACTGCATTTTTTAATGCACTTGTTTATGCTAGCTAATGCTGCATCAGAAGCACTGCAAGCTAGTGATATTGACTTGGCTGCTGCTGCCAATGCTGTTGAAACGTTGGTGGAAGCGGTACAACACATGAGGACAGCTGAAGAATGTGAAAAGCTAGGAATATCGCTTTCGGGTGGCCGAGATAGAAGAAAAAGGGCAAAACCATCAGCCTTGCAGGATTTTGTTATGGATCGTTTTTTGACAAAATCATCGGACGAAATAAGGGTTGATTTTGTTATTCCGGTCTTGGATACAGTTTCTTCTTCCCTAAAATCAAGATTTAATTCGGAGTGTATAGCAGTGCTGAAGCTAATTTCTTCCGTAGTTCAATTAGGAGACAATTTTGACAGTGGTGTCAGAGAGCTGGCTTTAGTAGCTCAGTTGGATGAAGATATCTGTGTTGCAGAGCGACAGTTAATAAAGCTACAGAAAGCCAGCTACAATGAGGTGGCGGAAACTCTTACTCCACCAACCCTTCAGAACCTAGCAACCAAAATGGTAGTGCTAAAACACAATCTTATTTACAAATCTTTTTATGCTTTAGTTGTTTTTTTTATTAACTTTACCGGTAACGTCAGCCTCATGTGAACGAGCTCACAGTAAGGTTGATTTGATAAAGTCAGCAGTGAGAGCGTCTATGGGGTCTGACAGATTGGAAGACTTTGTGCTAATTTCAACCGAGAAATCAACTCTTGATTCAGTACAAATGTTGACAGTTGTGGAGAAATTTGCTTCCATCAAATGGAATCTAACTGTATTATAGTTGTTTCTTTTAATTATTTTTTATATTTTGATGACATTTTTTGTTAGTGTAAGTATACTTTAATGATGATTATTAAATGTTAATTTCATTAGCTTCGTTTATGTTTTCTCAACTGCTATTCTTATGTTTATTCAACAAATTTATTTTTTGTCAAAACTTGTAATTACAACAGACCTCGAGTTGAATTGTTTTATATTTAGACCTGGATAAACGAGGTGGGAAAAACAAGATTAATTGTGATATGCTACTGTAAATACTTATAACTAATGAGTTACAAAAATTATAGCTTTTTCAATTACACTCAAATTTATTTAATTTATGAAATAATTGTTATTTAGAGTATATATATATATATATATATATATATATATATATATATATATATATATATATATATATATATATATATATATATATATATATATATATATATACTAGCGGACCCGGCGAACTTCGTTTCACCTCAAAGAGTGTATTTTTTAAGCAATAAAAAACAATAATAACAAATATCCTATATATAAGTTTAAAAGAAAACAAATATTAAAACAAGTAAATTAAAAACGAATTTTTAAAACCAATGCTTTTATATGTAATTAAAACACAAATTTTGCAATCAATTTTTTATTATATTACTCTTTTATTTTATGTTAAAGTCGAAATATCTTAATTATATCAAAATATCGAAATTAATTAAAATTATCTAAATTTATTGACTTATTGTAAAACTAATAATTGAATATTGCATTGTCTTCTATTTTAAGCATGTATGCAAAATTTGAAAAAATCTATCATCAGGAAGTGACTCAAAAATTGATTGCAAGATTTGAAACAGACAGAGAAACAAACAGACAGACAGAGAAACAGAGACGACGAGTTAATAAAAGCATTGGTAATAATAATAAAAATATCATCAAAAAGCATCGAATTTAAATATCTCAACTATTTTCATGAAAATTTCGTACACGCTTGAGAATCGCGGTCAGTGAGTGTGGTTCGTGTTAACTTGGTAAAATAGTCTGCCAGTCGGTTAGCGTTTTGTGGTCAAGAAAACCCTCAAGAAAACCCTCAAGAAAACCCCCAAGAAAACCCTCAAGAAACCCCTCGATAAAATCCTCAAGAAAATTAACTCAATAAATTGACTTATTGTAAAACTAATAATTGAATATTGCATTGTCTTCTATCTTGAGCATGTATGCAAAATTTGAAAAAAAATCTATCATCAGGAAGTGACTCAAAAATTGATTGCAAGATTTGAAACAGACAGAGAAACAGACAGAGAAACAGACAGAGAAACAGAGCCGACGAGTTAATAAAAGCATTGGTAAAAAACGTTCACTTTAATAGTTTATTAGAAAAACATTGGTTGAACTCGGGTTGATTCTCTTTAATCCAGCACTTTATGATACACTATGTTTTTTGTTTTATTATCGGGCGAAAAAACAAATAAATCTGATGGTCTGCCGACACGTGAACACGCCACATACAATTGACCATGAGAAAAACAAGCATTATCCAAGTTCAGACCACAAACACTCAAAGATTTGCCTTGTGATTTGTTAATCGTCATAGCAAATGCTAGGCGAATCGGAAATTGAATTCTTTTAAACTCAAAGGGCAAATCGGTTGGGATCATAGGAATCCTCGGAATGAGTATTTCCTCGCCTTTGAATTTTCCTTTGAGGATCGTCGCGTGAAGCACATTGACCATTAGTTTCTTTAAAACCAAACGCGTTCCATTGCATAGTTTTGGTTGATTTAGATTTCTAAGCATAATAACTACTGATCCAACCTTCAGTTGTAAATTGTGCGGTGGTAAGCCAGGCACATCCAAGGAGTTCAAAAATTCAGTTGGATAGTTAGTGGCTTCATCTTCATTTGTTACACAGTCAATAGATTTGAATGAATGCAGAGTACCAAAAATTTGATTCTGAATTAGAATATTTAAGTCATCCACATCTTTATTCTTAGCCGCCAAAATTGCTCTCTCACTCAACCATTTGTTCTTTTTATAATTAGCAATGATGTCTGGGAACACTTTATTGATAAGCTCGTCTTTCGATGAAACAAAAGTGCAAAAATTGGGAGGAAAAGAAATCAATCCGGTCGATTTGTCGACAGGAACACGGCTATTACCGATGTTGAGCAATTGCATGGAGAAATCTTCAGCAGATAGATCGTTCAGCAATGCAACTCTTATGTTAGAAGACAGCTGAAGTTTCATCACATAGCGCCACAGATATGATGATTTGAGGGAAGCATTAATTTCATCGGCAGCAGTCGATCTTGGAATGACTGGCAGTGTTTGGCGGAAATCGCCAGACAATAAAATCATTGCACCTCCAAAATGTCGTGAGTCATTGCGCAGATCTTTCAGTGTTCTATCAAGTGCTTCCAATGCGCGTTTGTGCGCCATTGTGCACTCGTCCCAGATGATGATTTTAGATGCTACTAAAACTTTTGCCATTGCAGAGTGTTTTGCAATGTTGCATGTTGGTTGTTCAGTAGTTTGAAGATTTAAGGGCAATTTTAATGCTGAATGAGCCGTACGTCATCCTTCTAACAATGTGGCTGCTATTCCAGAAGAAGCAACTGCTACCGCGATGTCTGATCTCGCACGAACAGTGGCCAATATCAAAGACATGAGAAACGTCTTTCCAGTTCCACCTGGGGCATCAAGAAAAAATAAGCCACCATTTCCATTATCGATTGCCTTCATTAATGTATCATACACTTTTTTTTGTTGAGGGTTTAAAAGGGGTACATTCGATTGAACTAATTGATCTAATTCATGTCGATTATAGCCACGTTCACGTTCTAATTCTCGATTAAAAGCATCATTCATTCTACGATCTGGCGCTGGCATTCCTAACTTGACTAACAAACTACCACACATCAGGTAACACATGTCTTCAATCAAGAGCAAAGCCTGGTTATGCATCTCTTCATTCACTTCAAGGTCGGGATTAGTTGAACTGACCCGTATTTGATGTAAAATGTCTTCTGACATGCTATTTTTGTATTTGTTCCACAGTTCACGTGGATTTGATGGAAAGCAGGTGGAAATTATAATAGCAAATAATGTGCGTATCTGAATTGGAGATGCTGAAATAATTGCTTCAGACATTGTCGTGTCCCAATGATTATCGTTTTCAAGCAACTTGAGCTCTTGACATGCAGCACGATATGTTGGGCACACTACACCATTGATAGTTCGTAGTGATACAAAAGATGTTGGGCCACAAACATTGACCAACAACAACCTCAAATAGAAGCATTCATCGTTTTTTGGGTGAACTGTATAAATACGACCAAGAGCATCAGTAGAATACACAACCGGATGTCCAGGAACCGCACTGCCTTGCTTCCGACGTTGAAATTTCTTTGATGAAGCGTTCCAAGTGTAATAACGTGGCATCTCCGAGTAAAGCAACGTTTGTGCAAATGGATCGCTTTGGCAAATTGCAAAAAAACTCGTTAATGTTGTTGCTGGAGGTGTTTCAGCGCGTTGAATAATATTTGATGCGTTAAAATAAACTCGTTGACCATTCTCCAGATGCACAGCCAAATGGACAACAGTGGGATGACGTTCGTGAATAGAGAATGAGAATATACGCCAAATTGCCTCATTGCAGTTCACATATCTACCAATTTGATAGCGTCTAATCTCGTCGTTATCTGAGTTTTGAATGCCAAAAACTGCCATATCGCTGCCTTTCGTTACATATTTGCAGATGTACTTAATTGACTTTACAGAATTGCAATACTCAACATTGCAATGTGTCTTGAATGTTTTGGAAAGAAGTGGAGAATATGGAACAATCCAACTGTTGTCAACCACGAAATCGTTTCCTTTCACTTTCTTTGTGACAGTTCGACCGTTATCATCGGGTGATCGACGTCGATATAATGGATAGCCATCAGTGCCAGTGATGGTCTCTGTCGTAAATTTTCGTGGATAACGTTTGGAACACTTGCCGTCGACCATGCACGGTGATTGGGGGTTGATGGCGCCACACGGTTTATGAATCATATTCATAACTACAACATCATGTAGGTCTGGATCAATCTCGGGATCAACAATCTCGGCATTTATGATATCATCTATTTAGTCAGGTCTAATTTTTTCAACTAACCAAATGAGAATGTGTGCATGAGGCAAGCCTCGTTTTTGCCATTCGATTGAATACATCCAGCATCGAGTATCACCAAAAACGTGTTGCTTTACAATGTAGTTCATCAGCGACCGAATTTTTTGTTTGAAGACACGTGCGGTGATGTCGTGCCGATCACTTGATGTTTGTCCGGGAAGCAGCATTTGAACAATTTCAATCCACTTTGGATTACAGGTAAAGGTAATGAATAGATCTGGCCGACCGTAATGACGAACATATGTCATTGCATCCTGCGCATATTCATGCATATGACGCGGACTACCTATGTAAGTAGCCGGTAGAATAGTTAATCGACCAATGTTAGCTGCATCTCCTTCGGTGCTGATTGCGTCGCGTAAATGGATATACTCCTCTGAACGCAGTTTGGCTTGATTCAGTCGAATGAAAGTTAGGCGTTCCGTTTCAATTTTGACATACATGTCGACGCAATATTGTTGAAACAACTGACGAAATCGAAGCAAATGGTTGTCAGCGTTTTGACGAATCATCATACGATATGCATAAAAATTCATCGAGCTAACTTTCTTGCTAGTTTCGCCACCTGAAATAAAAATATTAAAATTAGTATTCCGAAGTTTGAGCCCATTTATAATCAACTGAGTGATTGAAAATTAAAAAAAACAAACGGTGTAAAAATTATATCATGTTGAAATATAAATTGATATTGATACTCACTATTCAATGGATTTATCACCTTGATATTGAAGTGATATCCATCCTCTCCTTGCCAAAACATCAGTGGATATTGCAAAGTGTCATAAGAACGATGCGTTTCACATATTTGTTGTATTTGCCCAGTATCACGACGTGCAAGCGCAATATCACGTCTTTCCAAGTTTTCACCAACGATCAGTATTGCTACTTCATCTATTGTTGGAGCGTTAAATGTGCGTTCATGTGTTCCAGTTGAAAAACAAAGTTCGGTCTTTGTCAGAAGTTGTAACTGATATGAAGGAAAAAAATATGATATCAAGTGGATGCGAAGCTGTTCTTCGAAGTACATTTTCTGGTGTATCACTTGAGATAATGACAAGAATGCTCAAACAGAATTCGACCAAACCTTCTCATTGCGATTACCCAGATGAATTGAAATCGTTTGCACTGACTCTGTCTTTTTATTCATCCAAGGCTTACAACTATGTGCGTCAAACATTTAATCTTGCCCTGCCACATCCTTCTACTCTCCGTCAGTGGTATCGTGGGGTCAATGGGATGCCAGGTTTCACAGAAGAAGCCTTTGCTGCATTATCTGTTCGTGTTCGTGAGGCAAGGCAAGTAGATAAAAAGATAATTTGCAGTTTGATGTTTGATGAAATGTCAATTAGGAAACAGGTGGAGTGGGATGGAAAGAAATTCTTAGGATATGTGGATGTCGGTTTAGAGATTGACGATGACTCTGCACCAATTGCCTCGTTCTGATGGTGGTCTGCTTAAATGGGAATTGGAAGATCCCGTGTGGGTACTTTTTAATTGATGGACTGACAGGGGCTGAACGAGCTAATATTATAAATCAATGTTTATTAAAGTTGCATGATGTAGGAGTTTATGTGTCTTCTATTACCTGTGATGGGCCATCTTGCAACTTTTAGATGATGGAGACATTGGGCACTCAACTTGAGCCACCCAATATGAAATCATGGTTTCCACATCCTGCCGATTCAAGTATTCGTGTTAATGTTATTCTTGATGCATGTCATATGCTAAAGTTAATGCGAAACTGTCTGGCTTCGTATGGTGTTCTTAAAGATGATCAAAATAACACTATTAAATGGAATTACATTGAGCACCTCCATAACTTGCAGAATAGTGAAGGCTTGCGGTTGGGGAATAAATTGAAAGATGCCCACATTCACTGGTACAAACAGAAAATGAAAATCAATTTAGCTGCCCAAACATTTAGTGCAAGTGTTGCAGATGCGATTGAATTTTGTAGAAATAACTTGGAATTAGATCAATTTGCAGGTTCTCAAGCTACAGTTCGCTTCTTGCGTTTAATTGATCACTTATTTGATATTCTCAATTCCCGAAACCCATTAGCTAAAGGTTATAAAGCTCCCTTGCGACCAAATAACGAACACAGTTGGAGATCATTTCTTATTGAAACAAAATGCTATTTATCTAAACTAACATCTGAAAAAGGCCAATTGATGTTCACAACTAAGCGAAAGACTCCTTTTATTGGTTTGCTTTGTACTATAGATTCTACGCTGCCATTGTATGACACTCTAGTGGGGTGCACAGATGCCCCCATGCAATATCTTTTAACCTACAAACTTTGCCAAGATCACCTTGAATTATTTTTTGGTGCTGTGCGATCATGCGGTGGATGTAATAATAATCCCACAGTTCGCCAATTTGAAGCCGCATATAAAAAATTATTAATGCGACATCATGTAAAAGGTGGGTTAGTTAATTGTATAGTCCAGGATCCAACCAAATTGCTGTATGTAACTT
Organism: Erpobdella octoculata; assembly: GCA_963978895.1. Taxonomy (NCBI): domain Eukaryota; kingdom Metazoa; phylum Annelida; class Clitellata; order Hirudinida; family Erpobdellidae; genus Erpobdella; species Erpobdella octoculata. Next base: position 31,465,634 of record OZ022240.1, read on the forward strand.
TGGATAGCATAGAAATTGATAATGTCCAGACGGATACACTAGACATGTCAGTTATAAGAATGTATGATTTACAACAAAGAGAACCACTTATAGCTGATCATGATTATGTTGACATTCCGAATCCTGCAATACTGTCCCAATACAAACAAGCAGTTATTTCATACATTGCAGGCTATGTCATTAGATAAGTTAAAAAAAAATCAGCTGTGCAGACTGCCAGTCAGCATTAATGGCAGAGTCAATAACGCTGGGTTAAAAAAAAAACAGCAGCATTGGAACTCAGTTCATAACACTTAAAGACCATGGGGGCTTGATTTATCCCTCTGAAAGTGTAATCGTCATATGTGAAGAAACGGAAAAATGTTTCCAGCGTCTGCACGTAACTGTAGGTGACAAGCTACCACAGTCACGTAATTTTTTAAAAACTGTTTGTTCACTGGTTCTCAGTGAAGTTGGCATGATCGCTTTCAAATCCTTAGACTTTCACATGTATGATAGCACACCAGATAACAATCACATTTTTAATTTAATTAAATGTGTTGCTCATAGCTATGCGACTATTAGATTACATCATTTAGCAAAACGGAAAACTGTAGTTGTTTCAGGTATCAACATTCGTAAAGATTTAACTAAACTGATTTTGTTTAAAGGTCAATAATTAGACAATGACAATTTATATCTTTCAACTTGTTTTCAATAAGTCATGTTGTGTTTATCTTTGCTCATTTCTGTCTTCGGTATTATATCAGTTTATTTAATATATTTTTTAATAAGTAATAACAAGTTTTTTTTTCTCAACCAGATGGGTGCATATGACTTACATTACATGTAACAAATAATGTCTATTTCACCTGTTAATTTTTAGTTTGGCATTAAATTATTTAATTCAAATATCATTTCCTTCTCATTTGTAATTTTAAGCCTAAGAACTGAATCAAATGAAAAACCTTTACAAATGATAAAAATTAAATGAAATTTTAATATGCTATAGTCTACAATACAATGTAACTTATTCAGCCTAAACTAAGTATATTATTCGTTGACCCATTATTATAGACTAGACTTGGACTCAGGAACGTAAATTGGGGGAAGGCAGGGGGGGCATTTGCCCCCCCTGATTTTCAAAATTTGAATTTTTTTTACTTAGAGTTTACTATATATTTATTTAATTTTGACTTTACTTAACCTAGTGATGATGCAATGCATGTTGGAATCCTTCTGGCGTGTAAAAAAAATTCGCCCCCTTGATTTCCAAAATTAAAAAGAAAATTTATTTAGAGTTTACTATATAATATGTTAATTTTAACTTTACTTAACCTCGTGATGATTCAATGCGTATTTGAATTCTTTTTGCGTGTGTAGACAATTTTATATCTTAGCTCGATGCTAGATTTACCAATAACTGCAGAGTAATAATTTGTGTATCAGTGTTGGTCCAAAGATAAGCTGTTTTCTGTGCCAAAATACAATCAGCGAACTCGTGGAATTTTACCCTATTAGTGGTATTGATACAATGTTGATTCCCTCACAGCTGTCTTCATCAAAGTTATTATTTATTACACAAAAATAAAACAAAATTATACCCACCCCATTTTGGACATCTTTTTTACAAACTTTTATTTAGGTTATAATCGCTGTTTGTTTGTGTGTGTGTCTTTCTCTGTACGCAAATCTTGAAAGTGAAATTTAACCAGTATTTTGACTAGCTAGGAAGTTGAAACTTTCAGCATAGCTTTATATTTGATGAAAATACATGATTCAATTTTAAAAAAAACTTTGAACATCTTTTGCATTTCTAAACTGAATGTATTTGAAATCAAAGTTTGTGTTGAAAAACTCGTTTTTCCTTTACTTGTTTTGCTGCAATATGATTAAATCATTCATCCCCCTTATACCCAATGGCGCGTGGCGAATCCAGAATTTTCTGGTGGGGGATTCACTTCAGAAATTTTTTTACATTCTCTTCTAAAAACCTGATAACCGGTAAGGGGTAGTCGTCAGTCTTTTTCAAAAAAATTTTCAAGGACTTCCAATTTCTCCTCCCAAAACAGCTGCGGTCGTTTTCCAAAAACAAGGTATTATAACCATAAAATTTCAATTGATACTCTGATGGGGGATGCATTTCCACATCCCTCTCTGCTTGTACCTACGTATTTATATAAATGTAAAAGGTAATGTGTGTCTGAGAGCATTCGTTTATCACATCCAAGCCTCAGGAGCAACTTTAACAACATTTGGCATGCAGGTAACTTCATTTATGAGAAAATTTTGAAAAATTACAAAAAAATCTGTTATTTCTTTGACGTTTCATTGGCAAAACGAGACGAAACTAAGCACAAACAAGTAAATTAAAAACGAATTTTTAAAACCAATGCTTTTATATGTAATTAAAACGCAAATTTTGCAATCAATTTTTTATTATATTACTCTTTTATTTTATGTTAAAGTCGAAATATCTTAATTATATCAAAATATCGAAATTAATTAAAATTATCTAAATTTATTGACTTATTGTAAAACTAATAATTGAATATTGCATTGTCTTCTATTTTAAGCATGTATGCAAAATTTGAAAAAATCTATCATCAGGAAGTGACTCAAAAATTGATTGCAAGATTTGAAACAGACAGAGAAACAAACAGACAGACAGAGAAACAGAGACGACGAGTTAATAAAAGCATTGGTAATAATAATAAAAATATCATCAAAAAGCATCGAATTTAAATATCTCAACTATTTTCATGAAAATTTCGTACACGCTTGAGAATCGCGGTCAGTGAGTGTGGTTCGTGTTAACTTGGTAAAATAGTCTGCCAGTCGGTTAGCGTTTTGTGGTCAAGAAAACCCTCAAGAAAACCCCCAAGAAAACCCTCAAGAAAACCCTCAAGAAACCCCTCGATAAAATTAACTCAATAAATTGACTTATTGTAAAACTAATAATTGAATATTGCATTGTCTTCTATCTTGAGCATGTATGCAAAATTTGAAAAAAATCTATCATCAGGAAGTGACTCAAAAATTGATTGCAAGATTTGAAACAGACAGAGAAACAGAGCCGACGAGTTAATAAAAGCATTGGTAAAAACCCGGATAACCTTGTCAGTAAGCTATGTAATGGCGGGAAAATTTTGCCCCCCCCCCCTGGAAAATGCTGAATTTACGTCCCTGCTTAGACTTTAGACTATATATATAGTATACACCTAGGTGACAAAAAATACCGTTAACTTTGAAAAAATTCTCAAGGAAAATGTCTTTATTAACACAACATAACTTACTACTACATTTAACAAACATTTTGATGTTAAAAGTTACTATACTGAATAGACTCAAAACTTTTCGAGTCATACAGTTTCTTGTACAAACTATTCTGTACTTGCTAAACTAGCTAGCTAAACCATAGCGGAGCGATTTTCTTGCGGTGATCCGCAGCGCGTTTCATCTGTGTGACTGCTAAATCTTTTGCATGTGCTACCGAATAACTATCATAATGACCGTAGTAAAAAAATGTTAAAAATACCGAATAACAAATTTTATTTTCAAGTAAAATAGTTTAATTTAATTAAAACCCCCTAACAAGCCGCGATATCATTGCAGACGAAAATATTTTTAAAAATTACATTTCTAAGAACATTCAAAACAATTTTTTTAAATAAAAAAGACATTATTTAGGTGGCAAATGTTTATTATGTAAAATTTCGTGCAAATCCCTTCATTGGTTTTGGCGTTATTAAATAACCATCTTGACCCATTTGTCTTTTATATAATATAGATAACGACATCAGCAAGTAACTTTTATTCTCCAAAATCTAGATTATTTTTTAATTAAAAGTTTTCTTTTAAAAGAAAAAAATAATTGAAAAATAAAACCATCTAGTTCAAAATGAGGAACAGATGCATAAATAACCCATTGTAGGTCATTCATTCCTTCATTGAAATGTCACAATTCCGTCATAAATACAATGAAATGCATTTAAAATGATTATTGATTTGAGAGCAACAACTTGATTGGTTCTATCGGCGTGATCTCTCAACCGTGGATTTCAATTTTTTCTTAGACACCTACTAAGAAAAATTTATAACAATATTAGAACGAGAAGTGCCGTTTAAAACAAGTAATAAGTTAGAAAAATTTCAATTTGAAGAAAACGTTTTTCAAATGAAGTACGACAAATTTATAAAAAAATGACCACTTTTTGAAAAATTTCCAAATTTTTAGCATAAGGCTCTTGTGTTTCAGCGGGGTTGTGGATCTAAGATCAAATGTTTGCTCCTCCCGACATTTTTCCTACCCACTGTCAGTAACGTGCCGCCAATTTACACTTTATTGAACTCGTTCCTGCTTGCTTTTTAACAGTTAATAAAAGAACTTCTATAACTTCTTCAATAAAGTGTAAATTGGCGGCACGTTACTGACAACACCTCCCACCCGAAAAGACGATAACCAGTATCTGGTTATAAGGGTATATATCACTAACTAGCCAACGGGGCTACACAATAAAAATATACATCAAGAACTAGCCACCGGGATACACAATAAAAAGCTACATCAAGAACTAGCCAACGGGGCTACACAATAAAAATATACATCAAGAACTAGCCAACGGGGCTACATAATAAAAAGCTACGTTCATAAGCTAAGTGTTTTCACAGAACATTAACATCGAAAATATTATGTAAATGTTTGGCATCTCCTAATCTTCTTCCTTCCTTAAGCTTGTCCTTGAAAGGCACCACACAACGTTAACCGCAGGTTCAGTATCCTTCCCACAACTGAGAACTGGTGAGGAAAACATCTTCTTCTTTTGGGATCACCTGGATGAATTGACTAAAACAAATTTATCCGAATCATCCGCGATTGCCCATTAGTTATACGAATCACCAAAAGGAAAACAACACTCATTCCAACCAAAGAATACTTCAAACTAAAAATAACAGGCAAATCGGATGAATTCACAACATAAAAGACTTAACTTACACCACCTAAACTTAAAGAAATAAGGATGAAACTACATACGGAATTTAAATTCGGGACATAAAATCTGCGACAGAATTATCGCGTCCTCCTATATTGAAATACCAAGTCATACTCTTGCAAAGCTAGTGCCCATCTATTGAGTTTTGCACTCTCAGGAGCAGCTTCGATTAAATACGTAAGTGGTGTTAGAAACAATACTTAAACGCAGTGTATAATCGGAACTAATCGACAATAGTTGATTCGACTTTATTGACAAAAGATAACAACGGAAAGGAAAGAGATAAAACTAAAAGTGAACATGAAGTGAACATAGAGCATTAATTATAAATCGTTGTAACAAAGAGTTCATTAAAACCAAATTAATTTAACACTCCCCCTCAACGATTTAATCTTTAGAACCTGTCTCTCATTAAGTTAAACCAATAGCACAACATAAATGTCTAAGTTTAACAGCTTCTGTGAATGACTTTGGTTCAACCATTTCATTTGCAACACTAGCCGTTTCAATTAGTCTCTCTGGTCGTTTCTTTATTCTAGTTGACCTTCTCAATTCCATCTGATCTTCAGTTTGTTCACCACTATCTCCCGATTGATCTGTATTTGTCTTCAGCTCGATCTCAACCTCAATGGGCTGTTCCTGTTGACTGCTTTCTTGACTGTCGGCTGATATTGTAATCCAATGTGGGTCACCTTCAATGAATTTCACATCCCTGCTGATGCTGATTTTCTCAGTCACTGTGTCTAACAAACGATAACCTTTTGTGCCTTCTGCATAACCAACGAAAATTCGTTTTTCTGACTTTTTATCAAGCTTCTGTCTTTTCTCGGCTGCAACAACTGAGTAGGCTTGACATCCGAATTGCTTTATGTGGGTCACACTGGGCTTCACACCTTCTCACCTTTCATATGGTGTCTTCATCTCACCTGCTGTCGGTAGAATGTTCTGCAGATAGTTTGCTGTGTTGATCGCTTCGCCCCAATATTTGTTTGGTAGCTTCGAGTCGATTAACATGCTTCTGGTCATTTCAACTAAATAGCGGTTCTTCCTTTCTGCTACTCCATTCTGCTGTGGTGTATACGGAACAGTAAATTGAGATGTTATACCTTCGCTCTTGAAGAATTTCTTTAATGTTTCGTTGACATATTCACCACCACGATCTGATCTTATCACTTTAGGTGTGCTTTTGAATTTTGTCTGGACAAGCTTTACATATTCTTTAATTTTATCTGTTACTTCAAACTTATTTTTTAACAAGTACAAAACAGTGTATTTGCTGAAGTCATCGATCATTGTCATAAAATACCTGTTTCCGCTTGGTGTGATTGTCTGCATCGGTCCACAAACATCTGTGTGAATCAACTCTAGTGGCTTACTTGATCTGGATTCTGATTTCTTGGGTAGTGGTTGTTTCGTTAACTTTGCTTGAATACAGCATTCACAGACTTTCTTTATCTGGCATGGCTTGATCTGGAAGTTATCTAGTTGCTGTTCCAATAACTTTATGGCATTGGGGTCTCGATGCCCTAATCTGTTGTGCCAAACATGTATGCATCCATCATTAACACTAGACATCAATGCATGCTCCAATGAATCTAATTCATACAGCCCATTCCGAATTGAAGCCTGCGCCAGCAGTTCATTATTCCGCATAATCCTGCATGCATTCTTTTCAAAAATGACCCTGAACTGCCCATCAGTTAATTTTCTAACAGAAATCAAGTTACCTGTCAACTGCGGTACATACAGTACACCTATGATTTTTATGACCTTTTCCTGACATTTGAGGTAGCCGGTTCCGATACCTGAAGTTGTCAGCCTTTGACCATTTGCTAGGACAACTTGTCCCTTCTGTTGTTCATCAAGGTTAACAAAGAAATTTCTATTGTTACACATATGAGAACTTGCACCTGAATCAACATACCATGTAGTTCCTGAATTGCTTTCACCAGCCTTGAAACAAGCATACTGGTCATAAGTGCTTGCTATTTCTACACATTGTTGAATTGTTTGAGCTTTATGGTCTGAGTTCTTTCTTTTCCACTCTAAGTATTTTCTGCATTCTTTCTTTATGTGGTTTGGTTTCTTACAGAAAAAACATACTGTGGAAGTCTTTTCGTAACTGTTGGCTTTTACGTTCTTATCTGTAGGCCTTGTACCTGGATGATTTACCTTTAGAGCTTGCTGTTCCTGACCATCGTAAGTTGCTGAGTTTTCACTTCTTCTTTTGTATTCTTCGATCAGTTTGTTCTTGACCAATTCAACAGTTAAGTCGGCTTCGGGTCTTGTTTCTAATGCTGTTATCAGTGTGCTATAGCTGTCTGGCAAACTACTGAGAAAGAAAGCAACATTTAACTGTTCTCCAATAGTTTCCCCCAAGGACGATAACTGGTCAATTATGTCTTCCATCTTAGCAAGATGTGACTCCATATCCCCGCCTTCATGTAATCTGATCCCACAAAGCCTCTTTAACAAACTTACCTTATTTGATAAGGTTGACTTTTCGTGGTAATTTCTTAATGCCTCCCACGTTTCCTTTGCTGTTGTCAATTTTCTGATGAGGTTCAACTGGTTGTCCTCCAGGAGTAGACCTATTGTTGCTCTGGCTTTGCTGTCCTTTTTCCGCCATTCCGATGATGAATCTTGATCTTGAAAAATAACTTCCCAGAGATCTTCTTTAACCCGTTTAGGTCCAAAACTTTATTAATTAGATTTCTATTATTTTTTTTTGTTATTTCTAAGTTACTTGCTTATGTTTTAACAGATTTATTTTTAATTATTTTTTATTTGAAAGAAAACTTTGAAAATTCTCTATGCTCGTTTTTCGAACGGTGGTCGTATAGACTACTGAAAACGACAAAATGTTTAAAAGTCAATTTTTTTTGTTCTCAACGCAATCAATTATAATATAAATTTTAGGCTATAAACAGAAAAGCTAAAAACACATTTCTGACTTTATTAGTAACACAGTTCAATAAAATCCAAAAATTTAACATTCAATATATCAGTCAAGTAGTTCATGATAGTCGTTTCAGAACCGGAGTGTGCAGAAAGCACCAAAACAATTCCGATGAAGTCGTTTGCCACACTTGGCCCACATGTACAGTGTTTTGCCACAATTTTCCAGCTTGTAGCGACCTACTGTTTTCACCTTTTCCAGTTCGTGACCATGGCCAGTTGCTGAATCTTTCCTATCGTTTTGTTTTTTCAACAGTGCATGAATTCATTTCATCGGTATAAAACAACCTAAACAGCCTATATGGGGGTTTTCAAGCAAAGCACCATTGTGGTGTTTCAAACTCATTATATATAGACTGTTTTAAAAGTGGCTATTTAAATGACTCTTTTTGGTCCAAGTGCATTTCAATCGTTTTTAGCGTTTTGGTTGCCGCAGCATTGAACTGGCCGTATTTGCGACCTAAATTTCTTCACCCAAAGAACCGACACAGTCTAATCCCATCCCATCATTAGTATAATCAACTTCTACGTTCCCGGATATATTACAAAGAATAACATTTCTTCTTCATTTGCTTATTCATCAGTCACGTGTTATGATGCGCCGGGCGGAAGAATGACAAGTATGTCAACCTCAATGCTATCATCATCATCAAGAATTAGTTACATAGCTTCTTTCAACGTGAAAAAACGTTCTGTTTGACGCCTTTCATTTTTAAACTTTACAAACATTTCATTCAAAGAATGAAATTAGCAAAAAACACTATCACCAAGTCAACCACTGCACAACTATAAGCTGAATAAACTAGTTTCGACTCGTTCGCATAAAGTACTCTATACGCCCAACGATCGTAGAACGAGCATGACTCATACATGTTCAGATTGTGGGTTAGTGTAAACACAATAAAATTTAATTAACGTTGCTGTTTACTTTTGAGTACATCCTCTTTCGATATTTCAAACTTTTGTTATGATAACTCTCATGAAATTAGCATAATAAATTTTTAAAGTAATATCGGTCGAAAACCTTGAAAATGCTCATATTCTAACCCAGATTAAACTACTTAATACGAATAAAAAAATTATTTAAAAAATTTTATACAGTATATTGAAGCTTTCTTAACATAAAACAAAACTTTTCACAGGAAAAAAATTACAGCTGAATTTTATGCAACGCCAAATATAAGTGTGTTCGTAAAACGTACGATGGTCTAAAACGGGTTAACGAGCAACAATTCAACTTTAAACTTCCATGTCTGGTAGTTACTGCCGTTCAACTTTGCGATTTTTAACGTTGCATCCGCCATCAGTTCAACAATTGTATTACTCGATGTAGCGTGGTTAACCTTTATCGCTCACAACGAATGTTCTTTATAAAATCTTGAACCGAACGTTAAATGTTCCGAAAAAACTTGATTTATTCACTTGTTCCTAAAATTGGGTTCTGGGCCCATAACCTGTTAGAAACAATACTTAAACGCAGTGTATAATCGGAACTAATCGACAATAGTTGATTCGACTTTATTGACAAAAGATAACAACGGAAAGGAAAGAGATAAAACTAAAAGTGAACATGAAGTGAACATAGAGCATTAATTATAAATCGTTGTAACAAAGAGTTCATTAAAACCAAATTAATTTAACAAGTGGATTGTGATCTGAAAAAACAATCACTCTCGAAAACAGAATCCACTGTCTAAATTTATTTAGTGCCCATACAACCGCAAAAGCTTCACGTTTAATTGTGGACCATCTACTCTGCGTGGAAGTGAGCTTTTTCCTAGCAAAAGCTATAGGAACTTCATGCTTATTCATATCCCATTGGAATAGACAACAACCTACTGCTATCAAACTAGCATCCATTGACAAACCAAATGGTTGAGAATAATCTATTGTATTTAGGTTAATGTAATTAGATAAATCTAACTTAAGTCTATCTAAAGCTATTTGGTGGTTCTCTTTCCAATCAATTTTAATTGGCATATCTTTTTTTGTTAATTCTGTAAGGGCATAAGCCGTTTCTGCTAAATGTGGAATATAATTTCTAAAATAGCTGAAGAAACCAATCAAACGTTTTACCTCCCTCTTATTTGTCGGGGGTTTAATATCTTTAACTGTAGCAATCTTGACAGGATCAGGGGCTATATGACCTGAGCCGATCACATGACCTAGGAATGTTATTTGACTTTGAGCAAAACGACATTTTTTTAAATTGAGCGTCAAACCATGTTCTTGGATTAAGCTCAAGAATTTTGTTAAATGTTCTAGGTGTTCATCCCAAGTGGATGAGTAAATAGCAAAGTCATCAATAAAAGGTTCAGTAAATGAGCGAATTGGTCTAAGCAATTCAGAAATGACACGCATAAAAGTATTGCCTGCCGACTTCAATCCGAAGGGCATCCTTAAGAATTCAAACACACCTTCTTCACAGGCAAACGCTGTCAACCATCTTGACTCTGGTTTCACCGGGATTTGCCAATACCCACTTTTGGCATCAAAACAACTAATATATTTTGCTCTCCCTACGTTCTGCAAAACATCAGAAATATCTAGTATGGGAAAACAATCACTTTTCGTGAAACGATTTACATGTCGATAATCTACAGCCAAGCGAACACCATCTTGACCCTTCAACACACATACCATCGGACTAACCATGGGACTTTGTGAAGGCATAATAATATTTTGTTGTAACATTTCTTGAATCTGGTTTGAAACAGCTTTCTTAATAAGTTCGGAGGTCCTGTATGCTTTCAATTTCTTTGGGATAAAATCAGGCATAATTTTAATTTCATGACACACGTCAGAACAAAGACCTATTTTTTCTGAGAATACTTTTGCAAAGTTATCTAAAATAATTGTTAACTGGCTCTGTTGTAGTTCACTTAAATGATCTACAATGTTTTTCTCTATTTTAGTACTGGGTAAGGCAATTTCGATATTGGACTTATCTAAGACTTCAACTTTTCCAAAGTCTATGTCTTCATCGTAAATGATCGAACAACTACTTACCAAAGCTTTTTCGATTCGTTCATGATATTTACGTATTTTGTTGGCATGCAGATGATAATGATTACCATCTATTTCAACTATGAAAGAGTAAGGTGATTTTACTCGAACAATTGTTCCAGGCCCTTGCCATCGGCTCAACATTTTAGATTTATTTTTATCAGACGCTAATATAATAACGGGATCACCTAATTGAAATTTATGATCAGTACTTCTTAAGTTATAATATTTAGCATAACAATTTTGTTCATTACTACCAGCAAGATCTGCATATTCGCGTGCTTCTTGTAGAGCTTTACAAAGATCACTTAAATATTGAGTTGGATTTTTTCCTAACCTAAAGGATACTTCTCCCTCATTTACCCATGAATCTTTTAAAATAGATAATGGTCCTCTTGGAGCAGTTCCATAAATTAATGTATAAGGGCTCACATGTGTTGTGGAAGACGGCTTCTCGCGAAGACTCCACAAAATAAAAGGCAACAATTTAAACCAACTTATAAATCATGGTCTTAATACTTTGATTACAACGCTCTACAATACCAGCTGCTTCTGGATGTCCCGGAGTATTGAAACGTGGACTACACCCTAAATATTTTAAGAATTCTTTAGTCAAAGAACTCGTGAAATTACTCCCACAGTCAGAGCTAATAACTCGCGGAATTGAAAAAGTCATAAAAATCTCTAGAAGGCAATCACAGACACTTCGTGCTGTCAATGAGTGTAAAGGAAAAGCCATCGGCCATCTTGAAAAAAGATCAACTACGACTAGTGCATAATTGAACTTGGGTGGGGGATTCAATGGAAACAATGGACCTATGCAATCCATTACAAGATGACTAAAAGGAAATTCATCTCCTCTAGGTATTGGTTGAATCGGGATACGATCCTTCACCTTTATAGGCGCCCTTAATTGACATATTTTGCAGGACTCGCAAAATTCTCTAACTTTGGTCTCCATCTCTGGGAACCAAAAATTCATGCATATGCGCTGTAAGGATGACTTAGTTGCCATATGACCTGCACACGGAGCTTCATGACCTAATTGTAAGATAATGGGAATGCGATCATTAGGTAAACATAATTGTTTTAACTTAAGTCCCCATAAAGATTCCCTATGAAACAACATGTTTCCTTCGATAAAGAATCCCTTTTTCTTTCGATATGCAAATTCCCAAAATGGTTTTAAGGAAGTGCAACTTCTTTGTTCTCTACCAAAGGAAGTGGTAGGAAAATCTACTCTATTATCATTTATAACTGGAATTCCTACAATAGTCTCTTCATTATTACTAGGAATATCTGAGATTTCTTTGTCGGGATTAACTACAACCTCAACCGCTACCTCGTTAATCTGTACCGTTGTAACATCCACCTCATCGTCGTTGGTAAAATCAGATAACCATGACACTAAAATTTCATCTTCTGACAATTTTGAAGGCAAAGCATTTATTAATTCAGCATTCTCTTGAGGAACCACAACCTCATACAAAGTCTCGGCTTCAAGTCTCTCATTAACACCAGGGTGAATAATGATGGCTTCACTCAAATTGGGTACCACGGAAAAGAAAACCTTAAATTTAGGAGCAATGTTCATGGTATTATGGGATTTCTGCACGGGTTGCAACAAAAGCTCAACACCCTCAACTGTTTTGTGTGAACCATGCACATCGACTAATTCAACCTTTGTAGTCGGACGAACTCCTAAAGCGTCTACTAAGTCTTTCCTAATACAATTAGTTTCAGCTCCACTATCAATTAAAGCTAACTGGGTTGTTGATTGATTAATCATAACCTCTCTAAAAGGTCGTTTATAGAATCGTTCAGTTTCGATGATAGGAGATTCATTCAATCCTATCCTAATATTTTCATTTATAAGAGAATCACCTTGATTTAATACATGACAACAATTAATTTTAATATTTTTCTGGTTGGGACAATCTTTAGCAATGTGACCTACTTTCTGACAATTATAACAAACGGGTGATCCTTTATTATTATCTTTATTATAATTCCTAACCGTCACTGGTTGACTATTAAAACGCTGTTGAGATGGAAGAGGATGGTTAAATCGTGGTTTAGAATTAATGTTAGGATTATTAATTGGTCTACTCGGAGGTGCATGACTCCTTACATCGTTAAGTCTTGGACGAGCATACTGAATGATATGACAATCATTATCACGTACTGCCATATAATTATCTGCCGCCTCTGCAAGTTGTTCGCTGCCTAACCAAATATCTTTTTCTAGAGTGGACAGGTGATCAAGACAACCTAGTGGCATTACCTCTTTTAATCTATCAGCACAGAGTAAATCTATTAAAGTATCAAAAGAATTTACTTCTCTGCTTTGTATATAATATGTCAGAGCAGTGCGTAAATGTGATGCAAATTCTATATAAGTTTGGTTATGAGTCTTCATCATCGACAGAAAGCGTTGTCTTAATATTAAAGGACTGATTCTATAACCTAATAATAAAATTTTCTTAAGTTCATAATAGTCTTCGAGTTGAGATGATGGTAAATGATTAATGAGACTTCTGCCCCTCTCACTTAATTTAGCTAATAAAATTTTAGATTTTAACTTATCTTCCACTTCATACGAAATAAATTGTTTCTCTAAAAATTCAAAAAAACTAGGGATGGACAATGGATCAGATGGAAAAGGTCCTATTAGATCTCCTATTATTTTAACTAGTTTTATCGTTTTATTTGTTAGATCAGGTTGATGTGCGTTCTCTATACTAAATCTAGTTAATTCTCTTTCTCTTTCATTTCTAACTTCTTCTCTCTCAAATTTTAATTGCTCTCTCCGATCTTCTGCTTCTCTCTCTTCTCTTTTCGATCGCTCTGCTGCTTCTCTCTCTTCTCTTCTTGCTTCCCTCTCTTCTCTCTTCTAATCGTATTCGTTCTCTTCGCTCCTCTGCTTCCCTCTCTTCTCTCTGCATTCGATCAGCCGATTCCCTCTCTTTCTCTTTATCTAGGAGTTGTAATTTAACTATTTCTATATTATCTATTACCACTCTACTCTGTTCTGCCATAAAATAACCGCCCGCTCCCTCTTCATCCGGGTTATCATGTAACACTCTAGGACTCTGGGATTCTACTCCACTAAACATGGTTTCCCTTCTATCCCTAGGGTTTACTCTTAACATTGCTTGAGCAATCTCTTCTGCTCGTTGCTCAGGCGATTCGGGCACAGGGGTATTTTTTCCTGTCTCAGACATGACAACAATCTACTGCCACACGAAATCTACGCCCGAAATTACACAACTGCACGCCGTACTTTAACACAAACCCACAATCGAAATTACACAATACCTAAGGGCAACCGCGAAATGAATCAGATAAACTTATCTCGATTCTTCTCCCGTCAGACAAAGTCGATGCTCCTCCTGAACTGGTCGATCTCTTCTCCTTCTGAACTGGTCGAATGACTCGTCGACTTCTTCCCCTGAACTGGTCGAATTTTTCTCCGGAACTGGTCGAATGACTCGTCGACCTCTTCTTCTTCTGCAAAATCTTCTTTCCAATCAAGATCTTCTTTGTCTTGAATCCCACTTCTGCCACCAGTAAACTGTCAGTAACGTGCCGCCAATTTACACTTAATTGAAGAAGTTATAGAAGTTCTTTTATTAACTGTTAAAAAGCAAGCAGGAACGAGTTTAAACTAATCGATTAGAGAAACAATCGCGTGGAAACAGTCACGTAGGTCTTTCCCTCCTAAAATTATACAAGCCAACGTAGCCTTACACACAAACACGAACAGCAAGAGTTTCTAGCGAGAGAGAGGACGAGAGGAAGAGGCTCTCCCTTATATAAGACTTTCAAACCACGAAATATTAACAAATCGATAAACCGATGTAAACAAGTACTAAACATATTATTAGCTCGTTAAATCTTGATCGCGAAGACATCAGATTTTCACTACTTATAAACATATATATAAACTATAATCCACGAGATTTATTTAATTAATTAATCGGTAGATTTCTCAATATATTAAAAAATATACACCCCTATTAATTGCGGGAAACAAACGCGCTCTGATTGGCTCGTTAACACAAAGGATTCCACGTCACAAGATAAAAGATACTAAATATACTATAAATAAAATAGAATAAAAAGGAGGGGGGGTCCAGCACTGACACCCACCCTGTTTTGGCCCCCTCTTTTCAATAATCTTGTATCCGCCCCTGTTAATTTATTGGTGAATTATTTGTTCCACTATTATTATTATTTAGATAAAATTACAGATTGGCTCTGGGCTCACTAAGTAGTTATGAGCGTGGACAGCACTTTAAAAATCGGTTTTTTATATAATAGAATTAAACATTAATATTAAAAAAGATACGTTTGAAAAATTAAAAAAATAACGTTAAAATTTTTAATGTATTATTATCATTATCATCATTTTTTAGAATGTTTAATAACACCTTGAAATTATCACAAGTGTGGATTTGCAACTTATAGTTGTGGTTGGTGAGTGGTTTGCTGATAATATTTATCTAATAAAAGTGGTGCATGGTCGATCATAATAAAATGGTGCCATGAGGGAATACACGCTCACAGACATGAATTGCTCATACACATGCACTCACACACAACTCAAACGATTGTTATTTAGTTGATTACAAATGTTAAATGGTTCAAGTTATTCTGGAAAAAAATTGAATGGAATGCAAAAACTTGATAAGGTAAATGAGTTACGGAATTACCTGTAATAATATATCACTTGAGAAAGTTTTTCTGGGGTAACACTTGCTCACCTCGACCAATCTAAAAAGACAAAAGCCCTTCCACAAACTTTGAATGAGATTAGCTGTATTTTACAGTTTTTATATCATAGCCGTGTAAATATTTTCATAACTAACGTAGCAATAAGGTCGTTATAAATACTTTCATAAACCTTGCATAGACAGATCATGATCCAATTTCTTACGTAGAATCACAGGAAGCTTTCAACCGCTGTTGTTTATAAGAATTTGCGTGTCACTAACAATTCGTCCAATCGCTCCCCAGTGATGAACTGCGGTCCAGTGTTGGAAAAAGTACTGTGTTTCAGTACTTAAGTAAAAGTACAAGTAACGCCTCAAAAAGTTACTTAAGTAAAAGTAAAAGTATTTTCTAAAAAATGTACTTAAGTAAAAGTAAAAAGTAACAGCACTTTAAAGTTACTTTTAAAGTAAAAAGTAAAAGTACTGAAGCCGCTTTTTGTAACGGTCATTCGTCAATCATCTAACTCTATTTTATCATAATTCCATCGTCTTTCAAACGCTACTGCGTTGATAAAACTGATAAACTAATTGATAACACGCAAACTATTGAAAAAAATTCTATTTTTACGTGCCTTTTTGTCAATTTTTCGTATTTCGATACATGCGCTGGATGCACGCGTATCACGTGTTTCTTCAAGTTTGACGGAGAATTGTGGAATGCTAAACAAATAATTACTTTACTTTAGGTTCGCCCAGCAAGCATTTGAATCTGAACGTTTTAGCTTCCATCGATTGAAATCTGAACATTTTAACTAAATATGGCCATGGGCGTTCTTTATTAAGTTCATTGTTGTTACGCGCCTATCATCGCCACCACAGCTCACGGTCGCTCCTTTGGAAGATTCCGGTAAAACCGTATAAGTCGTTGACAGAAATGTAAACAAATTTCTGCCGGATTGATTGACAGGTCACGTGCAGTAAATAAGCCAATCAAGCATTCCTATGCATATTTAATTTGTATAATTAAAATAAAGAATAAAACGTAGTTTTTGTATAAAATATTTTCTTTTCAAATAAAACGTAGCAGAACAATAAAAGAAGAAAACGCAGTTTTTTTATAAAATATTTTCTTTTCAAATAAAACGTAGCAGAACAATAAAAGAAGAAAACGCAGTTTTTTTTATAAAATATTTTCTTTTCAAATAAAACGTAGCAGAATAATAAAAGTTATTTTATTACAACAGTTATTAAAGCTATACAGGATAATATGTCCGGATGAGCTCTAAGGCTTTCTGGAAGCACACTTCTCTTTTCCCGTTCTTGCGATGCCATAGGTACTCGTCGAGGTAAGAAGTAATATGAACGTCAGAGGTCCCCCGCATCTTCTTCATTTTGTCCTTTGCATTCCGCCACAAATTTTCTGCTCGCTGAGTGTTTACCCCGTTATTGGCAACAAACGTAACGGAATGGTTCACTGTTGCGTGAGCCAGTCCTGTGGTTGCCGTTAACCTGGTATAAGCCCTCCACCGGTCGCTCCAGACCATAGTACCTGCAAAATTAATGAAAAAATGTTATATAATTCAAGTACTCAATGTGGAAATAATCCAATGACTTTACAATACCTGGCAAAACATGCTGCTGAATAATTGGTAGCAGCGTCGCGGCATTTCTTTTTGGGACCTCGACCATGAAAGCCTCATTGGTGTCTTGATCGATTCCACCAAAAACCCACCTTTGTCTCGTGGGTCTAGCACGTCCGTTTCTGGTCCTAATTAAAGCGAAACGTGAATATTGAAGTGTTTAAAACTGAATTTAGAAACCTTCTGCAGTTTGACGTACCTTTTTGGTGCAGGGACTACACTCTCATCTATTTGTACGACGTGCCCGGGCCTTCCTATTCTGATAGGGTTGTCTCTGACCCAATATGTGCAAAGGTCCCGTAGCATATTGAACCAGTTTGGTAAAGTGTGTTCACTACACAGTCCAAGAAATTGTTCGATCGTGGCCTGAGTCACGTCGTAAAATGACCAGTAGAAAACTAGCTATAAATGCAAATTTCTATTATTTTACAACTTAATTTACAACGTAAATAAAATAAAATAAACTTACCATAATACATTTCTTCATCGGAATGTGACTTTTTTGAAAAAAACTGCCTTCCCTCAGAGATTTACTGGCACGACAAGCCCTGACTTGACACAACCAAAAACTACCGTCACTGATATCTTTCCTTGGGGATAGTCTCATCGGACTCGGACAACGATGGCAGTTCCTAGTGCTAGCTATAATTCCGTGCGCCATAGCCCATGCGATTGCGTCTTCATTTGTCTGCATATTAGCATACATCTCGAAAGTCGAGATCCCTGAGACGTCAGGATAAACGACACCAGCAGCCATGACAAGAGCGAGAGAAATACCAAGATGCAAAAAAACCAACTGTCCGACTATTCGTGTTAGCCATATATATATACGAGCAAACGACCAAATGGCACAGATACTTCAAACGCAACAGATACGCTTATTGTGCTCAATCTGGCATTGGTCATTTAACAATGTGCAGCATTGTGCGTGAACACTTCAAAGAAGCCTAGCCGAGCACACGTTGATCAAAATACCAGATGCCCTTAAATACTTAAAAGAAATGCTCGTCGTCCACGGACAGTAACAGTCGCTCACACATTGAACGAAATACCAGATGCCCTTAATACTTAAAAGAGATGCTGCTCGTCTATTGTCTGTCTAACGATTACATATAGTCCAGTCGCTCACACATGGAACGAAATACCAGATGCCCATAATACTTAAAAGAGATGCTGCTCGTCCATTGTCTAGCGATCACGTATAGTCCAGTTGCTCACACATTGAACGAAATACCAGATGCCCATAATACTTAAAAGAGATGCTGTTCGTCCATTGTCTAGCGATCACGTATAGTCCAGTTGCTCACACATTGAACGAAATACCAGATGCCCTTAATACTTAAAAGAGATGCTTGTCTATTGTCTTTTGATCACGTATAGTCCAGTCACACATAGATCACAAATAATATAAAAATAAAATTAGAACTGTGCATCATTATTAACATTAACATAAATAATTATGTAAATTATAAATAATAAACAAATAATATAAAAATAAAATTAGAACTGTGCATCATTATTAACATTAACATAAATAATTATGTAAGTTCACTTTTCATAGTCCTGGGCGGAGCTTATCACCGAGAAAAAATTTGTTTACATTTCTGTCAACGACTTATACGGTTTTACCGAAGATTCCATAGTAGGTAATCTCGAACAATCTATTGTACACCAAAACAAGTATGACCGCGAAAATCTTAGCTCCACTCACAAGCTTCAATACTACTAACTAACTAACTACTAACATAAAAGTAAAATGGGGTTCGAAAATGCATACGTTAATAATCATAGATAATTAATACAACATCGATTTAGACTTTATGTCGTTTTATTAATTTTTTTACAGTACTTTGTAACGGTTTGTCCTGGAAAAGTAACGAAGTAAAAGTAAGTCCGAAAATATTACTTCGTTACAAGTAAAAAGTACTGAAAATAATCTGTACTCCGTTACAGGCAAAAAGTACGTCTGATGTACTTAATCAATCAATCAATCAATCAATCAATCAATCAATCAATCAATCAATCAATCAATCAATCAATCAATCAATTATTTATTTATATAGCGCTATTTCCGCAGTGTTCAATAGCGCTCGGTCGTGAACTTAGTAAACAGATATGTTTTAAGTCCACGACGGAAAACTGTGAAAGAAGTAGAGTTAGTAAGAGAAGAAGGAAGAGAGTTCCAGAGATAGGGACCAGAGTAGGAGAAAGAGCGTTTAGCAAAAGAATGCTTAATAGTGAAGATGCGAGAGTGATTACGAGAAGAAGAACGAAGACCAGACTTAGGAGGGATATGTATTAAATTAGTTAAGTAGAGTGGAGAAAGGCAATTTTTTATTTTGTACATTATTAAACAGATTTAAAAAATCACCCTATATCTGAGAGGAAGCCAATGGAGAAGAACAAGAGATGGAGAGATGTGAGAGGAGTAGGAGGTGCGAGAAACTAAGCGAGCAGCAGAGTTGAAGGCTTTAGAGAGAGGATAGAGGGTAGTGTCAGGAAGACCATAGTATAGAGAATTGCAGTAGTCAATTCGAGACAGAACCAGAGAAGAAACTAGAAGTTGCAGCGAAGGATCATCCAGAAGTGGACGAAGCTGCTTAATACGGCGAAGATGAAAGTAGCAGGATTTAGTAACAGAAGTAATTTGGGGGGTTAGCGACAAGTTAGAGTCAAAGAGAAAACCTAAACTACGAATCAAGGGAGAAGGAGAAATGGAAAGAGAAGATGGTGGTGGCAAAACCAAAGGAAGAGGATTTAGGGATTTAGAGGACTTGTTGAAATAGATTAGTTCAAACTTGTCAGGATTAAGTTTAAGACACATAGAAGAACTCCAGGATATAATAGATTGAAGGCAGGCAGCTATTTTGTTAAGAACAGACTCAAGAGAAGAGTTAGAGAAAGTAGAATAGACATAAGAGTCATCGGCATACATTTGGCTATTGAGAGAGTGAGAAGATATAATATGAGGAAGTTCAGAAGTATAGAGAATAAACAGTAAAGGACCAAGAATAGACCCTTGAGGGACACCGTAGCTCAAAGTTACAGGAGTAGATTTAGAAGATTCAATAGAAACATAGGAATATCTACCAGATAGATAAGATTTAATCCACCGGAGAGCATCGCTAGTTATATTAAAAGATTTATCAAGTACATCCAACAACAGTGAGTGATCAACTGTATCAAATGCAGATGAATAATCAAGACAAAGAAGAAGGGTAGAGAGGCCAGAGTCAGAAGAAACAATAAGGTCATTATGAAGCTTAAGTAGAGCAGTTTCAGCAGAGTGGCCAGGTCTGAAGCCAGATTGAGAAGAGGGAAGAAGTGAGAAAGCAGTTAGATAAGCACTTATTTGCTCATACACAACTCTTTCCATAATTTTAGAGATAAAGGATAGGTTAGAGACAGGCCTATAGCTAGATAGAGGAGAAGGATCAAGAGAGGCATTTTTAATAGTAGGGATAATAAAATATGACAGAGGGAAACACAGATGTAGATAAAGAGAGATTAATTAAATCAAGTAAAATTGGATAAAGTAACGCGTTACTTTTATTTCGTTACCGAACAACACTGCTGCGGTCTATGTCTGAGCTTTTTGCCCGAGGCCCAGTTTTTAGGAACTGCAAAATTTATAAGTCAAAAGCCGCTTCATTAATTAAGCAGTGCCGGGGCTATGATGTGATAAATCATTAGTAGGGTGCTTTATTGATAAGTTACATGACTATTCCCTAGCTGTTGTATACTTACTGCATTTTGCCTCAAAAATAGTTATTGTTGATAACAGGTGGTGGGGAGGAAAAAGTAGTTGTACTTATTTAAAAAAAATCTTTTCTAAAAAATAAACTTTTTCTCTAAAATTGGTTGATGATAGCCGGCTCGGGAATGTGACTTTCTTTTATTTATGGGGATAGAAAAACAATCATTAATCTTTATGCTCATTATAAATTAAGTCACAATAATTTAAGGGGCCTTGAAGCTTGGGCCCGCCCCCGACTGGGGGGTCGGAGTGTAGTAACCACGGCACTGTTACTATGTCACTGAATAGTTTAAACTTGGGTCTACAATTGTTAAAATTTCTTTGCGCAAATCTATATATATAAAAGGCAAATGGGTCAAGTTGGTTATTTAATAACGCCAAAACCAATGAAGGGATTTGCACGAAATTTTACATAATAAACATTTGCCACCTAAATAATGTCTTTTTTATTTAAAACTAGCGGGGTTACCCGGCGTTACCCGGGGTTTTTAGAGGTTTTTCTAATGTTTGTCTCTCTCGCTCCCGTTTCCTTCTCCACTTTCCCGTTTTCGTCGCGTTCCCGGTCGCTTTTCCGCTCTCGGTCGTTTTCCAGCTCCCGGTCGCTTTCCCGCTCAGAAGTTTTGTTATCGATTTTCTCTCTTGCTTGCGTTTCCTTCCAAGCTTGCTCTCCCGATTCCATTCGCCTTCCGCGTTCCCGGTCGCTTTCCGCGTTCCCGGTCGCTTTCCGCGTTCCCGGTCGCTTTCCCGTTCTCGGTCGCTTTCCCGTTCCCGGTCGCTTTCCCGATCCCGGTCGCTTTCCCGTTCCCGCTCACGTTTGCTCTCCCGTTCCCGGTCATGCTTGCTCTCCCATTCCCGGTCACGGTTACTCTCCCGTTCCCGTTCACGCTCATTTTCTCTTTTCCATTCTTTCATAACTTCTGTTAGCCTATAAAACGTAAAATAGATTTGCTAAGACTATCTATATATATAAAAGAACATGTCCTGACTGACTGACTGACTGACTGACTGATGACTGACTGATAATCAACGCCGAGCTCAAACGCCTCATCCTAGGAACGTGAAATTTGGAACTTATATTACTTTTATAGCATAAGCATCCGCTAAGAAAGGATTTTTGAAAATTTTGCTCTTGAGGGGAAAAACTGGAAAACAAACTTTTTTCTAAAACAATGTATATCTCGAAAACCAAAAATGAGGAGATTTTGAAATTTGGTATATAGATTCTTTTTGAAAAACAAAAAGATACGTGTTTTACCATTTTTTGAAAATTCGGTTTCCCGGACCTCAAATGTGGGTTGGAAAATTGGGTTATTTGGTTTTTAAAGTAGCTTCTACTCAAAAACTGTTAATGCTACAGGAGTAAAAATTAGTATTTAGTTTCTACTCCAAAAATAATGAAATACGTGTTTTAGCATTTTTTGAAAATTTGGTTTCCAGGACTTCAAATGTGGGGTGGAAAATAGGGCTAATTGTCTTTTGTAGTAACTGCTACTCAAAAACAGTAAATACCACAGATGTAAAAATTATTATTTAGTTTCTTTTCTAAAAATAAAGATATACGTGTTTCACCATTTTATACAAATTTGGTTTCCCGGACCTCAAATGTGGGTTGGAAAATTGGGTTATTTGGTTTTTAAAGTTGCTTCTACTCAAAAACTGTTAATGCTACAAAAGTAAAAATTAGTATTTAGTTTCTACTCTAAAAATAATGATATACGGGTTTCACAATTTTTTGAAAATTTGGTTTCCAGGACTTCAAATGTGGGTTGGAAAATAGGGTTATTTGGTTTTAAAGTAGCTGCTACTCAACAACTGTAATTGCCACAGATGTAAAAATTAATACTTAGTATCTACTCAAAAAAAAGATATACGGGTTTCATCATTTTTTGGGTTATTTGGTTTTTAAAGTAGCTGCTACTCAAAAACTGTTAATGCTACAGAAGTAAAAATTAGTATTTAGTTTCTACTCCAAAAATAATGAAATACGTGTTTTAGCATTTTTTGAAAATTTGGTTTCCAGGACCTCAAATGTGGGGTGGAAATAAGGGTTATTTGATTTCAAAATAACTGCTACTCAAAAACTGTAAGTGCTACAAATGTAAAAATTAGTATTTTGAAGTTTTGTGCCGGTTAAAAGTAGCTAAGTCCAGTTTATAATCGGCCGGGCCAAGTCGTTATTTTAGAGTCTTCACACAGGCCAGGCCAAACCTTAAATCAAAGTGGGACGGGCCGAGGTTTTTCACCAAGTATATAGATATTTTAGTGATTTTAGGGTCTTCAGTTTGGCCGGGCCAAACCTGAGGTCAAGGTGGGACGGGCCGAAGTTTTTCATCAAATATATAGAACTTCTAGGCCTGTAAAAATGGGCCGGGCCTAATTCAGACGGGCTGTGCCGAGCCAGGAGTTTGGGTTTTTAAAACGGGCTGGGCTAATTTGTAGTCGAGCCGAGCCGAGACTTAAAAAAATGTTCTCTACTTTGGATGCACGGTTCAAACTCTCTAATTTCATGCGAACGAAGCCGCTACGGGCACTGCTTGTATATATATATATATGAATGTTTGTGGGTTAGTTTGTCTATTATAGAAACGGGAAAGCAACCCGGAACGGACAGCGAGCGGGAACGGAAAAGCAAGCGTGAGCGGGAATGGGAGAGCAAATGTGAGCGGGAACGGGACAGCGACAGGGAACGGGAAAACGACCGGGAGCGGGAAAGCGACCGGGAGCGGGAAAGCGACCGGCAGTGGGAAAACGACCGAAAACGGGAAAGCAAACAGGAGTGGGAAAGCAGGTGGGAAAGGAAACGGGAGAGAAAGAGACAAACATTAGAAAAACCTCTAAAAACCCGGGCAACGCCGGGTATCTCCGCTAGTACATACATAAACACACACACACATACATGCACATACACATACATACATACACACATACATACGCACATACATATATATATATATATATATATATATATATATATATATATATATATATATATATATATATATATATATATATATATATATATATATATATATATATATATATATATATATATATAGTTCCCGCTTGCTCACCCGCTCCGCTCCGCTCATTTTGTGACGGATTTCAAAAAAATTTTTTCTATATTTGATTCCCTTTGACTCTCAAGGTTGTGTGAAAATTTCATTACGATCGGATGAATGGTGTAGCAATGCATAAAGGACATGAATATATATATATACATATATTCATATATACAAACATTCATTTTTATATATATAGAAAAGTGTTTTGAATGTTTTTAGAAAATTAATTTTTAGAAATATTTTCGTCTATGCAATTATATCGCGGCTTAACCTTTCTGTTCCGCCGCTGTTGGTTGTCGCGATTTTTCAAAATCAAAAGTGAGTATTTAGTTTCTACTCTAAAAATAGTGATATACGTGTTTCACCATTTTTTGAAAATTTGGTTTCCAGGACTTCAAATGTGGGGTGGAAAATTGGGTTATTTGGTTCTTAAAGTAACTGCTACTCAACAATTGTAATGGCTACAGATGTAAAAATTAATACTTAGTATCTACTAAAAAAAAGATATACGTGTGTCACCATTTTTTAAAACTTTGGTTTCCATGACTTCAAATGTGGGGTCAAATTAAGGGTTATTTAATTTTAAAATAACGAAGTTTTTCATCAAGTATATAGATATTCTAGGCCTGTAAAAACGGGCCGGGCCCAAATTAGACGGGCCATGCCGGGCCAGGAATTTTGGTTTTGAAACGGGCTGAGCCAAGTTGTCGACGGGCCGAGCCGACACCTATGGATGCACGGTTCAAATTCTCTAATTTCGTGCGAGCGAAGCAGCTACGGGCACTGCTAGTCTTTTATAAATCAGTTTCCAAATAAGGTTATTTGTTTTCCATGGCACACCCCGTGGATTTCAAAATTTTTCTTTTTCAAATACTGAAATAAATTTATAACAATATTAATACGAGAAATGCCGTTTATAACGAAATAGGCCGTTTGTAACTAGGAATAAGTGAGACAAAGTTCAAGTTGATCAGATTTAGAAGAAAAATTGACTACTTTTCAGAGCAATTATAGACTTTTTAGTATCTAGCGTTTGTTGATCTGAGATCAAATGTTTGCACTTCCCGACGTCTTTGGCCCCCCACCATTTTTGGCTCTTTCCACCATTTGTTTACCCCCCCCGCCAAAGCAGTCTAGATCCACCACTATATATATATATATATATATATATATATATATATATATATATATATATATATATATATATATATATATATATATATATATATATATATATATATATATATATATATATATATATATATATATATATATATATATATATATCTATATATATATAAAAATGAATGTTTGTATATATATTAATGTCCTTTAGGCATTGCTACACCATTCATCCGATCGTAATGAAATTTTCACACAACCTTGAGAGTCAAGGGGAAAGTCAAATAAAAAAAAAAATTTGAAATCCGTCACAAAATGAGCGGAGCGGAGCGGGTGAGCGAGCGGGAACTATATATATATGTATGTGCGTATGTATGTGTGTATGTATGTATGTGTATGTGCATGTATGTGTGTCTGTGTCTGTGTTTATGTATACACTAGCGGAGATACCCGGCGTTGCCCGGGTTTTTTAGAGGTTTTTCTAATGTTTGTCTCTTTCTCTCCCGTTTCCTTTCCCACCTGCTTTCCCACTCCCGTTCGCTTTCCCGTTTTCGGTCGTTTTCCCGCTCCCGGTCGCTTTCCCGCTCCCGGTCGCTTTCCCGCTCCCGGTCGCTTTACCACTCCCGGTCGCTTTCCCGCTCACGTTTGCTCTCCCATTCCCGCTCACGCTTGCTTTTCCGTTCCCGCTCGCTGTCCGTTCCGGGTCGCTTTCCCGTTTCTATAATAGACAAACTAACCCACAAACATTCATATATATATATATATATAGTCTTAGCAAATCTATTTTACGTTTTATAGGCTAACAGAAGTTATGAAAGAATGGAAAAGAAAAAATGAGCGTGAACGGGAGAGCAACCGTGACCGGGAATGGGAGAGCAAGCATGACCGGGAACGGGAGAGCAAGCGTGAGCGGGAACGGGAAAGCGACCGGGAACGGGAAAGCGACCGGGAACGGGAAAGCGACCGGGAACGGGAAAGCGACCGGGAACGGAAAAGCCACCGGGAACGGGAAAGCGACCGGGAACGGGAAAGCGACCGGGAACGGGAAAGCGACCGGGAACGGAAAAGCCACCGGGAACGGGAAAGCGACCGGGAACGGGAAAGCGACCGGGAACGGGAAAGCGACCGGGAACGGGAAAGCGACCGGGAACGCGGAAAGCGACCGGGAACGCGGAAAGCGACTGGAATCGGGAGAGCAAGCTTGGAAGGAAACGCGAGCAAGAGAGAAAATCGATAACAAAACTTCTGAGCGGGAAAGCGACCGGGAGCTGGAAAACGACCGAGAGCGGAAAAGCGGCCGGGAACGCGACGAAAACGGGAAAGTGGAGAAGGAAACGGGAGCGAGAGGGACAAACATTAGAAAAACCTCTAAAAACCCCGGGCAACGCCGGGTAACCCCGCTAGTATATATATATATATATTTAACATATTTTGGAATAATATTTTCTTTTAAACAGGCTCTATTAAACACAATTGACCACTTAACGTTGGTCATCTTTCTTAACAAGTTTTTAAAGCCCTTTTCATGGATATCTATGCCTTTTCATCCATTTGAAACGACGAGATATATATTGAAGAATTTATTGGTTAAAATTGATGAGTTATAAAACGATCAGGGTTAACTGGCCAGTTTCAGCTATAAAAAGCCATCTTCAGAACCCTATGTTAAACAATAAATTAAATATTATAAAAGTTGAAAGGGAAGAGTTAAAAATGGGAAATACTTAGGCTTAGACGGAGAAATTGAATTAGAGCTAGGCTGAATCAGTTTTCAGTTAATAAATTAATACGGCTATTGATAGATGAAACACATTGAAATTTAAGTTAAAAAAAACAGAAGGAAAAAAATCGAACACAGTTACAAAGAGCGAAACTCACTTTGAAATTAAATAGAGTTCAAAGAAAAGTAGTCCAACAAAATCAATGATATTTTTTTCAATAATTTAGAAATAAATAAGTAATTAAAACACAGGAAAGACAAGCTAAAACACGTTAAACGCTCGATGGGTGAAAAACGTAACCATACAGAGCGGCGTTGTACGACTTGTGAACAACACAAAGAACGACAAGAACGGGCACAAAAATATTGGCAGTAACATAAAGTAAGACAAGGCAATTGTATACGGTCGGACGGCAATTAGCGCCGTCGCCGCTTATTAATATTATCGTTGTAAGTGAGATGCTCAAAAGTAGTATTCGAACCACTGATCCCCGCACCATCCTCGCATCCAGGCTGAACGTCACGAAGTTCAACTGGGACGCAAGCGTCAAGTTGCCCGCAGGTCAAAGTATTGTCTTCATCGCCGAGCAAGCCATGAGACAACGATAGAAGATTACTTTCTTTGAAGTTGCCTGCAGCACCATCTACTGAAGACGAGATGAAGCTGATGGGGAAAACGACGTTATCGCCAAAGAGTGTTTGGCCATCTCCATGTGTAGCGTCCCGAGCTGAAGCACAGCGGGCCATTTCATGAAGATTGAATTTTCTTCCGGAATCAGACCGACCGCGCGATCCAAAAGAATGAACTGAAGTGTGGCGCCTTTGATTGCCAGCGCTCATCGAATGAGATCCGCTGTCACGGCCGACAGAAACGCAAGAAACGAGGGACAATTCTGTGCCGTCCAGAGCCATCATGAAGACTTGATCGTCCACATCAGACTCGTTTTCAGTTGTAGAGAGGGTGACGGGTCTGTCACCACGAGAGATACAACAACTGACTTTTGTAAGTGGTAGATCCGAGGTATGAGAGTCTACGGATCTATCACGAGTATTGTCTTGTACATCACTTGTACGCTGATGACACGTTACAGAAGCAGGTAAACTTGTCGTCGAGTTGCCACCCATGTTATCGGAAGAGATCGTTTGTTTGTTAGAGTTGAACATGGCGTTATTTGTCACAACATGATCAGTCGGACCGCGTCCTTATTGTAACAATAAAGTTCGATTGAAACGATCATCTTGAACATTGATCGTGGGGCGGTGTCTCAAGATCAACAAAGCCTCTTTGATCTTTGACAAAACATTATTAATAACAATGCCGCGACCCAGAAGATCTAATCTTTCCCAAAATAGCCGTCGGGCAATTAGGAATCGGAACAATGTTAACCAATCCACCGCGGAAGAACTAGAATTAGCGCGAGAAAGGCGCCGCGTTAGTATGGCCCGGCTTCGTGCTTCTCGAAGACAAGAGCAAAGAGATTTACTCCCCGAAACTGCAAATTTGAATCGAGCAGCATTTCTCTACGATTGCACAATTGATTACGGCTCTCATCCTTTCGTGTGCATTGGTTCAATGCACATTGTTTGCGAACATTGTGCCGCATTGAAGTTTTCTGGAGAAACGCCTGGATTGTGCTGCCTTAATGGTAAAGTGAAATTGCCATTATTGACACCACCGCCAGAGCCACTGCATTCATTGCTTCGTGGCGATACACCAGAATTACGTCATTTTCTAGCAAACACTCAAAAATACAATAAGTGTTTTCAAATGACTTCATTCGGAGCAGACATTGTTGAAGAATACGGATTTAATCCCACTTTCAAGGTTATTTATGTTGAAATTGTTTAATAAAGTAAACATTCATTTTCTTTAAAAAATTTAATTAAATTTAGCTTCAATAATACTTTGGAAAAGTTTTGTTATATTTTTGTAAATCATTTAATGAAATTTCTAATCAATTACAAACCAGTTATACTTACTTTGTTTTCAAATTTACAGATTCAAGGCCAGATTCACCATCGAATTGGATCATTGTTAACTCTTGAAGATGCACGTCATAAATTTTTACAAATATACTTCATGGGCAATATGGAGGAACAACTTGATCGGCGTCAAGAGATCAACACAGCAGTGAAAAGAGCAACTCTTCATGATCTTCAGCATCTACTTCATGAACATCATGCATTGGTCAGGCTGTTCATGACTGCGTTAGAGCGCATGCCAACTGATGACTACAAAGTCGTGATCAGAGCAGATAAACGACCAACTGGAACACATGAACGCACATTTAACGCTCCAACAATAGATGAAGTAGCAATACTGATCGTTGGTGAAAACTTGGAAAGACGTGATATTGCGCTTGCACGTCGTGATACTGGGCAAATACAACAAATATGTGAAACGCACCGTTCTTATGACACTTTGCAATATCCACTGATGTTTTGGCAAGGAGAGGATGGATATCACTTCAATATCAAGATGATAAATCCATTGAATAGTGAGTATCAATATCAATTTATATTTCAACATGATATAATTTTTACACCGTTTGTTTTTTTTTAATTTTCAATCACTCAGTTGATTATAAATGGGCTCAAACTTCGGAATACTAATTTTAATATTTTTATTTCAGGTGGCGAAACTAGCAAGAAAGTTAGCTCGATGAATTTTTATGCATATCGTATGATGATTCGTCAAAACGCTGACAACCATTTGCTTCGATTTCGTCAGTTGTTTCAACAATATTGCGTCGACATGTATGTCAAAATTGAAACGGAACGCCTAACTTTCATTCGACTGAATCAAGCCAAACTGCGTTCAGAGGAGTATATCCATTTACGCGACGCAATCAGCACCGAAGGAGATGCAGCTAACATTGGTCGATTAACTATTCTACCGGCTACTTACATAGGTAGTCCGCGTCATATGCATGAATATGCGCAGGATGCAATGACATATGTTCGTCATTACGGTCGGCCAGATCTATTCATTACCTTTACCTGTAATCTAAAGTGGATTGAAATTGTTCAAATGCTGCTTCCCGGACAAACATCAAGTGATCGGCACGACATCACCGCACGTGTCTTCAAACAAAAAATTCGGTCGCTGATGAACTACATTGTAAAGCAACACGTTTTTGGTGATACTCGATGCTGGATGTATTCAATCGAATGGCAAAAACGAGGCTTGCCTCATGCACACATTCTCATTTGGTTAGTTGAAAAAATTAGACCTGACCAAATAGATGATATCATAAATGCCGAGATTGTTGATCCCGAAATCGATCCAGACCTACATGATGTTGTAGTTATGAATATGATTCATGGACCGTGTGGCGCCATCAACCCCCAATCACCGTGCATGGTCGACGGCAAGTGTTCCAAACGTTATCCACGAAAATTTACGACAGAGACCATTGGCACTGATGGCTATCCATTATATCGACGTCGATCACCCGATGATAACGGTCGAACTGTCACAAAGAAAGTGAAAGGAAACGATTTCGTGGTTGACAACAGTTGGATTGTTCCATATTCGCCACTTCTTTCCAAAACATTCAAGACACATTGCAATGTTGAGTATTGCAATTCTGTAAAGTCAATTAAGTACATCTGCAAATATGTAACGAAAGGCAGCGATATGGCAGTTTTTGGCATTCAAAACTCAGATAACGACGAGATTAGACGCTATCAAATTGGTAGATATGTGAACTGCAATGAGGCAATTTGGCGTATATTCTCATTCTCTATTCACGAACGTCATCCCACTGTTGTCCATTTGGCTGTGCATCTGGAGAATGGTCAACGAGTTTATTTTAACGCATCAAATATTATTCAACGCGCTGAAACACCTCCAGCAACAACATTAACGAGTTTTTTTGCAATTTGCCAAAGCGATCCATTTGCACAAACGTTGCTTTACTCGGAGATGCCACGTTATTACACTTGGAACGCTTCATCAAAGAAATTTCAACGTCGGAAGCAAGGCAGTGCGGTTCCTGGACATCCGGGTGTGTATTCTACTGATGCTCTTGGTCGTATTTATACAGTTCACCCAAAAAACGATGAATGCTTCTATTTGAGGTTGTTGTTGGTCAATGTTTGTGGCCCAACATCTTTTGTATCACTACGAACTATCAATGGTGTAGTGTGCCCAACATATCGTGCTGCATGTCAAGAGCTCAAGTTGCTTGAAAACGATAATCATTGGGACACGACAATGTCTGAAGCAATTATTTCAGCATCTCCAATTCAGATACGCACATTATTTGCTATTATAATTTCCACCTGCTTTCCATCAAATCTACGTGAACTGTGGAACAAATACAAAAATAGCATGTCAGAAGACATTTTACATCAAATACGGGTCAGTTCAACTAATCCCGACCTTGAAGTGAATGAAGAGATGCATAACCAGGCTTTGCTCTTGATTGAAGACATGTGTTACCTGATGTGTGGTAGTTTGTTAGTCAAGTTAGGAATGCCAGCGCCAGATCGTAGAATGAATGATGCTTTTAATCGAGAATTAGAACGTGAACGTGGCTATAATAGACATGAATTAGATCAATTAGTTCAATCGAATGTACCCCTTTTAAACCCTCAACAAAAAAAAGTGTATGATACATTAATGAAGGCAATCGATAATGGAAATGGTGGCTTATTTTTTCTTGATGCCCCAGGTGGAACTGGAAAGACGTTTCTCATGTCTTTGATATTGGCCACTGTTCGTGCGAGATCAGACATCGCGGTAGCAGTTGCTTCTTCTGGAATAGCAGCCACATTGTTAGAAGGATGCCGTACGGCTCATTCAGCATTAAAATTGCCCTTAAATCTTCAAACTACTGAACAACCAACATGCAACATTGCAAAACACTCTGCAATGGCAAATGTTTTAGTAGCATCTAAAATCATCATATGGGACGAGTGCACAATGGCGCACAAACGCGCATTGGAAGCACTTGATAGAACACTGAAAGATCTGCGCAATGACTCGCGACATTTTGGAGGTGCAATGATTTTATTGTCTGGCGATTTCCGCCAAACACTGCCAGTCATTCCAAGATCGACTGCTGCCGATGAAATTAATGCTTCCCTCAAATCATCATATCTGTGGCGCTATGTGATGAAACCTCAGCTGTCTTCTAACATGAGAGTTGCATTGCTGAACGATCTATCTGCTGAAGATTTCTCCATGCAATTGCTCAACATCGGTAATGGCCGTGTTCCTGTCGACAAATCGACCGGATTGATTTCTTTTCCTCCCAATTTTTGCACTTTTGTTTCATCGAAAGACGAGCTTATCAATAAAGTGTTCCCAGACATCATTGCTAATCATAAAAAGAACAAATGGTTGAGTGAGAGAGCAATTTTGGCGGCTAAGAATAAAGATGTGGATGACTTAAATATTCTAATTCAGAATCAAATTTTTGGTACTCTGCATTCATTCAAATCTATTGACTGTGTAACAAATGAAGATGAAGCCACTATCTATCCAACTGAATTTTTGAACTCCTTGGATGTGCCTGGCTTACCACCGCACAATTTACAACTGAAGGTTGGATCAGTAGTTATTATGCTTAGAAATCTAAATCAACCAAAACTATGCAATGGAACGCGTTTGGTTTTAAAGAAACTAATGGTCAATGTGCTTCACGCGACGATCCTCAAAGGAAAATTCAAAGGCGAGGAAATACTCATTCCGAGGATTCCTATGATCCCAACCGATTTGCCCTTTGAGTTTAAAAGAATTCAATTTCCGATTCGCCTAGCATTTGCTATGACGATTAACAAATCACAAGGCCAATCTTTGAGTGTTTGTGGTCTGAACTTGGATAATGCATGTTTTTCTCATGGTCAATTGTATGTGGCGTGTTCACGTGTCGGCAGACCATCAGATTTATTTGTTTTTTCGCCCGATAATAAAACAAAAAACATAGTGTATCATAAAGTGCTGGATTAAAGAGAATCGACCCGAGTTCAACCAATGTTTTTCTAATAAACTATTAAAGTGAACGTTTTTTTTAATATTTGTTTTCTTTTAAACTTATATATAGGATATTTGTTATTATTGTTTTTTATTGCTTAAAAAATACACTCTTTGAGGTGAAACGAAGTTCGCCGGGTCCGCTAGTTTCCTTATATAGCCTAGCACACGTGTCAATTTCAATCCACAAAAACCACCAATCCGAATGCAGCCTGAATTCCACGTGACCGTTTGACTAACCCCACGTGACCGTTTGACTAGCCCCACGTGACCGTTTGACACACAAAAGTTTACAAAGGCAATATACATCAAAATCACCGCAACGAAGTAATAATATTAAACTAAACTCCTTTTCCAAACAGATAATTCGTTTTATAATTTGATATACTAAAAAGTTTTACATTAGCGACGATACAAATGGCTAGAAACGACACTTAGTCAAAAGGAATTATGATAATTACTTAACGAGCCAATCACAACGCAGAACGAAAGCGCTTACGTCGGCACTCAACAAATTTTCAAGAAAGTGTGCTTAAAATATGTTACATTTCACGCTACAACTTATTCAATACTCATCCGAAATCGATAAAATTAGGTACAAATAAAGGACTACACAATATCTATACAACGTACTAAAAATTATTATCAAAAACTTAATAGGAAAGACGCTAGAACTAAAAGCACACCAAAAACGAGCAAGTTTGATTAATAAGCGAACCGACGCTACCTCTCTAGTCGGCGTTTTTCATCGCGCTCTCAACCTAGTCCGCGCAATAAAGTTATTCACAAAAGAAATTACAATCGACGATGGAGACAACCGTCACACTAATTAAAGAACTGCCACATTTTATAGACAAAATCTAGCTACTCCACAATTTCCATTTCAACATAAATCCATTAAACAAATTGGTGTTACAAGCACTTTATAAGTCTATTATTTATATTTTAATTATAAATAGTAGCACTAGTGTTCTTATCAGCCATGATCCAATTAGGTGCTTTTAAAACAAAGCTTACAGCATTTTTTGTGTGCAAAATAAAGTTTTCCATTTGTAATTTATTTGTTGTTGATTTTCTTTAACAGGATTTCAAAGGCGATGAAGAAGAACTGTTAGTTTTTAAAAAATATTTTTTAATTTTTTTTACTTATACAATTTGACTGTACAGAACTTTTGAAAGTTTGCATAAAAATATTTGCTTTAATTTAACCCAGAGAAGACTGGGATGACCTATCGGACGGATCGCGACCTAGAATCGCTCCTTCTTATTGGAGCGACCTACTTTCCAGGGGATGTAGGACGGCCCTCCCGATACAAGCTCTCATGCTTCTACTCCTCGGTATTGCTTCGATCGTCCCAGTCTGTGAGACGAACTGCTTTTCTGGAGCGATCTACTCTTTCACTGGAGGAGCACCTCCAACATGATGTCTTACAAACTGACGATCATCACACATGGAGATAATTTATAAAATTGCTTTTTAATAATATGTTGTATTAACTTTTTCTCATATGACTGTGTGCTTTTTTACTTATAACGATTAGTTCATTACTGAATCTGATAATATATTAATAATAATAATAAACACCATAATAATAATAATAATAATAATAATAATAATAATAATAATAATGTTAACACCAATCAAGAAATTGTAGTTCTTGATTATTTGTTTTTCTTTTCTTTTCTTCTTTCTTAATTTTATTGTTTGTTCAAGTCTAGCATGTTTTAAAGTTAGTTGTTTTTGTTAGCTTATTATTGTCTTTTTAAAGGATTGTGTAATTTTTTTGCTTTGGCTTTTAGTTTCAGTTTCAATGCTGTTTTTCCCAGACACCATAGTTTGGTTGATTTATGATAATTAGGTCAAAGCAATTTTAATGCAATCATTTATTGATATTGAACTTTTCAACTGTTTTGCAGTTCGATCGCCAAGCTAACTTATGTCCTCTACTAGCAAAGATTTTTTTTCGTGAATGTTTATCGTCATTGTTTCTCTCTTTCTTTCTTTCTCTCTCTAACACACAAACATTTCCTTTCGTTTGTTTTCATTTCTCGAAAAATTTTGACGATGCTCATCTCGTCTTGAACTTCAAAAGAACATCCATCACTCGGTCTCGGCGAAACAAATTTGAAGTTTGTTATCCTGGTTGGGATGCTTCATTGGTGATTTATTGGACAGGAAACATCTCATGTGATTTTGTTGCCTTGATTTCTACTTTTTAAAATTCTTTGGCGGTCATTGACAAAAAAACTTTTGGTAACTTTGTTATAATCATCGTTCAGTTCCACGATATAAATGCTTCAAAGTTACAATGAATGTTCTAACTGTATTAAGGTTTTTTTGTTACTTGAATGTTTGTAGAGGCTGCTAATTTGTTTAGTATAACTCTTCATCACGTTTTGAGGTGATTGCTTTTGTAACGTAGACCAAAGGATTTACCCACCACAAATATTGACTTGATTTTTGTCTTCCTCATCATATGAAGGATCTGCTTATCTCATTAAATTTTTAATTCAACTTCTTGACGAAATATGAAGGGTCAGATTAAATCATAATTTTTCCTATTGAGTACTTTTGGGTCCTGAGCTGACCTTAACGTGGAACCACATTTAATTCATTTGAATAAAGTTTTATTTGAACTCAAAAAGACATTTCGTACACGTTTTTGCAGCAAGTTAAAATAGAAATGATGAAGCGTTGTTGCCATTTATTTTGTGTGAAACGCTACTGTAATCCAAGTTTAGTTTCTGATGAAGAAGTTGAAATCAACTGGTCAAGCATGTACAACTAATAATTAAGTTAATGTAAATGCGTCTTTACTAAAGACTCTTTAGTCTTTCTAAGAGATGATCCCAGGAACCCGGTATTACGTCTCTATCGGATGAAGATATGGTGGTATCATTTAGTAGCATCAATTAGCAAAACGCCTAATCAAATTATAGACGTGTTTTTTTGCTTTAAATAACGTTGCGTGCCTTATGGAGCTCAGCTTTCAAGTCTTTTAAGCTCTTTTTTGGACCACCAGCATAATGAATGGCTCAAGATCATCAATGACAAGTAGTTACCAAATAATGTGGTATGTAGGTTTGCTACAACAGACTTGAAGAGGTTCGTTCTCCAAATTAACAATCCAGTTCTGAATTCAAAAAATCTGGGTCGTTTATCAAAAAACACTTCGCCACCTCAGTTACCTTAATACAAATGTGACAATATATTTTAGGATGATAATAAGCCTAGCTGTTCCACTTCAGCCAAAATACTGCTGAATCAGATCACGACGAACTTGAATAGCTAACTGTCCTTGCTGGCCGTTGCCTGTTTCCTCCCCATCTTGTTGATCATCGCTGTCATCGTCTCGCACCAGATTGTCATCCACAGGGATGCCTCGCAGCCTTGAAATGTTGTGTAGCACAGCACAAGCTACAACTATCTTACACACTTTTTTCGCAGTATAGAGCAGAGTTCCGCCACTTTTGTCCAAGCACCTGAAGCGAGATTTTAGCACACCAAACAGACGCTCAATGGCGTTCCTCGTTCTCGCATGAGCTCGGTTATAATTTGCCTCTGCTGCAGTCAATGCATGTCCCGTCACGGGAGTCATCAACCAAGGTTCCAAAGGATATCCAGAGTCGCCTAAAGATAATACAAACAAGTGTTAAGCTCTCTATTTTTATAACCTTGGGATTATTTTACGTTGAATCATTAAAGTGAGTGAAAATTGAGTTACTGATAGTGAGAGCAGGAAAATTTTGCCTAATGCCATAAATAAACAATTTTTTTACCTAAAAGCCATGCGTTTTTGACGATCCCTGTCTCCATGACAGTTTTCAGTCCTGACATTCGCCAGATGAAAGAATCATGAGAACTTCCTGGCCATTTTGCTACCACATCACGAATAATCAAGTTGTTATCGCAAACCATTTGAACATTCACACTGTGATAGCCTTTGCGATTGACAAACGCCGGCTCTTCGTCGGAGAAAGGCGCCTTGATCGCGATGTGAGATCTATCAATGCAACCGATGACGTTTGGCAAACCAGTAACTTGGCTAAATCCGAGCTTGATGTCTCGTATTTCAGCTTCTTTCATTGGAAACCGAATGAATGTCGGAGCCAGTGCACATAACGCGTCGGTGACACCGTGAATTGATCGACTAACCGATGGCTGCGTACTAAAAACGAGCGGTGAACGGAGCGTTACGTTATGCTTTATAAATAACTAAATAAACGATTTTTAGGGACATAATAGTTAAGAAAATTATACGACTGAACTTGTTATAAAAATCTCTATCTGAAGGTATAGTTTTTTGTCTGTTTTAGTAAATATTTGTAGCGTTATTAGTAGAAAATACAGGGTTTTCAATTTTGTTGTTGTGAGCCACTCCTTCGAGTCGCATTGGCGATATTAGTGAAGAACACGAATTCAGTATTGTTGTTGTGAGTCACTCTTTCGAGTCGAATTAGCTCAGATAATGTCTCGCAAGCCGCCAAAGCATGAGGAAATCATGGATTTGTTAACAGAAAATAAAACCATCGAGTCATTGGCAGATAAAATTAAAGGTAAGACTACCTGATCTGGAGTCGAGCATCAGAGAGATGTTGAAGGAATCAATGATGGAGCTGGTAACAAAGACCCTTCAGAATGAGATCAAACCTATTGTTGACAGGCTCAAATTCCTAACAGAGGAGAATCGTACCCTACAACTCAAAGTCGATCAATTGGAGACCCAGATGAGGAGCGGCAATCTTGTGCTCCACGGTGTACCCGAGTCATCTTACGCAGAAGCAGCCTCTGTTGCCAGTAAGGATGGGGGAGGTCAAAGGCCATCTTCACGGCAAGATACGGTGAAGGCTGTGATAGAATGTTGTCAGAAAAAGTTGGACCTCGAAATTTCAGAGCGTGACATCACTGCTGGATTTCGCGTACCGGGTCCAAAGAACGCACCTCGGCCAATTGTTGTTACATTCGCCTCCAGGCTTGTCAGAGATAGGATCTATGAATTAAGGAGATTACTACGAAAACAAGACACTGCGCAAAAAGTTTATATAAACGAACACCTAACAAAAAAAAATGCCGACATCTTTTCAAAGGGTAGAAAACTCCTTAAAGAAAAGAAAATTGCTTCCATCTGGACCTGGAATGGTGCGGTCTTTGTCAGGTGGGCTGAGTCTGACAGGCCCGCCCGAGTTCTAAGTCTGGAGGAGGTTGAAAACTTTTGATTTCATCCAATGGATTCTGTCGTTAAAAAAGAAATTTGTTTTGGTTTTGAGAGGTCTGAAGATAATTCTTTTTTATTCGATTCTGGTATTGATCCGGATGACAATTTATTTCGTTCAATGTATGAAGACACCAGCATTTATGTTTCTCCAAAAGATTTAAATGACCTGACCAATCAACTGCCTCGTGAATTTTTCTCTTTCCTTCACGTTAATTGCAGGAGTGTGAAAAACAAATTAGACGATTTAACGATACTACTTCGCCAAAGTCGAGCTCGAATTTTGGCGGTCACAGAAACTTGGTTGGATGAAAATTCGTCTAAAGGCATAGAAATACCGGGTTTCCACTTCGTGTTCCAAAATCGAGACATGAAAAGAGGTGGTGGAGTTGGATTTTTTATTGATGAGCGGATCAAGTATTCAACAGTTGATGCTTCACTCTGGAACACCAGTGTTACTTCATTCGAGCTTCTTCTAATCTCAATGGATTGTCAAAAAACTGGAAATTTCTTAGTGGGTGTTATTTATCGTCCCCCGGACACAAATTTACACAGTTTCAACATAGAATTCAGCAATTTGTTAAATTGTCTCGTCAAAAGAAATATGAATATTCTTTTAATGGACGACTTCAATATTGATTTTCTCAGTAGAGAACAGAGCTCGTCTATGGCTGATTTTTTCGATTTACTGGCTTCTTACAGCCTTCTTCCGGCATTTACTGCGCCTACCAGGATAACTTCTAAAACTGCCTCTGCAATTGATAACATGTTTACAAACTACCCCTTACAACATTCTATTGCTAGGATTGTGATTGATGATATCTCTGATCATCTTCCGATTTTTTTGTCAACTGATCTCGCACCAATACTGAAAGAGATCAGATTTCATTTAGAAGGCTGACCAGCCTGAGACAGAAAGAGATGTTTGAACAGATGTTGGGTGAGATGGACTGGTCTGGGGTGATTGGGATGGCCGATGGTGGTGATGCGTCCTCTGCTTACTCATTATTCATTAATAAGTATCTCGAAATATATAACAAGTGTTTTCCACTGGTTAAATACACTCGTGGTCCTGCTAGATTTGATAAGGATTGGATGACGCCAAATCTCATGAAGTGCTGCAAAAAGAAAAATGCCTTATATAAAAAATACCTCAAGAGCCCGACAGTGGCCAATAAAGAGAAATTCACTGTGTACCGTAATCGCTTCCAATCAATGAAAATTGCGACAATCAAAGAATTCTATTCAAAAAAATTCAATTTATGTCAAAACAATGCTAAAGAAACATGGAAAATCATTGGGAGCCTAATGGGCAAGCGATCTTCTGTGGAGCAGTGCAGGACTTTTGATGCGGGTGACGGGAGTTATTTGACCTCTCCTACAGAAATTGTTGACTCGTTTAATAACCATTTCTCCAGCATTGGCACAGATCTCGCAAAAAATATATTAATTCTTAATGAAACATTTGATGAATATCTTGGTAATCCCGTGGTCCATTCTTTCGATGCTATACCTACAACACCGGACGAGATCATTGAAATATCGACACGATTAAAAATCTCACACAGCAGTGGAATCGACGGAATTGACCCGTGTATTGCAAGATGCTCTGTTCCACGGATAGTCCATATTCTTTCCTGCATAATAAACTGCTCTTTTTCTTCAGGGGTGTTTCCTGATCAGTTAAAGTCGGCAAAAGTAATTCCCCTTCACAAATCTGGCAAAAAAGATACCATTTCCAATTATCGGCCAATATCTATTTTATGTTTCTTCTCAAAGTTTTTTGAAAAAGCTATGCACTCCAGGCTCTATGGATTTCTTGCCAGATTTTCCATCATTACCAGGAGTCAGTTCGGCTTTAGAAAAAATCACTCTACCTACATGCCGCTCGTTCTGTTGCACTCGAGGGTTGCGGAGGCTATGGATCGAGGAGACTACATCATCGGCGTGTTTCTGGATCTGGCCAAGGCTTTTGATACAGTGAATCACAAAGTCTTGCTAAAAAAAAACTTGAACACTATGGGGTCCGAGGGATTCCATTAATGTGGTTTGAAGATTATTTGAGCGGTAGAACTCAACAGGTACACTACAACGAAGTTACTTCATCAACGCGGCGGGTAACTTGTGGCGTGCCTCAGGGGTCGGTGCTAGGCCCTCTCTTATTTCTTGTCTACATTAATGATTTGTGCACTGTTTCGCATCGTCTCGAATTTGTCTTGTTCGCCGATGATACCAACCTTTTTGCTTCTGGTGAAAACCTAAAAGATTTATATGATGTTACTAATCATGAACTACTTTCCGTTTATAAATGGTTTTGTGCGAATAAACTTTCTTTAAATATAAGTAAAACCAACTATATTCTATTCCACCATAGAAATAAATTAATTTGTTCTGATTATCAACTTCTTATTGACGATAAACCTATTGCGCGAGTTTCCTCGTGTAAATTTCTTGGAATGTTGCTTGATGAGCACCTCTCACTGATTGACCATATTAGTCACGTCACCTCTAAAGTTGCAAAAAATTGTGGAATTCTATCTCGCGTGAGTCGATTTGTGGATAAAAATATTTCTATGATGTTGTATTACGCTCTCGTTTACCCTTACTTGTCCTATTGTAATATTGTTTGGGCTTCAAATTATCCTACACGTCTAAAGTCTCTCCACATCTTACAGAAAAGAATCATCCGAATATTATTTAACTTGCCCTTTACATCATCTTGTAAAATGAAAATGATCGAGAACAACCTACTGAATGTATATCAAATTAATTTTTTTCTTGTTAGTATTTTCATGTACAAATATGACAACCATATGTTACCGTCGTCATTTGATAACCTTTTCACAAAATCGTCTCATGTACATTCTCATGATGTGCGTTCTTTGCATTGCTTTCGGTCCGATTTTGCTCGAACAACTCTCAAAACATTCTCCATAAAATGTTTTGGTCCGCGGTTGTATTCAAATATTCCAATAACAATATCCTCATTGAAAAGCATTTCGCTATTTAAAAAATCGTTGAAATCTTACATATTACAGCTAGATTCATAATTTCAATATCTATATACTTATGTTAACTTCGATACAGATATGTTAACTTATATATACTTATGTTTACTCCTATACACTTATGTTAACTTTTATTTCTCTGTCTCGGTTCGTATCTGAATTTTCGTTTATAGGTCGTCCAGTTAGCGGGAAGTAATTCCCTTTGGATGAACCTTTTGAGCACTTGATTTTTTTTCTTTATTTATAACTTCACTGTTGTACTTAATTGTTTTGTTTCGTGCTCAATAAATGTTCAAAAAAAAAAAAAAAAAAAAAAAAAGAAATTGCCCATTGAAAACTGCCAGAAGCATAGAAAGTCAGCGCAATCAGAAGTTGTGTGGTTGTGTCTAATGATGCAGAGCGCTTTGTGTCACGAAATACTTGTTCTTCTATCAACGATTTTATATATTCTATAGCCTGACGATCAAATCGCGTATATTGAACTAACTCTACATCTGAAAGGTTTTCTAACAAAATGCGATCTTTAAAAATGCGTGGAACTGCAATAAAGTTCATTTCTGTCAGTTAATCGTACTCTTCCAACTATCTTAAGATTGGGTACAGGGCATCTTAAGATTTTAGTGAACTTAAGATAAAATAAATCTTAAGATTATCTTAAGATTTATTTTCTGTTTCGGATGGAAAAGAAAGAAACAATATGTCTCATGTAGTAACACAACAGGCCAACCAGGTTGTACTTGTTTGTAAAGTTCGGACTTGTTCTTCCACTGGAGTCATGGAAAAGCTGTCATGAAAATTGAATTGATGTGATAAACAAAAAATTAATTACTACTACTAATAATAATAATTTTAGACGATTTAATTTAATTCACTTTTGTAAAAATTATACAAATGATATGTTACCTTTGTACAAATTTATATATATATATATATATATATATATATATATATATATATATATATATATATATATATATATATATATATATATATATGTATATATATATATATATATATATATATTTATATATATATATATATATATATATATATATATATATAAATTAAAGATTATAAAAGAATAAAAAATGAAATTAATGCTTACTTCTCAAAGAACAATCTCAAGTTCAATTGAATCGATGAGCATCCTGATTTGAGTTTTTTAAATTGTTAGAAAAGTATATAAGAGTTATAGCTGGAAAGCCATACAATACAATAAAATGCAGTTTCTCAACTATGACATAACAATGCAATTAATTGTAAAAAAAAAGGCGCAATGTAATAAAATAAAATAAATTAACAAAATGCAATAAAAAAACAACAAAACACAATAAAATAAGAAAATGCTATAAAATAAAATAATACAACAAAATACAATACTCACTGGGCATTTTCTTATATCTCCAAGTTCTTTTGCTATTTTCAACTTCGTAGGAAATGTTAATTTTTTATCGTCTTCAGAATGTAAAAGAGTTCTACAAATTCTCTAGCGGGATTAATATCCCTTTCAAATGTCCTACATGATTTACTTTTTTTTAGGTAGATATTATTTCTGTTTTGATTTTTGGTTTTTCTGTGAATAAACGTCTTGAAAACAAAAAAAAAACATAGATTTTGTTGACAACAAATTGATACAATTTTTAGAATAATTACTTAAATATTAACTCTAAAAACTTAAACTTTTGACTGAATATGTGAACTTACACCAAAGCCGTGGTAGATACGTAGAAAACACTCTGACTGAAATTCATGGTGTTCGATGTTGCTCCACAACTGCAAACAATCTGTTGATACGAACAAAGGTTTTATTTACTGCTAACAATCATCAAGAAGCATTTCTTACACTTCAAGTTCTCGAGCATTGATTCACAAAGATGGGAGTACATTTTTTAGACATGCATCGTTCTAGCACACACAAGCATCGTTCAAGCAAACACACAAACACTAACATATGCACACCACCTGAATACAGGACAATGCAGACATGAATTAACATAATTCTATCCTCTTAGAAAAAACTAGAAGCACCACTTCAGTGGGCAAGGTACAAAGTCAGAGAGCTCTGAATGTATTTGACAACATGTTTCAACAAGA
This sequence comes from Erpobdella octoculata, assembly GCA_963978895.1. Taxonomy (NCBI): domain Eukaryota; kingdom Metazoa; phylum Annelida; class Clitellata; order Hirudinida; family Erpobdellidae; genus Erpobdella; species Erpobdella octoculata. The sequence continues at coordinate 31,508,885 of OZ022240.1, forward strand.
AAGTTTAAATAATTAGAAACGATCAACGAATATACCAATTTTTTTAATGGTCTTGAACATATTAAATTTCTTTCTTTATGTAAAAATAAAAAGAAATTAAATCATGGAAAAATAAAAAGCAGAATTCCATCTTGCTTCAACAAATAATATAAAAAGTAAATTCAGACCTTTTCGGAAATATTTAGAGACATTTTTCTGTGCGTGATGCAGTGTGGAGCAGTACAGTTAGACGCGTCTTCAGAAAAAGTTAAGGATCTGGAAAATTGGCATGGAAGCGAAAGGCCTCAGAGTGAATGCGAGTAAGACAAAAATCATGATGTGTCGGGCCGGAATGGGACAGGTGAAGAAGTCGGGTAAATGGCCATGCAGTGTATGCAGAAAAGGTGTTGGCTCCAATTCTATTTGTTGTGTGGATTGTAAGAGTTGGGTCCATAAAAGGTGCAGTGGCATTTTGGGTAGTTTGAAAGATCTTGTTGGCTTCCGTTGTAAGAGTTGTGTGGTTGGTGGTTCTGTTCAGGAAGAGTTGTTGGGTGAGGTTGAGGTTGAGCCAGGTGTAAAGGTGGAGTGTGTGACCAAGTTCTGTTACCTAGGTGACACATTAGGTGCAGGAGGAGGTGTAGAAGAGGCGGTGAGAGCTAGAGTGCGTTCTGCCTGGGCTAAATTCAAAGAGTTATCTCCTATCTTGACCACCCGTGGTGCATCCTTTCATGTGAAAGGAAAGGTGTATAGGGCATGTGTTCAAAGTGTCCTTGTTTATGGCACTGAAACATGGTCTATGAAGGTGGAGAATCTAAGAAGTTTATAAAGGGCAGAGCGTATGATGGTTAGATGGATGTGTGGTGTTTCGTTGAATGATCGTGCACGTAGTGTGGATTTGTATAGCCTTCTGAATGTTCCTTGTGTGGCTGATGTGGTGAGACGTGGAAGACTAAGGTGGTTTGGACATTTGGTGCGCAAAAGTGCAGATGATTGGGTTTCGGCAATTAGAGATGTGGATGTTGTAGGAGTGAAAAGTAAAGGTAGAAGTAGGAAGACTTGGTGGGAATGTGTGAAGAGAGATATGGATGAGCTCGGCCTGAAGCGGCAGTCTGCCCTGGATCGTGACTTGTGGAGGGGCCTGATATGGAAAAACGTCCAACCCTAGCATAGCGTGGAATAGGGACGTTTCAAAAATAAATGATGATGATGATGATGATGATGATTATGAAAACATTCCAAAATTGTTTCCTGCAAACAAAAAAATTAATTTATTTATTTATGTTTAATTGTGAACTGCCTGAAATATCTCATTTGAATAGAAAAAATAACTTAAATACTCAATTTTTTTACTTAAACTTTCATTTAAATAAACAAATTTAGTTTATTAAAGATTTTCAATTTATAGCAAGCTCGCAATTTAAAACATGAAATTTTTTCTAAAAACTTTTCCATGAGAAAATAATCTTTTTAGAACATTTATAAGTATGTCCTATTAATACGATTCAGGTGTGATGAAGATGATGATGATGATGATGATTAAATAAATGTTTCTTTATAGCTCATCTCAGTTCTCCACATTATCATACTTCAATTACAAGTTACAGAAAAACTTATAACTAAAAGAAAAGATAATAAATAACTAGCAAATCATAGAAATATCCTTCTTCATTAAACATCCTTGTATTAGAGACACACAGAAACTTAATTTCATTGTTACCTGTATTCAATGCTTTTATCTTTTATCAATCAATCAGTGATTGTGTGTTATATGTATTCAATTCAAGCAATTTTCTCATAGAGCACTTCAAAACAAGTGTTTCTTAGAACTAAGATACATTCTCCATGACAAGTGATGAACATTAGACTGTTTTCTAAATGAACTAATAATTACTAACATAGCATTCTGATGCATCATCCATACTTCCAAGTTGAAATTTATGCTGGTTGGAAAAAGTTACAGCCAGTGATTCTCGGAGCATGTTGGATGGCAGTATCGGTCTGTCACTCAACTGGTAGTTCGTGTGGATGTACTGTTGTGAGAAATATCGTGTTTGAAAATATATTTGAATGAAATAATTTCAATGGAGTTTGTTTAATTAGTTTTAATAATTAATTAAAAACTGGCAATACATTAGAAGTGAAATCAAGTATTCAGGCTTGATAAATCTATAAGCAAGAAAGTAATGTTATTTCTAAAAAAATGTAAATAAAATAAACTAGAACATGGGAAAATGTATAAAAACAAAACACCTTGAGTGAAGAGAAGACGCAGTAATCTCCTGTGCAGGCATGTGCAGTGAGAAGGCGGAAGTTTTTTCTGAATGTATCAAGGTGCCACAGAATCTAAAGATGAAAAATGTATTTTTATTATTATTATCATTTTTATTTTAAGTAATAGTAGTTGTATTAGTAGTAATATTAACGCGTAAAGTAGTTATAGTAATGATAAGATACACAAATGTTACCCATCCACATTGGTTATTTCCAGTGATTATTTCGTTAACGGTAATAGAAATTAAAACGATAATTATTAATTCTTGTTAACGAAAACTGAAACGAAAACTAGAATAGAAAGTCAAAACGAAACTGAAATAAAAATAAAAATTAGTTAGTTAGAACGAAATAGAAATAAAAATTATTTTTTTTTTCGAAACGAAATAGAAATAGAAATAAAAATTAATTTTTTTTTTAAACGAAATAGAAATAGAAATAAAAACTATTTTTTTTTTTAGAAACGAAATAGAAATAGAAATAAAAAATAATTTGTTAAAACGAAATAAAAACAAAAAATATTAAAAACAAAATAAAAATTAATTTCGCTTCTATGGTACTTCTTTTTAACATGCCTTTGTTGCTACGAGATTGTTTATTCCTTTTCTATTTTATTCGTGTTTTGGTTTGTCGTTATTTATTGAGTCAGAAATGTCGAAAGCTGGCGTTGGTTTGTCGAAAATGTTTGCTGGTCGTAATAGCAAAAGTTTAGTTTGGAATTATTTTAAATATGATGTCACTACGAATAAAAGTGTTTGTCTAGCAAAAAAAGATAGTAACGTCGATGGTGCTATAAACCAGTGCAGTTTTCAACTGGCCGGTAAAAATCCAACAAACCTAAAAGTTAGTTAGGATATGGAAGACTTGGCAGAAGATGTGATACAGTTTTGGATTGCTCGACAGTCTATATATCCGCAACTTTCCCTCTTGGCTTTGGACATACTGGCAGCACCTGCTTCCCAGGCATATGTGGAGAGGATATTTTCATTATGTGGCCTTTTGAGCGGAGGGAAAAGACATAGACAAAAAAAACTTAGAAATGAGAGTTTTTTTTAAATTGAATAAACAGTTTCTCAATTGACTTGTGTTTAGTTACAACTGCAAAATAGAGAGATTACAAACGAAACTGAAATTAAAACTAAAACTATTATAAATTCAAAACGAAAACGAAACGGTAATAATAATTACTGATGCAAAACTAAACTGAAATTAAAATTATTGAAAAATTCAAAACTATAACGAAACGGTAATAATAATTCCTGATGCAAAACTAAACTGAAACTAAAATTATTGAAAAATTCAAAACGAAAACGAAACGGTAATAATAATTACTGATAATTACTGATTCAAAACTAAACTGAAATTAAAATTATTGAAAAATTCAAAACTAAAACGAAACTGTAATAATAATTCATGATGCCAAAACTAAACTGAAACTGAAACTAAATTTATTTCTAAAACGAATTAATCACTGGTTATTTCAATGCATCTTTTACCTATTAGCAGTACAAGTCATCAAATCTTTTTTTGCAAGATTATATCAAAATTATATATTTATAAATTTCCACATTACTCTCACATAAAAAAATTGTAATATGGGAATATTTAATATAAGTCTATGAAATCTCTAGCAGACAGTTGAATTCTTGAATTTTTCTTCATTTCACAAAATGTTTTTACAATAATAATGTCGTTTAAATCTAAGATGGAAATTTTAAAAAGCTAATAAAAAACCTCTTTTGAATGAATAACTGAACCTGCTCATAAAACACATACATCATGCACATACTCCAACCAAAGTCATGAGAAAAAAGCAGATTTTAACACAGAAGAAGATATACAATGTGAGCTTTCTATTGTTTGGCAAACAGTAAATCAAAACAAACTCATTCATAGTGCTCATAATTACAGCAACACAGCATGATCATTGGTAACCTGTCAGCTACAATGCAGTGACCCACTATCTTTAGTGTAGTGCCATGCTAATGGCATGTGAATGCTATGTGAATGGCAAAATAATACTTGGTAAAATAGTAGCTATCATAATAATAATTAGTCTTAAATGTCCGTTTATGACAGCACAACCAAACAAAACTATCAGGACATAGTTACAAGCTTCAATAACCAAACAAATGCTCAGTAACACCACACAATTGCCAAGATTACTGTAGAAGAATGAAAAGTTTAAGGAAACTTTGAGCTTGTTTGTAAATTCAACTTTTAGGATTGCAAAATGAACAGATTCTTAAAATTATACTAAAATCACTACAATACAAACAACTGTTTCTTTCTATTGAACTATTTTTACATTAAAAAATAGTTTTGTTTTTAAATGTAACAACAACAAATAAGTGTTTAAAAAACCAACTTGAACAGGGCTGTTCATGAAACAATTGTTTTCCCCCGGTTTGTTGGTTAATCCTTTGGCACTGTCGACGCTCATACTGAACCTTGGGTTAGATGGAAACTGTAAGCCTTCCAAATTTTCGTTTTCCTGAGACGGGTTGACTGCGTTTGGAACTTCCTGGAAAGGAAGATGTCTTGGCAGTACAGTCCTAGTAACGAACGATGTTCCCCCGCGTGTATTGGACGGTTTGTTGAACATGTTTCAACTATTCAAAAGTTTCAAGAGTACGGAAGATAAAAAAAAATTCACAACGCGGTAATCATGTAGAATAGTACCAGAAATTATTTTCGGTGTTTTTAATTATTTTTCCGTAATAATAATTATATATTTGTAATCACAATAATAACTCCAATTTAATGATCCAAGCAGTTTATTAATTTTTGATAATAAAATTTTCTCGGAAAATAGACCGGCTGACAGAAAGGTCAACCTGGAATTAAATTGATACAATGGTTTTATTGTTGATTTTGAGACATATATATATGGAGAACATATTCTGAGAATGGCACTCGATGGCACTCAACGGTTATTTTTTTACGGGGTCATGAAAAATGCCATATTTTCCTAATATTCGGGTAGCAATGTTATAACCATGATGGGACATATCAATCTATTTCCTGTACAATTTGAAAGCTGCCATTTTCAACCTGAGCTCTTTTACATTTGCTCATTTAAGCGATATTTGCTGCCGGTGTATTATGAGGCGTTAATACTATTACCACGGCCATAGATATCTATGACCACGGCAATGCCGGCGCAGTAGCAATTTTACCGATTATTTCACCGGCGGGATTACCGGGGAAATAATCGGTCACCGCCGGTGCAATAGCAGCAAATAAATTATTAAATAATTAATAAAATAATCTTTATTTAATCAAATATTTATAATTAACAAAATAATGTGCCGTCTTCAGGCATACTGCCTGCATAGTTTATTTTTATCTTTGGATTCTCGATTTCATAATTTCGGGGGCTTAGGCCTCCGGAGAATGGCGGGAAGATTGCAGCCTAGGTGACGCACAGTATATAAAATCAGCGAGCTAAGAAAATCCGCCATAACTTACTCGTCTCTTTCTGTGCATTTCGTTCTCGCGTTCTGTAATCAGTGATTTCTTTCATGCAAGAAAACAAGGTAAATTGATTTATTAAAATTAAATTATTATCTATTACTACCGTGGGTTTTCTTTATTTCTCTCGCTCCCGTTTCCTACCTCACTTGGTTTCCCGCCGCGAACTTATCAATAATTGTATCAAAATCTGTTTCTTTACATTTTCTATTTCTAAGTTTAAACAAAAAAGTAATTAAAATATTTTCTAGCATAGATAATAATATAGTAATCGATAATTTCCCGCCGTTGTTACGATTAATTTTAAATTGCAATTGCATTTGTTGATTTAAAATATTTTCTAGCAGTAGAATTAGAATAGTATTCATATTACGCAAATTAAAATTGTTTATATAAACTGTAAGTCGCGTGCAGGTCCAAGATAAACATCAGTGCATATTGTTAATGATCTGCTATCGGTTCCTAATTGGCAGAAATTCCACTCCTTTCTTGCATTCAGCGCCAGGCGTGTTCAATGTGTTCAACATTTGTGATAAATTTTGATTGTTGTGTATTGCAACTGAAGAAAGTGTAGTTAAGTTAAGTTTTATACTAGCGGGGTACCCGGTGTTTTAAAGGTTTTCCTGTCGTTTTTCTCGCTCCCGTTTCCTTCCTCGCTTGCTCTCCCGCTCCCGGTCGATTTCCCGCCCCCGGTCAATTTCCCGCCCCCGGTCGATTTTCCGCTTCCGGTTGCTTTCTCGTTCCTGCTTGCTCTCCCTCTCCCAATCGCTTTCCCAATTGCAAATTTTTAAAATGCCTCCTTAATTTTTTGGCGCCCATTAAAAAAAGCGCCCGGGGACACATGTCTACCCCTGCTTTCCTAGTCGATTTCCTGCTTCCTGTCGCTTTCTCGTTCCTCCTTGCAAATTTTTAAAATGCCTGCTTAATTTTTTGGCGCCCTATAAAAATTGATTTCCCGCTTCCGGTCGCAAATTTTTTAAATGCCTGCTTAATTTTTTGGCGCCCCTTAAAAAATATTATTGTTTTTTTCAACAGGAAGAAGAAGAAAATCCACCTTGTCCTGACAATTGGACTCCAATTGCAATGGAAAATATTACAGAAAGGCGAAAAACAATGACTCGGGAGGAGATTTTTACGGAGGCCCACCTTTTGTTTTGTTCACTGGCCAACGCCATGCAGGATTTGGGAAAGCCCACGTATGAGAAGTACCTGGCAACATTTCGCGTTCTCCGAAATTGTATCCAACAAAAGAAAGATTTTCAAGTCAACCTAGGTAAATATTACATGTTATAAGGTAACTTTTTGTTATAAGCTAATAAAATAATTTCGCTTTTGGAGCAGTGGATAACGTGTCTGATCAATTGTGCTCAAGTGATGATCGTGTTCTCCAGGATTGTCAGAAGGAAAATGTTCAAGTCACCCTAGGTAAAAATTACATGTTATGAGGTAACTTTTTGTTATAAGCTATTAAAATAATTTTGCTTTTGGAATAGTGGATCAGCCGGTTTAGCCGGTAAACAAGCGGCGGCGGTTGGATAAAGCTGACACTGAGCAACCGAACCAGCCATCGATAGAATTGTCAGGACTCGAGCTTCCGAAAGTTGCTCGTGGTTCCAGAAGGCCCAGAAAAACCCGCCGCTTGGACCATTATAAGAAGCTGCCGCGAAAATGTTCAGCTATGCTGGAAAAAGAATGAAAAAAAGCGTAAGTTTCAAAATTTGAGTAAAGAAATCATTTTTGTTTTTAACTTTTTTTTTCTTAATTAGTGTTTCTTTCATGGATTCTGGGTGAAGAGGAGGCTGGAAGGGTGGTGAAGGAGGGATGCCTCGTTGAAAGCGTGAGTCCGTTTATAGATGTCTCCACAGCCATAACAGAGCCGGAAGTGTCTCAACATCTTCCATTGTTCAAAGGCCTGTTTGCTGTGGATGCGTGGACCACAGTTTTAGAATTGAGTAAGTTAAAATAACTTTGAAATTGTGTTGTAAGTAAACAACAGAAAACTAATTTTTAATGTATTCAATTTTTCAAGTAAAAACGAAGAAGGAGCATCCAAATTACACCTGTAGAACGTGTCGAAGAGATGCAAACGTAGGGGACACGATTATGTGTGACTGCTGCCTGCAGTGGGTGCATTTTTTTTGCCAGAAAATTAATAAAACACCTACTAGCAGGGCTTTTTTTGCACCCACTGTCGTAGCAGTTACAAAATGTTTTGATTTGTTTTATTATTATTATTATTGTTGTTACAAACTTTTCTTACAAACATTTCTGTTTGTCTTTTAGATTTGCGAATCAGGTTTACTTTAAATAAAAGTTTCTTTTGAAAAACTCGTTTTCTCCTTTACTTATTTCATATCAACTGGTTTTGTGCCAGACTAGTAATAAAAAGTGTACTCATGCAATTAGTTGTGATTTTTTTATTCTTGTTAAAATTATTTACACTATAATAAAAAAAAATTGTCTAAACCTGTAGCACAAGCACACCATAATGCCTGGTCGATGTACAGTTACGTCAAGATGACCGACGAAATCACCAAAGCAGTTTTTTCAAGCCCGAAAGCATAACGGGGAAGGGCAAACAGATATTTGCAGGCGCTAGTTAATGTCGCAAAAAACTTATACTATTCCAGAAGCGTCGACGCAAGCTCACTAAAGCTTCTATTTTCCTAGCAAGTGGCGTAGTTGGTTCACCTTTATTTTTTTGCATACCACACTATCTCTAACTTCTTAACATCTCTATTTGAGAAGCCTGTTCTCATAAGTTATTCTAGTCCTAGTCGCTGATTTTGGTTGTCCTAAAAAATATTCATTAGAAAATAATTAAAAAAAAACCCGCCGTGGTTCTGCAAATTATTCATAAAAAATTATTATTATAAAAAAACCGCTGTGGTCCTGCAAAATAATCAGAAAAAAAATTATTACAAAAATGACCGCCAAAATACATTTCATGCCGGCACAATTTTACCGATTATTGCCACGGCGACACGGCGGTACTGCCGGCTAAGTAGCAATTTTACCGGTTATTGCCACGGCAGCACGGCGGTACTGCCGGCTCAGTAGCAATTTTACCGATTATTGCCACGGCGACACGGCGGTATTGCCGGCACATTAGCAATTTTACCGGCGGTACTGCCGCCGGCTCAGTAGCAATTTTACTTATTATTTCACCGGCGAGAATGCCGGCTCAGTAGCAATTTCACCGGCGGTACTGCCGCCGGCTCAGTAGCAATTTTACCGATTATTTCCACGGCAAAACCGCCGGGGCAATAGCAACGACCATTATGAGGATACATGACAAATCTGCTAAAGCTCTAGTTTTTTTGTAGATGTTGCTGTTTTTTATTTGAAAAACCTGTATAAGAACTATACTTAATGTTAATTGACTCCCCTAGCTCATTTATCCTATTTATTATACTCAGTTATACTGATCCTGATTTGTGTTTCACTATGACACTATGATATAATATAACAATAATACAACTATGATATCTGACTAAAAAATTGATCTGATGTTATTTATTCATCCACCATTTTAAATCATTTGAAATTAAAAATGTTCATGCTTATAATGTTAGTCAACAACTCCACAATTTATGATTCTAGTAATTTCAATAAACTTGTTTAATTGAAACAAGTGTGTCTTAATTTACTGGTTTCGATATGCATAGGTGGGGGTTATGATGTAAAAATTATGTTAACAAATGCTACAAGCTCATGTAATCTCTGTAAATTTGTTTGGATTAAAAAAACTATAGTTTAATTAATACATTCAAAACAATGTTACAGGTTTGCTTACACTTAAATTATGTAAAGTAGATTAAGAAATACTGACTTATAGTTATATAACTAGAATGAAAAACAGGG
>OZ022240.1:31518672-31523672 GCA_963978895.1 Erpobdella octoculata
TTTATTCCTCTCTCGTGCCTTTAGTTTAATTTCCCCAAACCTTCACAAGCTCACTGAAATGCACAAGAAATGGCGTCAATCTTACTTTGAAATTGAAGTGCACCGATATTGTTTTGGCTGATTATCGGCTCGGCAACACAATATCGGCTGTGTTTGTGTGTGCGTGTGTGTGTGTGTGTGTGAAAAATTGGCCCATGCGGGACTCTACCATGGATACGGTTTAGTGCCATTTAGGCGGGTGACATTTAGGCGTGCGACGTAAAGGCAGCGACTTATGGGCAGATGGGTGGAATGACATTTGGGCGTGGCGACATTTAGACGCGCGACTTTTAAGCAACGGCAAATATGCTGTTAATGTACTGATTTTTGATCCCCTTAAAAATTAATCTAGTTTAAAATTGTACTCGTTTTATAAGTCTACGTATTGTGACCGATTTCAATTTTTTTCACTATAATTGTCTCCCATTGCCTCTCAAGCTTGTGTAAAAATTGCATTACAATCGGATGAATGGTGTAGCAATGCATAAAGGACATATATACTTACATAATCTCATATAAAAATATATATATATATATATATATATATATATATATATATATATATATATATATATATATATATATATATATATATATATATATATATATATATATATATACTAGCGGGGTGTCCGGCGTTGCCAGGGATTTTTAGAGTTTTTTAATGTTTGTCTCTCTTGATCTCGTTTCCTTCCCCGCTTGCTTTTCCGCTCTCGGTCGCTTTCCCGCTCCTGACCGTTTTCTCGCTCTCGTTCGCTTTCCCGCTCTTGGTCGCTTTACTTTTCCAGCTCGCTTTTTCGCTCTCAGTTGCTTTTTTGTTTTCTCTTGCTTTCCCGTTCCCGCTCATTTTCTAATTCCCGCTCCGCTCCGCTCATTTTGTGTCTGATTTTAATTTTTTCCGCTATAATTGTCTCCCATTGCCTCTCAAGCTTGTATAAAAATTTCATTACGATCGGATGAATGGTATAAGTTATTTACACACACACATAATTATATATATATATATATATATTTATATATATATATATATATATATATATATATATATATATATATATATATATATATATATATATATATATATAAATTATACTGAAATTCTTTTCCAACAATATTTAAACATTATATATATATAATGTTTAAATATTGTTGGAAAAGAATTTCAGTATAATTTAATTGTAATAATTGTATCTAAAATAATAATAATATATTATTTTCATTATTTTTATAAACTAAATTATAACAAATTTAAAAAATGAGTCATCGCTTACATCATCCGCTGTCGTTAAAATTGTCTTGCACAGATTTTGTTTTATTTAATTTCAAGGAAACTTTTTTCGAATCATCTAAAAAAAAAGGCTTTACTTTAAAAATTAAAAACTGTGTAAAACTGTCATCACATATTTTTGGAGAAATACTTGCAAAAAGTCAAAAAATAGGAATGGAACTACATCCAGAGTATATAATTCCTTTACATTTTAGGTTTGACTGTTGTCATGAGTTAATACTTAAAGCTGTTGATGTACAAAAAAATTTTCAGCCTATAAAATCCGTTTTGAACAAAGGAAAAATTACACGTTTTTCATTCACTGGAGATAATGTGTTTTTTCGTACTGAAAAAAATTCATTGCCATTGGTAATTTTATTTCATCTTTTTTCCGAAAATCCATTTTGGTCTTTAAACTTGAAAGAGTTAGAATTAGATGTCAAATGTTCACACATCAACAAATTGTCCGTCTGGTTGTGTCCTAAACTAGTTCAACTTTCTCTGAATTGTTACTGCTCGGAGAACACTGAAGAGGATCTAATTGATAAACTTAACATTCAATTTTCTTGTGAGAATTTAGAAACTTTATATATATCTGGTTGTGGTACACTAAAAAATATTATATGCAAGATTTCCCATTTTATTAGTCTTAAAAAGTTGGCTATAAAATCGATTGCTGGTGAATCATTAGAAGAACTGGTTGATTCAATTTCAAATCTTTCTAATTTAACGTGGCTTGACATGAGTAATATCCACTGTTTTAAAATAATAAATAACAAGAATCTGCAGTTAATTTACAAAATGATAGATAAATTACCTAGTTTGGTTTATTTAGATTTAAGTAATAATATGAGTATACTCGAAGAACATTCAACTCAGTGGACTCATTCAAGAAGATTTCAGTATTTAGGGCTGCGTTTCAATTTTTTTGATGAAGAATTCACATTTGCATTCAATAAAAACTCCAACGTTGTAAGTAACTTCAACTTTCAAACAGTTGATGAATTTGTAGTTTCAATGAAAAGTGTTTTCTGGAACATTGAAAAGTTTACAATAGTCCTCCGTAATTTGTTAAAGTTTGCAAAAACGAAACAAAATCATACAAACATTAGAACAAAACTTCCAATAATTGCTGAATTTATGCACCGAGGAATTTATTATTGCTATCCATGTGAAAACTATTTTAAATTTTCAGTTTTTGTAAATTTATTTTGTACTTTATCTGAAATAAGCCTGACAAATGGTGAACTTAAAAAGTTTATAAAAGTTATATTGAATTCTAGACACAGTTGCATGTGGATAAATGCGCTGATCTCCAAACCTCTGAAAAATGTGCTATGGAAAGAGTTATTACTGTCAAATTACAACTGGGTTTCAGATATTTTGTTGCTAGATAAATTATCTTGTTATCACAAGGTCCAACATCTTATATTGGCATATGAGAAATATTACGAATTTAAAAAACAGATCATTCCAGAGGTTGGTGATATTTTGAGATTTGTTGAATTAAAAGTACCATCGTCGACTAAAAGGCTAGTAAAAAATTTTTCTGAAAGACATAAAGAATTGAAACAAGGAACTGATAAACGACAATTACTAACTCCTCAAGATAAGACATTCTGGTATAGATTAAAAAGATTTTCATATTAGTCAAATGCAATTTTTTTATATGTATGCCAGCCTAATTGTATAAGATATCTTTTTTACTTGAACCAATAAACTTAAAATATAAAAAAAATCAACTGAAAAGAATACATAAAATTATTTTAATAATTTAAAACGCAAAAAACTTGGAATATTTCCAAGCTATTTGTTTTGTGTGTATTTATATTTATGTTAATTTTGAATGGTTATCTACATACTCGTCAATAAAAAATGTTTGTTTGTATGTTTGTGTGTCCTTTATTCATTGCTACGCCATTTATTTGATCTAATGAAATTTTCACACAACCTTGAAAGTCAATAGAAGAAATTTTCTGTGAAAAAATTGAGATCGATTGTTATCCCGCTCCCCTTATTTTATTAAATAAGGGGAGCGGGAGAGCGGGCGGGAACGGGAACTGGATAGCAAACGGAAACGGAAAAGCGATCGGGAACAAAAGAGCGAGCGAAAAATGAAGAAGAAGCGGGAAAGCAGGGAGCGGGAGAGCAGGGAGTGGGAGAGCAAGCGGAAGCGGGAAAGCAACCGGGAACGGGAGAGCAAGGGGGGAAGGAAACGGGGGCAAGAAAGAAAAACGATAGAAAACCCTCTAAAACCCCCGGGCTACGCTGGGTACTCTGACTGATAATTAAAACCGAGCTAAAACGCCTCATCCTAAGAACGTGAAATTTAGAACTTATATTACTTTTATAGCGTAAACACCTACTAAGAAAGGGTTTTTGAAAATTTTGTTCATGAGGTGATAAAACACTTATTTCAAAAACCAAAAAATAGAAAATTTTGAAATTTGGTATCTAGATTCTTCTTAAAAATTAAAAAATACGCTTTTCATCATTTTTTTGACAAATTTGGTATCTCAAAAACCAAAAAATTAAAATTTTGAAATACGTTTTTCATCAATTTTTGACAAATTTGGTTTCCGGAACCTCAAATGTGGGGTGGAAAATAGGGTTATTTGTTTTTTTTTTAGAATGACTGTTACTCAAAAACTGTAAATGCTTCAGATGTAAAAATTTGTAGTTGGTATATTACTCAAAAAACAAAGGTATACATGTTTTACTAATTTTTGATTATTTGTTTCCAGGACTTCAATTGTGGGGTTAAAAAAAGGAATATATGCTTAAAAACTAAAAAATGTAAAAGATTTGCCATTTAGTACCGAGATTATTTTTACTAAATAACAAAGTATGTTTTTAATCATTTTTGAAAATTTGGTTTCCAAGACATCAAATGTAGGGTGAAAAGTAGGGTTAATTGTATTCTAGAATAACTGCAAATCCAAAACTTTAAAGGCTACAAATGTAAAAATTAGTTTTTAGTATTTACTCGAGAAATAAAGATATACGTGTTTCACTATATTTTTACAATTTTGCTTCCGGGACCTCAAATGTGGGGTGGAAAAACCTGGTGATCAGAATCCATGTTTTTGCACATTTCTTTAAGTTCAATAACTTCAAGAAACCATTTAAAAAATGCCTTATATTGAATATTATTTGTTTTTGACTGTCTAAGTTGGCGACCCTTCAGAAAACACGTCGCGACCCCATAGGTTAGGAACCATGCACTGGCTTAGCTAAGCCGGATTTATAGCTTGCACAGATATCAGATATCATACAGTATCGAACAGATTAACGAAATGTCAAATAATTTTTGTAAATATGTAACGAAAATAATAACGTAAATTTCGTTACAATTACTCAAACAAAGTAATATATTACTACGAGCGGGGTTACCCGGCGTTGCTCGGGGTTTTCAGAGGTTTTTTATCATTTTTCTCTCTTGCTCCCGTTTCGTTCCCCGCTTGCTCTTCCGTTCCCGTTCCCGCTTGCTCTCACGTTTCCGTTCCCGCTTGCTCTCCCGTTTCCGTTCCCGCTCGCGCTCATTTTTTCTTTACCACTCTTTCATAACTTATTTTAGCCCATAAAACGTAAAATAGATTTGCTAAAGGTTGCTTGAAGCTTTCAAACGTTGTTACGTAAACAAAATTTGAATTTTATTACGCAATTACATTCGATGGTCGTACATAGGAACTTT
>OZ022240.1:31528672-31533672 GCA_963978895.1 Erpobdella octoculata
ACATATTCTCTACCTAATACGGCTGTGCTCAACGAAATAAGATCAAAAATGTCCAACGATGGCACATTAACTGTTAGCATTCCTATCGGCAGATGAAATTATTTTTATATATTGAAAAAAACCAGCTAATCAGCACCGTGGCTTACATTGAGTTACTAATTTGTCTCACGAAAACTAACTGCAGAGACTTTCCATTTATTTTTCAGACTTTTTCAAACAGAGCACCTACGTATATACAAAAATTTTATGAATCTTGCGTGGACAGTTTTTTTAATAAACAATTTTGTCACCCTTATTTATAGCTTAATGTAATACTAACTTGTTTTTTTTTGTGTGTAAACTTTAGACTCCGGATAATTTTATTGCAAATGAAAGTTTTCTTTTCACTAAATAGCTTTTTAATATTTTAACGTTTAAAACCACTGGGAAATGATATAGGAGGGTGATTTTTATTTTTATTTCAGAACATATGGTCAATCAAATAACGGACAGGTATACTCAATTACTGGTTTATTCCTCTCTCGTGCCTTTAGTTTAATTTCCCCAAACCTTCACAAGCTCACTGAAATGCACAAGAAATGGCGTCAATCTTACTTTGAAATTGAAGTGCACCGATATTGTTTTGGCTGATTATCGGCTCGGCAACACAATATCGGCTGTGTTTGTGTGTGCGTGTGTGTGTGTGTGTGTGAAAAATTGGCCCATGCGGGACTCTACCATGGATACGGTTTAGTGCCATTTAGGCGGGTGACATTTAGGCGTGCGACGTAAAGGCAGCGACTTATGGGCAGATGGGTGGAATGACATTTGGGCGTGGCGACATTTAGACGCGCGACTTTTAAGCAACGGCAAATATGCTGTTAATGTACTGATTTTTGATCCCCTTAAAAATTAATCTAGTTTAAAATTGTACTCGTTTTATAAGTCTACGTATTGTGACCGATTTCAATTTTTTTCACTATAATTGTCTCCCATTGCCTCTCAAGCTTGTGTAAAAATTGCATTACAATCGGATGAATGGTGTAGCAATGCATAAAGGACATATATACTTACATAATCTCATATAAAATATATATATATATATATATATATATATATATATATATATATATATATATATATATATATATATATATATATATATATATACTAGCGGGGTGTCCGGCGTTGCCAGGGATTTTTAGAGTTTTTTAATGTTTGTCTCTCTTGATCTCGTTTCCTTCCCCGCTTGCTTTTCCGCTCTCGGTCGCTTTCCCGCTCCTGACCGTTTTCTCGCTCTCGTTCGCTTTCCCGCTCTTGGTCGCTTTACTTTTCCAGCTCGCTTTTTCGCTCTCAGTTGCTTTTTTGTTTTCTCTTGCTTTCCCGTTCCCGCTCATTTTCTAATTCCCGCTCCGCTCCGCTCATTTTGTGTCTGATTTTAATTTTTTCCGCTATAATTGTCTCCCATTGCCTCTCAAGCTTGTATAAAAATTTCATTACGATCGGATGAATGGTATAAGTTATTTACACACACACATAATTATATATATATATATATATATTTATATATATATATATATATATATATATATATATATATATATATATATATATATATATATATATATATATATATATATATAAATTATACTGAAATTCTTTTCCAACAATATTTAAACATTATATATATATAATGTTTAAATATTGTTGGAAAAGAATTTCAGTATAATTTAATTGTAATAATTGTATCTAAAATAATAATAATATATTATTTTCATTATTTTTATAAACTAAATTATAACAAATTTAAAAAATGAGTCATCGCTTACATCATCCGCTGTCGTTAAAATTGTCTTGCACAGATTTTGTTTTATTTAATTTCAAGGAAACTTTTTTCGAATCATCTAAAAAAAAAGGCTTTACTTTAAAAATTAAAAACTGTGTAAAACTGTCATCACATATTTTTGGAGAAATACTTGCAAAAAGTCAAAAAATAGGAATGGAACTACATCCAGAGTATATAATTCCTTTACATTTTAGGTTTGACTGTTGTCATGAGTTAATACTTAAAGCTGTTGATGTACAAAAAAATTTTCAGCCTATAAAATCCGTTTTGAACAAAGGAAAAATTACACGTTTTTCATTCACTGGAGATAATGTGTTTTTTCGTACTGAAAAAAATTCATTGCCATTGGTAATTTTATTTCATCTTTTTTCCGAAAATCCATTTTGGTCTTTAAACTTGAAAGAGTTAGAATTAGATGTCAAATGTTCACACATCAACAAATTGTCCGTCTGGTTGTGTCCTAAACTAGTTCAACTTTCTCTGAATTGTTACTGCTCGGAGAACACTGAAGAGGATCTAATTGATAAACTTAACATTCAATTTTCTTGTGAGAATTTAGAAACTTTATATATATCTGGTTGTGGTACACTAAAAAATATTATATGCAAGATTTCCCATTTTATTAGTCTTAAAAAGTTGGCTATAAAATCGATTGCTGGTGAATCATTAGAAGAACTGGTTGATTCAATTTCAAATCTTTCTAATTTAACGTGGCTTGACATGAGTAATATCCACTGTTTTAAAATAATAAATAACAAGAATCTGCAGTTAATTTACAAAATGATAGATAAATTACCTAGTTTGGTTTATTTAGATTTAAGTAATAATATGAGTATACTCGAAGAACATTCAACTCAGTGGACTCATTCAAGAAGATTTCAGTATTTAGGGCTGCGTTTCAATTTTTTTGATGAAGAATTCACATTTGCATTCAATAAAAACTCCAACGTTGTAAGTAACTTCAACTTTCAAACAGTTGATGAATTTGTAGTTTCAATGAAAAGTGTTTTCTGGAACATTGAAAAGTTTACAATAGTCCTCCGTAATTTGTTAAAGTTTGCAAAAACGAAACAAAATCATACAAACATTAGAACAAAACTTCCAATAATTGCTGAATTTATGCACCGAGGAATTTATTATTGCTATCCATGTGAAAACTATTTTAAATTTTCAGTTTTTGTAAATTTATTTTGTACTTTATCTGAAATAAGCCTGACAAATGGTGAACTTAAAAAGTTTATAAAAGTTATATTGAATTCTAGACACAGTTGCATGTGGATAAATGCGCTGATCTCCAAACCTCTGAAAAATGTGCTATGGAAAGAGTTATTACTGTCAAATTACAACTGGGTTTCAGATATTTTGTTGCTAGATAAATTATCTTGTTATCACAAGGTCCAACATCTTATATTGGCATATGAGAAATATTACGAATTTAAAAAACAGATCATTCCAGAGGTTGGTGATATTTTGAGATTTGTTGAATTAAAAGTACCATCGTCGACTAAAAGGCTAGTAAAAAATTTTTCTGAAAGACATAAAGAATTGAAACAAGGAACTGATAAACGACAATTACTAACTCCTCAAGATAAGACATTCTGGTATAGATTAAAAAGATTTTCATATTAGTCAAATGCAATTTTTTTATATGTATGCCAGCCTAATTGTATAAGATATCTTTTTTACTTGAACCAATAAACTTAAAATATAAAAAAAATCAACTGAAAAGAATACATAAAATTATTTTAATAATTTAAAACGCAAAAAACTTGGAATATTTCCAAGCTATTTGTTTTGTGTGTATTTATATTTATGTTAATTTTGAATGGTTATCTACATACTCGTCAATAAAAAATGTTTGTTTGTATGTTTGTGTGTCCTTTATTCATTGCTACGCCATTTATTTGATCTAATGAAATTTTCACACAACCTTGAAAGTCAATAGAAGAAATTTTCTGTGAAAAAATTGAGATCGATTGTTATCCCGCTCCCCTTATTTTATTAAATAAGGGGAGCGGGAGAGCGGGCGGGAACGGGAACTGGATAGCAAACGGAAACGGAAAAGCGATCGGGAACAAAAGAGCGAGCGAAAAATGAAGAAGAAGCGGGAAAGCAGGGAGCGGGAGAGCAGGGAGTGGGAGAGCAAGCGGAAGCGGGAAAGCAACCGGGAACGGGAGAGCAAGGGGGGAAGGAAACGGGGGCAAGAAAGAAAAACGATAGAAAACCCTCTAAAACCCCCGGGCTACGCTGGGTACTCTGACTGATAATTAAAACCGAGCTAAAACGCCTCATCCTAAGAACGTGAAATTTAGAACTTATATTACTTTTATAGCGTAAACACCTACTAAGAAAGGGTTTTTGAAAATTTTGTTCATGAGGTGATAAAACACTTATTTCAAAAACCAAAAAATAGAAAATTTTGAAATTTGGTATCTAGATTCTTCTTAAAAATTAAAAAATACGCTTTTCATCATTTTTTTGACAAATTTGGTATCTCAAAAACCAAAAAATTAAAATTTTGAAATACGTTTTTCATCAATTTTTGACAAATTTGGTTTCCGGAACCTCAAATGTGGGGTGGAAAATAGGGTTATTTGTTTTTTTTTTAGAATGACTGTTACTCAAAAACTGTAAATGCTTCAGATGTAAAAATTTGTAGTTGGTATATTACTCAAAAAACAAAGGTATACATGTTTTACTAATTTTTGATTATTTGTTTCCAGGACTTCAATTGTGGGGTTAAAAAAAGGAATATATGCTTAAAAACTAAAAAATGTAAAAGATTTGCCATTTAGTACCGAGATTATTTTTACTAAATAACAAAGTATGTTTTTAATCATTTTTGAAAATTTGGTTTCCAAGACATCAAATGTAGGGTGAAAAGTAGGGTTAATTGTATTCTAGAATAACTGCAAATCCAAAACTTTAAAGGCTACAAATGTAAAAATTAGTTTTTAGTATTTACTCGAGAAATAAAGATATACGTGTTTCACTATATTTTTACAATTTTGCTTCCGGGACCTCAAATGTGGGGTGGAAAAACCTGGTGATCAGAATCCATGTTTTTGCACATTTCTTTAAGTTCAATAACTTCAAGAAGCCATTTAAAAAATGCCTTATATTGAATATTATTTGTTTTTGACTGTCTAAGTTGGCGACCCTTCAGAAAACACGT
>OZ022240.1:31538672-31543672 GCA_963978895.1 Erpobdella octoculata
TTTTGCTGAATCCACGCCTCTGACATCTGGACTGATTCACTATACGCCTACCCAAACCTCTAATAGCAAAATCTCTAAAACTGATAAAGTAATTTTTTATTGATCATAGCCCTGAATTATAACGCATTTTGGAGTTTCTATTTTTTCTCATACACTTTTTTTCTCAAGTTTGCTGGAATTTTTTGCAGGTATGCTGACGTGACTTCAATGACAGCCATGGTGAACAGAAAAGGCATCGTCAAGATAGAAATACCTCTTCTTTTTTACTTCCCTTCCGATCACGTCAAGAACAAAAGTTCAACTGACAACCTCGGAAAGTCATTTGTTTACGAGGTCAAAACGGACGCAAGGAATGGTTCGAAAGTTATGGAAATAGTCGTCATACCAGGTCCGGAAGTAACCATTCATAATCTCAAAATCGAAGTTACGGAAGACAGACAGATGGCCGTTCTGGTGGAGAAGGAAAGTTCTGGAGTATCTGGGAAACAGCGCCACGTCATAAAAACATATTCTCTACCTAATACGGCTGTGCTCAACGAAATAAGATCAAAAATGTCCAACGATGGCACATTAACTGTTAGCATTCCTATCGGCAGATGAAATTATTTTTATATATTGAAAAAAACCAGCTAATCAGCACCGTGGCTTACATTGAGTTACTAATTTGTCTCACGAAAACTAACTGCAGAGACTTTCCATTTATTTTTCAGACTTTTTCAAACAGAGCACCTACGTATATACAAAAATTTTATGAATCTTGCGTGGACAGTTTTTTTAATAAACAATTTTGTCACCCTTATTTATAGCTTAATGTAATACTAACTTGTTTTTTTTTGTGTGTAAACTTTAGACTCCGGATAATTTTATTGCAAATGAAAGTTTTCTTTTCACTAAATAGCTTTTTAATATTTTAACGTTTAAAACCACTGGGAAATGATATAGGAGGGTGATTTTTATTTTTATTTCAGAACATATGGTCAATCAAATAACGGACAGGTATACTCAATTACTGGTTTATTCCTCTCTCGTGCCTTTAGTTTAATTTCCCCAAACCTTCACAAGCTCACTGAAATGCACAAGAAATGGCGTCAATCTTACTTTGAAATTGAAGTGCACCGATATTGTTTTGGCTGATTATCGGCTCGGCAACACAATATCGGCTGTGTTTGTGTGTGCGTGTGTGTGTGTGTGTGTGAAAAATTGGCCCATGCGGGACTCTACCATGGATACGGTTTAGTGCCATTTAGGCGGGT
This sequence comes from Erpobdella octoculata, assembly GCA_963978895.1. Lineage (NCBI taxonomy): Eukaryota > Metazoa > Annelida > Clitellata > Hirudinida > Erpobdellidae > Erpobdella > Erpobdella octoculata. The sequence continues at coordinate 31,539,926 of OZ022240.1, forward strand.
GACATTTAGGCGTGCGACGTAAAGGCAGCGACTTATGGGCAGATGGGTGGAATGACATTTGGGCGTGGCGACATTTAGACGCGCGACTTTTAAGCAACGGCAAATATGCTGTTAATGTACTGATTTTTGATCCCCTTAAAAATTAATCTAGTTTAAAATTGTACTCGTTTTATAAGTCTACGTATTGTGACCGATTTCAATTTTTTTCACTATAATTGTCTCCCATTGCCTCTCAAGCTTGTGTAAAAATTGCATTACAATCGGATGAATGGTGTAGCAATGCATAAAGGACATATATACTTACATAATCTCATATAAAAATATATATATATATATATATATATATATATATATATATATATATATATATATATATATATATATATATATATATATATATATATATATATATACTAGCGGGGTGTCCGGCGTTGCCAGGGATTTTTAGAGTTTTTTAATGTTTGTCTCTCTTGATCTCGTTTCCTTCCCCGCTTGCTTTTCCGCTCTCGGTCGCTTTCCCGCTCCTGACCGTTTTCTCGCTCTCGTTCGCTTTCCCGCTCTTGGTCGCTTTACTTTTCCAGCTCGCTTTTTCGCTCTCAGTTGCTTTTTTGTTTTCTCTTGCTTTCCCGTTCCCGCTCATTTTCTAATTCCCGCTCCGCTCCGCTCATTTTGTGTCTGATTTTAATTTTTTCCGCTATAATTGTCTCCCATTGCCTCTCAAGCTTGTATAAAAATTTCATTACGATCGGATGAATGGTATAAGTTATTTACACACACACATAATTATATATATATATATATATATTTATATATATATATATATATATATATATATATATATATATATATATATATATATATATATATATATATATATATAAATTATACTGAAATTCTTTTCCAACAATATTTAAACATTATATATATATAATGTTTAAATATTGTTGGAAAAGAATTTCAGTATAATTTAATTGTAATAATTGTATCTAAAATAATAATAATATATTATTTTCATTATTTTTATAAACTAAATTATAACAAATTTAAAAAATGAGTCATCGCTTACATCATCCGCTGTCGTTAAAATTGTCTTGCACAGATTTTGTTTTATTTAATTTCAAGGAAACTTTTTTCGAATCATCTAAAAAAAAAGGCTTTACTTTAAAAATTAAAAACTGTGTAAAACTGTCATCACATATTTTTGGAGAAATACTTGCAAAAAGTCAAAAAATAGGAATGGAACTACATCCAGAGTATATAATTCCTTTACATTTTAGGTTTGACTGTTGTCATGAGTTAATACTTAAAGCTGTTGATGTACAAAAAAATTTTCAGCCTATAAAATCCGTTTTGAACAAAGGAAAAATTACACGTTTTTCATTCACTGGAGATAATGTGTTTTTTCGTACTGAAAAAAATTCATTGCCATTGGTAATTTTATTTCATCTTTTTTCCGAAAATCCATTTTGGTCTTTAAACTTGAAAGAGTTAGAATTAGATGTCAAATGTTCACACATCAACAAATTGTCCGTCTGGTTGTGTCCTAAACTAGTTCAACTTTCTCTGAATTGTTACTGCTCGGAGAACACTGAAGAGGATCTAATTGATAAACTTAACATTCAATTTTCTTGTGAGAATTTAGAAACTTTATATATATCTGGTTGTGGTACACTAAAAAATATTATATGCAAGATTTCCCATTTTATTAGTCTTAAAAAGTTGGCTATAAAATCGATTGCTGGTGAATCATTAGAAGAACTGGTTGATTCAATTTCAAATCTTTCTAATTTAACGTGGCTTGACATGAGTAATATCCACTGTTTTAAAATAATAAATAACAAGAATCTGCAGTTAATTTACAAAATGATAGATAAATTACCTAGTTTGGTTTATTTAGATTTAAGTAATAATATGAGTATACTCGAAGAACATTCAACTCAGTGGACTCATTCAAGAAGATTTCAGTATTTAGGGCTGCGTTTCAATTTTTTTGATGAAGAATTCACATTTGCATTCAATAAAAACTCCAACGTTGTAAGTAACTTCAACTTTCAAACAGTTGATGAATTTGTAGTTTCAATGAAAAGTGTTTTCTGGAACATTGAAAAGTTTACAATAGTCCTCCGTAATTTGTTAAAGTTTGCAAAAACGAAACAAAATCATACAAACATTAGAACAAAACTTCCAATAATTGCTGAATTTATGCACCGAGGAATTTATTATTGCTATCCATGTGAAAACTATTTTAAATTTTCAGTTTTTGTAAATTTATTTTGTACTTTATCTGAAATAAGCCTGACAAATGGTGAACTTAAAAAGTTTATAAAAGTTATATTGAATTCTAGACACAGTTGCATGTGGATAAATGCGCTGATCTCCAAACCTCTGAAAAATGTGCTATGGAAAGAGTTATTACTGTCAAATTACAACTGGGTTTCAGATATTTTGTTGCTAGATAAATTATCTTGTTATCACAAGGTCCAACATCTTATATTGGCATATGAGAAATATTACGAATTTAAAAAACAGATCATTCCAGAGGTTGGTGATATTTTGAGATTTGTTGAATTAAAAGTACCATCGTCGACTAAAAGGCTAGTAAAAAATTTTTCTGAAAGACATAAAGAATTGAAACAAGGAACTGATAAACGACAATTACTAACTCCTCAAGATAAGACATTCTGGTATAGATTAAAAAGATTTTCATATTAGTCAAATGCAATTTTTTTATATGTATGCCAGCCTAATTGTATAAGATATCTTTTTTACTTGAACCAATAAACTTAAAATATAAAAAAAATCAACTGAAAAGAATACATAAAATTATTTTAATAATTTAAAACGCAAAAAACTTGGAATATTTCCAAGCTATTTGTTTTGTGTGTATTTATATTTATGTTAATTTTGAATGGTTATCTACATACTCGTCAATAAAAAATGTTTGTTTGTATGTTTGTGTGTCCTTTATTCATTGCTACGCCATTTATTTGATCTAATGAAATTTTCACACAACCTTGAAAGTCAATAGAAGAAATTTTCTGTGAAAAAATTGAGATCGATTGTTATCCCGCTCCCCTTATTTTATTAAATAAGGGGAGCGGGAGAGCGGGCGGGAACGGGAACTGGATAGCAAACGGAAACGGAAAAGCGATCGGGAACAAAAGAGCGAGCGAAAAATGAAGAAGAAGCGGGAAAGCAGGGAGCGGGAGAGCAGGGAGTGGGAGAGCAAGCGGAAGCGGGAAAGCAACCGGGAACGGGAGAGCAAGGGGGGAAGGAAACGGGGGCAAGAAAGAAAAACGATAGAAAACCCTCTAAAACCCCCGGGCTACGCTGGGTACTCTGACTGATAATTAAAACCGAGCTAAAACGCCTCATCCTAAGAACGTGAAATTTAGAACTTATATTACTTTTATAGCGTAAACACCTACTAAGAAAGGGTTTTTGAAAATTTTGTTCATGAGGTGATAAAACACTTATTTCAAAAACCAAAAAATAGAAAATTTTGAAATTTGGTATCTAGATTCTTCTTAAAAATTAAAAAATACGCTTTTCATCATTTTTTTGACAAATTTGGTATCTCAAAAACCAAAAAATTAAAATTTTTAAATACGTTTTTCATCAATTTTTGACAAATTTGGTTTCCGGAACCTCAAATGTGGGGTGGAAAACAGGGTTTTTTGTTTTTTTTTAGAATGACTGTTACTCAAAAACTGTAAATGCTTCAGATGTAAAACTTTGTAGTTGGTA
>OZ022240.1:31548672-31563672 GCA_963978895.1 Erpobdella octoculata
CGGGCCAGTAATTTTGGTTTTGAAACGGGCTGGGCCAAGTTGTCGACGGGCCGAGCCGACACCTATGAATGCACGGTTCAAATTCTCTAATTTAATGCGAGCGAAGCCGCTACGGGCACTGCTAGTCTATTTATATAAAAGAACATGTCCTGACTGACAGACTGATAATCAACGCCGAGCTCAAACGCCTCATCCTAGGAACGTGAAATTTAGAACTTATATTACTTTTATTGCGTAAGCATCCACTAAGAGAGGGTTTTTGAAAATTTTTCTCCTGAGGGGAAGAAACTGGAAAACAAACTTTTTCTAAAACAATGTATATCTCGAAAACGATAAATGAGGAGATTTTGAAATTTGGTATATGGATCCGTCTTGAAAAATAAAAAGATACGTGTTTTACCATTTTTTAAAATTCGGTTTCCCGGACCTCAAATGTGGGTTGGAAAATTGGGTTATTTGGTTTTTAAAGTAGCTGCTACTCAAAAACTGTGAATGCTACAGGAGTAAAAATTAGTATTTAGTTTCTACTCTAAAAATAATGAAATACGTGTTTTAGCATTTTTTGAAAATTTGGTTTCCAGGACTTCAAATGTGGGGTGGAAAATAGGGTTATTTGTTTTTTAAAGTAACTGCTACTCAAAAACTGTAAATACCACAGATGTAAAAATTAGCATTTAGTTTCTATTCTAAAAACCATTTTTTACAAATTTGGTTTCCAGGACCTTAAATGTGGGGTGGACAATAGGATTACTTGGTTTTTAAAGTAGCTGCTACTCAAAAACTGTGAATGCTACAAAAGTAAAAATTAGTATTTAGTTTCTACTCTAAAAATAATGATATACGTGTTTCACCATTTTTTGAAAATTTGGATTCCAGGACTTCAAATGTGGGGTGGAAAATAGAGTTATTTGGTTTTTAAAGTAACTGCTACTCAAAACCTGTAATTGCTACAAATGTAAAAGTTAATACTTAGTATCTACTCAAAAAAAAGATATACGTGTTTCACCATTTTTTATAACTTTGGTTTCCATGACTTCAAATGTGGGGTCAAAATAAGGGTTATTTGATTTTAAAATAACTGCTACTCAACAACTGCAAGCATTTCAGATGTAAAACTTAGTATTTTGAGGTTTTGTGCCGGTTAAAAGTATCTGAGTCCAGTTTATCACCGGTCGGGCCAAGCCGTTATATTAGGGTCTTTTTACGGGCCAGGCTAAACCTTAAATCAAGGTGGTACGGGCCGAGGTTTTTCACTAAGCATATAGACATTTTAGTGATTTTAGGGTCTTCAGACGGGCCGGGCCAAACCTGAAGTCAAGGTGGGACGGGCCGATGTTTTTAATCAAGTATATTGAATTTCTAGGCCTGTAAAAACGGGCCGGGCCCAAATTAGACGGGCCCAAATTAGACGGGCCGTGCCGGGCTAGGAATTTTGGTTTTGAAACGACACTGGGAGACATAAATTGTGTAAAAATTATTACCTATATTTTTCTTGACAAGTATTTTAATGTTTTTAAAGAAATGTCAGTAAACTGCAATTTTACAACGCATGTTTCCCGTGTGCATGGAGAAGCAGCGTCTGCATCCAAACAATTAGTCTATAGTTCAAAACCAAAAGTTCTACTCGCCCCTGTCACTTTCTGCGTGCGTGCTTACTTAGAGCCGTCAGGCTATGGAATTCTTTATCTATGGCAAGGCCTAGCCAAACTGTTGCAACAGCTGCGATGCAGTGAAGTTTTAACAGCCTATACGGCTCATCCTCATCCTTTAAAACTCTAACCAACAGTATGAGATGCTACTAAGTTTATAAAGATACAATTTATTGACTCAATTTAGTTTTTCTTCAATTAAGGACTATTATCCAGATTTCCAAATTACCTTTATCTTTTCAGCTGCAGAAATGATTTCAGTTTCATGTTGTTAATTTGTTTTAGATTCAGTTCTGAAATTCTTTTGAGTTTTAGTTTTTGTTTCAGTTCAACTGATTCATTTCATTTCAGTTTCAGTTAACTGAAACTTCCCTGTTTTGTGATTTTGTTTAGAAGTATTAATCATCTGCCATAATTTGTGTGTTTACACAGATAGATTTTTTTATAAGGTACCTGATCATGCCTTTATTATGGTGTATCATGTATTGTACAATGTGCATTTATGTACAATATTTCATTCCAAAAAAGGTTAATAAAATTAATTAACTATAATAGTTTAATATAAACTGTAACAGAAATTTATTTTTCGAATGAATAAATCTTGGCTACAAAAGTATATGTTAACAGGGGCGCAGCCAGATATTTTTCGGGGGCCCGGCAGGCCCGTAGGCAGGATTTAGGGAGTGAGGGGGCTATGAAAAGTAGTAGGGGGGCTACTGACGAACGAGGGCATCGAAGAAACCTGAGCGCGAGCGCCAAAGGTGCGAAGCCCCTCACGATAAAAAGAGTCGCCAAAATGGCATCCAATTTTGGATATCCTATTATGTGATTTTAGGTTTTCTAAGAGTTGCAATATCGTTGCCCGTAATAACAAAAATTAACAATTTTCACTGGCAATTTCGTCAAATAACAGTATGCTTGTTGTTATCCACAATCTTGATTTTTGATGCGTGCATGGCCCAGCATGGCACACCACTGGGGTGACAGCACTGAATCAAATTGTCCAAATTTAATTATTGATTAAGACAACCGTTATAGTCCACAATACAGTAACTTGTTTATTTTATTTTTGATAAAAACTTGTACATCTGTATCAAATGCCAAGAGATCAATAAAATAAAATCAGATTTTAATATTTAAATAAAATGTATTATTTAGTTTAGCTTCTCATTTTAAGTTACTACACATCTATTCATGTGTTACACATAAAACTTGTCATCAGTTTCTAAAATATCTAAATATCAAGTATGTCATTATACTTATATTGTTATAAAAATTGGGTGGTTTGACAGTAAGCTTTAAGTTGTTTCTTCAAATTAATCAGTTCAGAATATTGGGGTTAACTGATGAAAATTTCCATGCACTGTCAGACTAGCACTAAAAAATACTAAATTATGAAAATATTTTGAATTATTGAGAATCATTCAAAAATCAGAAACCAAAGTTTGTCAGCTAAGCTGGATTAGTTTTTTTCTCTGTTCTAAAACTGTAAGATTGAAGTTATTATAGTATTGTAAGACTAAGTCTAAGCACTGGTTATGAAACTGATGACAATTTCCATGTGTAAAACATGAATAAGTGTAGTAGCTTGAAATGAGAAACTAAACTAAAAAGTGCATTTCATTATAATGTGGTTAGATCATTGTCAAAACAATGATTTGAATACGATTTCATTTTATTGCATTCTTGGTATTTGATACAGGTGCACACATTTTTATCAAAAAATAGAATTACCACAAAATGCGACGTGATTGAATAGAAAATGTCTGCATATCATATCAATTGCTTTACAGAGCGATTTGTCAAATGCCAGAGGTACAAGTTTGCTCTTTCTCTCATGGGACATTGATCTTCTCTGTGGTCGTAGAACTCGTTAGAAAAAAAATGAATTTTCACAAGTGGCAGTTATTGCAGCTGAATAGTGCCAATATAAAGTGGGAAATGCATCTTTATAGTACAGCATAAAATCCTACATTTCCTGGAGACTGCAGTCTGGTTGAAATTTGTTTTTTAGAAACCTACTTGCAATGAGAGCCTCGTCTGCAATATATTTTTCGTCATGCTTGTCTTTTTTAGCAGTTGCGTTAACGGTTTAAGGTCGTTGACATCTAAAAACTTATCTGATGTTGGTAGAAGAGCAGACACTGCACAAGTTAAACCCTTAAAAAACCATCAACAAACCTCTCAATCAACTCTCCTAATATACTGTCTAACATGCTAAAATAAACAGCCCGAAGTTGATTCCACTCTGGTGAACACTCTTGCTCATCACTTTGTCCAAGGGTAGACATAACTATAGACTCACGTAGCGTGCTACTCTGTACTTTAAATTTATCTTTTTATTTAATACACTTATATTTAAATTTAAATTGCGAGTCGTAACTTTATCATCACTTGGCTGGCTTAGATGTAAATAAGGTGGAAAAACCTTCCAAAAATTCTAGTGGGGGGGCTTAAAGTTTTAGTGGGGGGGCTGCAGCCCCCCGCTAGCTACGGGCCTGGGGCCCGGGGACAAAAACTGATTAGTAATGTAAATGTAAATGTAAATGTTTTGCTAATTTATTGAGCGCCTTTTCCGCTTTGTTCAAAGGCGCTGTTCTTTTACATGCCCCACGGAGAGAACGATTTTACCCGCTAAATTTTCCGTTGACATGGGCTACTAGGCAGTGAGTGGGAGTCGAACCGTGAAGCTCTCACATTCAAGGCTAACCCTTTACCAACTCAGCTAACCTAGCACCATGTAAGGAGTTCTACTAAATAATTTACGACCCATAAAAGTCAAGGCTCAACGACAGTTTTAGCAATAGTTAGTAATAACAAACCATAAAACATTTTATTTAGAATAATAAATTACAATATGAAATTCAGCCGAGGTTTTTTCTGTGAAAAAATGTCGATGACGGTTTTTTCCTTATTGTTGAGGTCGCGATTGATAGTCATCTGGGCAAACCCATTCAGCCTTGTCTGGCCCAATGTGGTGCGTAGATAAGATTCGAGTCTGCGCATAGCAGAAAAGAAAAGGGCAAGTGGTGAAGAGTTTCAGCAGCGTATTTATCTGCGGGTAGATGGAATATTGACTATGTTGCAGAGCATCAACTGCGGTATGTTGCCACTCTGTCAATTGGGTCCTAGCCTAAGTGGGTTGGGTCGGGTATGAAAACAGGTGGGTCGGGTTACAAAAGAAAAAAAAAGAAAGGCTGGGTCGGGTCAGATTTTCTGGCGATACGGGTTTTCAAAAATAGACCCATGGACCCTAACATTTTTGCTAACTTATTAAATATTTAATTTGCAAAATAATTGAAAACACGGACACGCGCGTCACTTCAACATCAACATTGGCAAGCTTTCGTGGGGGCCCGGGCTCCCCTGGCTGCGCCCCTGTATGTTAAAACCTATTATGTATTACCAAAATATAAAAAAATCATTACACGTCCCGTTTGATACCCCCTTATCCCCCTTTCACAAATCCTCTATCCGCTCTTTAAGTTGGCAAAATCTGAATGACATATATTTGTTGCTTGTTTGTTTTACTTACGTGTCCTAAATAGGTTCTAATGCAATACTGTGTGATTCTGTTTCAATGACTGCTTCAAATAATAATAATGATAATCTTTTATGAATAACACTGTGTGTGGATCTTTGTATGGTGAGCTCACTTCGACACTTCTTAATTGTGAGTCTATAGACTACAGTTAATAGAAAGGCTTGACAATTGTCTTGAACTCCTGGCTGCTAGTATTCACAATACTGACACACTGACAGCGGACCACAGTAACAGTCTACTTTCAACAATGTTTTTTAGTTTATATTTATTTGTAACTGATTTCATTTCTCCTGTAAAGCTTTTCCATGACACCTCCCGCTACAAGGAGACTCTTTAAATTCATTACACTATTGCACTACTATGAAACCATATTCATACACTTGATTTTGCTTGTGTTTTCTTAGAATATAATCTCAGTCGCAATATCAAAAAGGTTTGTTTCATAAAGCTACTACGATTCTTGAGTCATGTCTTATTATATACTGTCCTAAAAATAGTAACTTTATAGATCTTTCTCTTTGGATAAAAACTCCGGAACGAAAAAGGCTGGGTGATGAACATAAATAAAAATATGCCTCTTCAACTTTAGGACAATGGATAACCCTGCTAAGCCGCCTAGCCAGTCAAGTTGGAGTTTTTTGTTTTGACACAAGATCAAATATGGCCCAAAGCTACTGCAGAAACTTATTTAGCTTATTTATATATATACATGCAACTTACTTACTTTTTACTATACTTACTTACCCGCTACTTGTTTACTTATTCACTTTGGCGCTTGGTAGCCATTTTGAATTGTGGCGTTGTAGGAAGAATATTTGAGGAACAGAAACGATATTAGGATTTTACTGGACATGAATGTACTCAGTTATATAGCTTTAAAAAAGGTGAAGAATTTACAAGATTCGCCAGGCTCTAAAATATTAATGATTTTCAGAAATCTGAACTGATATGTGCACATGGTGATTTTCAATCGTCAATCAACTCCGCCTCGCTAATTGCGAGCCAGTCCCAAGCCTGGAGAAAGGAGGAGGGAAAAAGTAAAAAGGATCAAATTCTGATCCACGACAGGAAGTACTTAAGTGCTTCCTACATACAGCCATTAGAGTCTTAAAACACCTGGTGTAAAGGACTATAAACTATTATAAAAAAAAATTCAATCGTCAAGGATCTATTAATAATCTTGGACAGGAGTTTTTTATCGAGTTTCGAGCCCAAATTTATATATTAAATATTGAATAAAAAATAACTGATGCTGAGAGTATCAAGTTCTCACAAGGAGTTACCTCTGTAATTGTTGATTACAATTGTTACATTCTATCTATACATCTATATCTATAGTTACATTACAATTACAGTTTACACTGTTAAATAAATGTTAAAGTGTTTTATTTATTTTTAACTTACTCTCAAATTGGATTATTTTTGCAGGAAGTCTGGTACTATGACATATTCATAAGGTATGGAGGTAAGTAGACAGATTTTAAGTCAAGTTGTGAATTTATTTTACAATTGTTTAGAGTAACATAAATAATGTTTTCTAACTTTACTTTAGATCCAAGAGCAAAAGACAGTTTTTTGATTGGAACACCTGAACCAATGGCAATAATTGTGCTGCTGTATCTTTCTTTTGTATTCATTGCCCCTCGAATGATGGAGAGCAGGCCAGCTATGGACCTTAGAAAAATTATTGTTATTTACAATTTTTTTCTTGTTGGGCTGTCTGGATATATGTGTCTTGAGGTGACTTTATTTCTTCTTGACGGTTTAAGATTCCTGATCACTAAAGTGTTTTTGCATGATATATGCTGGCATGGTTTTAAAATAAAAATAAATAATATAAAATTATTAATTTTATTTAGTTATGTTGTTATCAGTACAATATGATTCTTTTAGTTGTAAAATATTGTTTAATATGAGACAGTTTGTTTAAATAAGAGATCTTAATAATCTCATATAATTTATTTTATTATAAGTTTTTCATTGTGGCTACTAAACTTGGGTACAGCTACTCCTGTCAGCCTGCTGATTGGGAGTACAAAACAGATCCTCTCAACATGAGGGTGAGTTAAATGTTGAATGCAAAGTTTTAAAAATTAATCTAAATAACTTTATGTTTATAGTTTTTAAAGTGCTACAGTATATACTGATTCAAGATAAGCAGATCGAGTTTTATATGTTATAATTTACAATGATTATTTTAATACATATTGCTTGGATTGTATAATTCATTTCCCCAGTAAAGAGATTCTTAGTTTTTTTAATGCTTCGATGATGACATGCTTAGATGTCATGTCACAAATGACTGTTCATTTGTTCATTCTGTAAACTATTTGAAAAAAACTTTGTTTTTTTTATTCCCAGTTGGTCAATGTCAGCTGGCTGTTCTTCTTTTCAAAAATCATCGAACTGGCAGACACAGTAAGTTGATTTTGCTGCAAAGCATTTGTGTTTTTAAATCACTCTCAGCACGTCGGTGTTATTCTGCTTAATGTTTTTGTACGATATCATTATCACCACCACCAGGTATTTTTTATTCTAAGAAAAAAGAACAATCAGGTGTCATTCTTGCACGTTTATCACCATGCGACTATGGTTATCAATCTGTGGATGGTAGCCAAATTTATTCCCGTGGGGCAATGTAAGTTGGACATTTTTTATTTCTATTATGTTTGGCTAGCTTAATCACTATTAGCTCAATTTATCATTTTGTTTGAATGGCTTTTAGAAATTCTTGTTTAAAAATGCAATTTTAATGATTAATAACAAAATATAACGTTAAAAAATGAAGATACTGTATATCTCTTTATCAATTCAAAATGGAAAAAGCTTGACTTTATTTAATAATTACAAGAGATGCAGCAGACTGTTTATTATTATTAATAATAATAATAATAAGTGTATTTATATAGCGCCAAGATTAGCTGAGGCGCTTTCGAAAGTCCCCGAAAATATTTTAAAATAATAAGTTTTTAATTATCTGGAATAAGACCCATCTAGGAAGCAGATTGTCTATAAAAGACATTATTATTGATATTTTAGTTTAAAAAATCATTAGAAAATACAACGTCGGTAAACAAAATTAAATGTATTTTTCAGCTTTCTTCATTGGTGTGGTAAACTGTTTCATTCATACTCTTATGTATCTTTATTATGCGCTTTCTGCTCTCGGACCCGAGATGCAAAAGTATTTGTGGTGGAAGAAACACATGACCACAATGCAGCTGGTTGGTATAATTTTGTGTTTTAAGGCTTATTTGTATGTTTGTATGTCAGAAAAACATTTATTGTTATGCAATTTCTAAGATTGGTGGATTCTTTTGATGTAGATTTTCATGTTAATTATGTCTATAACATTTCATAGGTTCAGTTTGTCCTGGTAGTCAGCCACACTAGCAACAACTTGTTCATCAGGACCGATTGCGACTTCCCGTGGCAGTACAATACTGTCACCTTCTTTTATGTTTGGTCTATGATGATTCTCTTTCTAAACTTCTACTACCAGACGTATGTTTCCAGTAAAAAAAAACAGTCCCGAGAAACGAAAGAAGTTTATGAAAGTTCAAAGGATGAGATGATTGAAGGAGCCGATCAGAAAACTAGAAGTAGGCACCTCAAAACGAATGGATACAAGCCTGATTAATTAGGATTCTTCTTGAACAGTGGTTTTTCTATACCTTCAGAGCAACGGTCACCTTGTCTAAATATTGAGATTTGTTTTGCTTATTGGTAAAGACTTATTTATTTTCTTTTGGTTGGTCTGTTGTAGTGTGGTGGTGGCCTGGTTTATTCAGTTTTTCACAAACTGGGTTGCTTAACCTTCACCAAACCCAATTCTACGTTATACATGGTGTAATTATTCTGATGAAACAGCTAGTTGTATGTCTGATAATTATTAATTTGTTATCTTGTTGAATTTTGTTGTTGTAGTTTTATTTCAATAGATATAACAATATCAAATAGCACAATTCTTTTTTTAAATACAAAAATAACTTAAAAACTGTTCCTGGCTGATTTAGCTTAATTTTTCGTTGGAAACTAATCGTTTGCCTGCATGTTTTGATGTTATTTGAGTTTCTTGATTTTCTTTCGTTAATTGTGAATTTATTAATAAAAAATAACACATGAGCAAAAATATCCTGCTCCAACAACGACTTATGGAAATTTAATTTATATATTTTAATTAACTTGTTGTATAAGTACAGTAACTAATAAGAGGTAGAAAAAAATAACTGGTATAAAATTTTGTGGTCGATACAGAATGCTGTCCTGGAGCTGAAAATTGCTGTCATACTGAATCAACCTGAAAATACGATTTTACAGCTGGCCCTGGTGGTATTGCGGTAAAGCATTTTCCTGTTGGCCTAAAAGTCGGCGGTTTGAATCTCACCAGCGCCGTAGGGGCAAACACCATAAAACGACTGCCTCTCTAATTGTTGTAGTGGTTCTTACACAGGCTTTAGTCTTCTGAACCACGTTAATTTAAATTTAAAGAAAAAAGAGTTCGATCAGTGTGATTAAATTGCCGGTGACTTCAGTTGAAGACGAACGAATTAAATGGTAGATAACATTCTGACCACCTCTGCTGCTGGTTCCAATGCCAAACGAGCAATGAGTGTCATGCCAGCACAACGAATATTACTACACAGGATTGTTGTACAATATGGCCGTTGCTATGAAATTTGTCAGTTAGTAACTTTTTTATCAGTTTTATCTCACTTGTTTGTCAAATAGGCGAGCAGCCTAAAAAGGTAAATTGTCAAATCATTAAATAAGGCGATTAAGGCGCCAATTTGTGAAATACACCTCATCAGCGACAGGAGCGGCATCGTCCTACACACGGGACCACACAGTGTTACCTGCCACCCGCACGTGTATCCGAAATCGGGATGTGTCAAACCCTATTACCTCCAGTCGCGAAACTGGCACTCATTTATCGACCAGTGAAATATGAAAGGCTGGATTGCCTCAGTAGGTATGGGCGAATTCTTTGCTCAATGGAATTACGCCTAGCCGTGACTGAGATGTGAATCCGCGACGGCAGAATAGCAGAAATACCGTTGTTCTATACGGCGACCAGCATTATGTCGTAGGTATATGTTTTCCGAACCCTGACCTGAAACACGCGTATAGTTTTCTTTCCCATGTCCTGATAAAGCTTGATAGAACAGGGATCAATCAGTATATAATAAGCTCTTATGCTGAAAAAGATTTTCAGGAATTTTCATCAGACAGCCCTATTACCCCCTTTTAAACTCCTTAACATTATAACACCCTGTGAATGAACCATCTCGGGGAAAGCTGGTCACGCAACAGAGAAACTTTTATAATTCTTCCCATTCTCTCAGCATATAAAAAATCACATTGAAAAACCTAAAAACGCTTGCTAAGATGACATGGCAACAGATCACTAGAAGCTATGCTAAGAAATACTTACAACTGAAAAACCGTCTCCAGACAAGGCAGCTAAGATTTTCGCGGAAAATCCATGACAGATAGTCGGACCATCACTACTACTATCTCGAAATAAGCAACACGAGATGGTTGTTGCATTATTATTATTATTATTATTATTATTATTATTATTATTATTATTATTATTATTATTATTATTATTATTATCATCATTATTATTACTACATGGATGCGTGTCTACTTGCATCACACGAGATTGATCGGTCGATCATGCGATGACGAACGAACGTTACGATAAAACATTTTTCAAGAAAACATTTTTCTATTTTTGTTTTCTTCGATACTAAAGCAATATCATACGATGGTGGTTGTGGTGGTTTGGTGGTCCTGATGATGATGACGACGACGAGGAAGGAGGAGAAGACGATGGTGGTCGTCAATATTATTGAATAAAAGAAAGAAAAGAAAGAAAGAAAGAATATGTACATTCACAAGTCAGAGTGTTCTTTCCATATATATAAGGAAACGAACCACAAACGAACAGGAACGTGTTCGTACTGAAATATCACAAAGTTATTTGACTGAATGGAACTCAGTTTCCGGAGAGAGCTGAATGCTACAAATAATTAAAAAAAAAAGAAAGAAACATACTTTCAACTAAATTCACGCACAAGCAAGTTTACACGTTGTACGCTATTATAGAAATGATTTTATATTGTTATAATTCAATATTATTAACAATAATAATAATAATATAGCTGTTGATAATTAAAATATTCTTAGAAATATAAATAAAACAGACCTCGAAATAAGGTCAGAATAAATAGGAGAAATAAAGCAAAATAAGAGTGAATAATATGAAATAACATCAGATTCGAATTTCAACAAGAGAACAGATTGAATGAGACATTTAGAAAAACAAAATACATACACATTCAGAACAGATGATACGAATACATACATATATATATATATATATAGTAATATATACCCATCGATGTCTGCACAAATTTAGTCTAAAAATAGACATTAAACTATTATAAAAAAAAATGCACAAATTTAAAGCCACCAACTGATCCTAACTGTCGATACAAAAAACCACAGCGGAACACAATCGTCCATCCACAAGGACATCCGACCAGACTTCATCAGAACTACCATGGTCGATAGCACTGGTTCATCGTTAAATACAGCAGGCAATTAAGTCATAGTATCGTGGGGTTAGAATTGGCAAAATACAACGACATCTTCCACCTCGTGTTTACTTACATTTTTAGATGCATTCACAAATACATATACAACATGCCATTTGTAAAGACCAATTTATATTGATCAATCAGTTTAATACAAGTACAGGGGAATAATGTAACATACACAGTACAGGGGAATAATGTAACATACACAGTACGGGGGAATAATGTACATAAACAGTACACAAACAGACAGATCTACAGACATGCAGCTTATATTATAATCAGCACAACTCCACTCGTGTGGAGTTGCGGGGCATACTTTTGATGGGTAGACACTGTAAGACGGGATCGTGACAATATCAGTACAAAGTGTACCCAGCAGAAGAAATACTCACACAGAGATGTCGAGCAGAATTCACAGGGACTGGAATCGTCTTCGCGGAGAAGTAAATAAAAAACAAAGAAACAAAATACGATTAACTGAAATAAAATAAAACTAAAATTAAGATGTGGAATCAAAAAGAAAAACTAAAACATGCAAACATCATCCGCACAAGACAACAGATGCTGCCACGAGCAAATCAAAAAAGAAAATACGCATAAGAAAAAAAAATTTAAGAAGTGACCGACTAAAAGTTAAGTCATTATTCTGATAAGTACACAGTTGAATCCTCCATTGATGAAGTCCAAATTGTTTTGAAAGAATTTGCTTCATTTCCATCAGATGCTGACCATCTGCTACCATTTTTAAACAAAGAGAGGTGAAGAAGAAGAAGAAGAAGAAGAGAGAGAGAGAGAGAGAGAGAGAGAGAGAGAGAGAGAGAGAGAGAGAGAGAAAGCTACAAACTAAAATCGAGTTTCATGCTCATTTCCTTCTTGTCTTGAATTTCATCTTCTTTAAAAAGCAGCACCTGCAAAAGTAGAAATAATAAAAATAAATAGTCACAACATCACTACAACATCACCACAATATCACTACAATATCGTCACATAATAACTACATTATCACCATAACATCACCACAATATCATCACATAATAATTACATAATCACCACAACATCATCACAACTTCACCACAACACCACTACAACATCACTACAACATCACTAAAACACCACTAAAACATCACTACAACATCACTACAACATCATCACAACATCATCACAGCATCATCATCATCACCAGCAACAACACTAACGATAATATCATGAAATGATTGATAATACAATTAGTACCAGCTTATTTTATTTCATAATAATAGTTTAATTTATTAATATAATTACCTTATGCAAACTTGATATTTTAAATATTGATTATTAATTATTAATTATAGACAGAAGATACATAAATATGAATATTAACTATAGATACACTCTACATATAAATATGATACTATAATAATTAAAAATACGAGACATACACAAATAATATATTAAACCAAAGTAAATCAAAGTGATTTAGCAGAAATAGTTTTAAAAAATTTTGCAAAACAGAAACTGCAAGTTTTTCGTTGTTGAAATTAAAAGGGAAAAAAATTTTCCTCTCTGAAAATCTAATTATCGGAGAACTGATTAGGTGATTAAGGTTGTGCTTTTTTGAAAAATCTCATGCTTGAGAAATCATCAAATTTAACTAATTAAAAAAATGCTTATTTGATATAATATTTGCTAAACATGATATTAAAATATGACAATATTAATTAATTATATCTAATTGGCACAATACGTCAGTCAATAAATAACGACGCTACCAATGTTGAATGCTAAAACCACAATCATCCTTCATTGAAAGTAAAAGACAACAAAGTTAGTATTGTATTTTATAATAATCATTTAACATAGAAGATGTACAGAAGGAATCCATGAAAACAAAGAGATCGCAAAAACTCCAACCGGATACGGAAGCACTTTTGGTTATTTGTTTAAAGTTTTATTGTTAATGCAGCAGCAGCACCAGTAAGTGGATGTACTTGAGAGTGACCTCTTGTAAGAGTTCAGGTCATACAACCATATTGGCAGAACACATATATATGATGTTATTACACGAACATCACTCATAAATTTAACCCCATTATAATTTTATTTTTAAAACATGACAATCTTATGGGGAAAAGAATGATGTGGATGAAAAGTTATTATACACCGATCTACAACAATTGAAATGTCATACACTGGTGTACAACATTTGAAAAGTCAATTTTATTTATAAAACATAAGAGGAAGACAACGATTGGTGAACATAAAAATAAAGGTACACCATTCCAATAACATACATTATATATGTACAGTACATATAAGGACGACCACAAATGTACATTAGTTAAAGATAAATAAATAATACATACATAAATACGTACATACGTAAATACATACATATATACACACACACACAAATACATACATACATACATACATACATACATACATACACACACACACACACACACATACATACATACATACATACATACATACATACATACATACATACATACATACATACATACATACATACATACATACATACATAACACATACATGTGGCTTCATGCACCAGCTAAACAAACCAGATAATAATAATGATAAATGGACCACCCAGCGACACAAAATATAATCTATGGGGGATATTTTACCGCAAACACCTTCTCAGTCACCGTTTGTAGCACACAAAACCACAACAGAACCAATAATCAACAATGACCTTATTAATATAATAATACAAATAATAAAAATTATTGTTATAATTATTATTATTATTCCAGGCAACAAGAACAACAAGGCTGACAACGAAAGGTAGATACAAATAACGACGAGAGCAACAGAACAAACATGCAGACAGACAGGCATACATAACAACAGACCATGGTTCGTTGTTTGGAGTGTCATGAAGTTGGTTGGCATCAGTTGTGAATGGTATGTTGGACGATGACTCACCTAATCCACCTTCTTCTCTGTTTGTCGACTGATAAATACAACAAATTGGCATTATTATTAGTAGTAGTACTAGTACTATGACTACTAATACTATCATTTATTATAGCTACACCATAATACTAATAATAATTATTATTATGATTTATAAACAATTAAATAAAATACATTCCACGATGAAGACCTTCAAATATGACCCCAGCGTTAGAACAAGACCGAGAAATGCGTGTACAGCATAATGGGTTATTATTTATTATTTATTATATATATT
>OZ022240.1:31566172-31608672 GCA_963978895.1 Erpobdella octoculata
AAGAATTACACTCTGTCATGAAACGATGATGATGATGATGGTGACGATGATGATGATTATGACGATGATTATGATGAAGATGATGATTATGATGATGATGACGACAGGTGGAACTGACATGGAGCTAAGAAAGTGAAAATCTCATTAAAAAAAAAAACTCACTCTCTGATGTATTATCCAATCAAATTCCCAATCCAATTCCCAGCTGTTCTTCTTCATGAGACCTCGGAACAGATTCTTCAAGTGCTCGTAGTTCGGCTTCTCGGCGAATGCCAAACCTCGGGCACTTTCCAGGTAGATTCGGAATTCCTCTGCTCAATTGAATTACATAATGCGATAACATTTACGACATAATAAAACATAATCATATTTAAAATAATGATATTTTGATATAATAAAACAAAATCAAATATATTGTCATTATGGATAACAATTTTTTTTTTTTTTTTTTTTTTATAATAGTTTATAGTCCTTTACACCATGTGTTTTAAGACTGAAATGTCTGTATGTAGGAAGCAGCTAAGTACTTCCTGTTGTGGATCATAACTTTTCCCTCCTCCTTTCTCCAGGCTTGGGACTGGCTCGCAATAAAACTAGGATATATAGATATATATATATACACACTCTCGAATGTGACAGACAAGTGACTGATTTAAATATGGACACATGTGGATATATAGGCGTACATGCGGTGTTTAATTGCTGTTCCGATATAAATATTGCACTAGTAGGACTGGATGGATGTTTAGGGTCATCCTAATGCAATGATATCGATCACATCATCATCATCATCATCATCATCACCATCACCACCACCACCATGATCATCATCATCATCATTCCAGGTACAACTTGAAATGAAATTTAAGACGACACATTAATTGCTTTGCACTGCTTTCTTGCACTGACT
Source organism: Erpobdella octoculata (assembly GCA_963978895.1). Classification (NCBI taxonomy): domain Eukaryota; kingdom Metazoa; phylum Annelida; class Clitellata; order Hirudinida; family Erpobdellidae; genus Erpobdella; species Erpobdella octoculata. The sequence continues at coordinate 31,567,083 of OZ022240.1, forward strand.
TTATTGAATATAATCATTGGACAACAACTTGCCAAGATCACACTAAAAATGTCCAAATATGATGCGAATGAAATATCCTTAAGGGACAGCCACTTGGTTAAGTAATAAGTATATCTAAATTAAGACTTAAGGACACTTCAATTAGATTAAATTCAATAGAAAGCGATGAACCTATATAAAAGTTAATGTATTTTGCATGACACACATATAATTCATACGTTCTTTTCATCATTTTTTAAAATTTTATTTACATCATTGTTGACATGGTTACTTGTTCATTCTATTATGCTCATAAAAAAATCGTTTTAGTAAAATTCTTCAAATGAACACGTTTTTACAAATAGAGATATGTAACAGGGTGGATATGGGGGCGCCAAGGTGGATATAAGGAAAGAAGGATTACCTTTCTATAAATGCGGTTCCCTGTCTCCCAAAACGAACAGATACATATTCTTACGGCCAAGGCCAATAATAAATAAACAACAAACAACCCAAGAAAAGAAAAAAAATTAAATTTTTTTTATTTTTTTTAATGTGGCTAAATGTCATTGACTTCTAAGCCACAGATGAGTTTTTAGACGTGTCCTGAATTTGACCAACGTTTGTGAAATGATTGCTGTAGTGGCAAGTTGATTCCACTGTCTTGAACCAGCCACAGCAAACAGCTTAGGTCTCCAGCGTTCCTAAGTCTTGCCCTTTCAATGATAAGAGTAGCCAAAAATAAGACAACCTCAGACGTATAAAACAACCGCCAGTTTACATTGAATTCTTTGTTCAACCGTCAAACAGTGCAAACTAAACAGGATTGGGATAATTTGGTCATTCTTCCTTCCTCTCAAAATCAAACGTACTGCCGAGTTCAGAGCTGATATAAGGCGATTGAACTGGTTTTTGTGGAGTTTTGGAGCTGCTAGAAGAACACTCAACAAGAGAGTGTTTAATAGTATAATATAGATAGAAATTACGGTCAGATCAAAAAGTGATCATTCATGTCTTCTTTGATGCTTCTTATAACTACAATTTGTTGATAACTAACAACATCTGTAGTCTGTTTTAAAGTCAACGTATGAAACTACTATCAACACCCCCCCCCCCGTGTACAAAACTTACTGCATGTTCATAAAATATATTAAGATTATAAGAAAATAGATAAAAACAAATTATTTTTAGAAATAAACGGAAATTCATTGAAAATAAAGAAAAATTCTTTCTGCAAAGAAGTCCTATTTGTTGCGAGGACAATAAAAGAAAGCTATTTTCGTTGATGGAATTAAATAGGAAATTAAAAAAGAAAAGAGTTGAATTTAATTTCCACCATAAACCCACCTAAAACAAAAGATGATAAATATTATGCAACAATCAGTAAGATACAAACAAAAAAACAAGGAAACATTAAACAGACAACCTGACAGATGTTCACAAAGTAAATTGAATAAATATTTTCCTTATTATTCGATAATTATTTCAAAATATTACTGTTATTAATAATTCAATTAATTAAATTTTCATTAATTTATAAAAACTCGACATTTAAGCTACCTTAATTAATTAATTATTAACTAATCTCGAGCTATATTTATAAAAATTATATGAAATGAAAACATTTCCATCAAATTTCATGTATTCAATTATTATTATGAAAACATTTCCATCAAATTTCATGTCTTCAATTATATTATTATAAAAGATGTTTACCTGGATGTCCTTGGCACAATACAGATAGTGAAGTGTTACGTTTCGTATCCCCTATTTTCTGGTACCTTTCCTTCAGAGTGTCTGCCTTCAAGCCCTGCCAGGGAAGTGTGCCCCTCAAGAAATACATGAGCATGTGACCTATGGCCTCCAAGTCGTCCCGTCTGCTTTGTTCTGTGCAGAGGAAGAAAGAAAGTAATATACAGTTAGTTAGTTAGTTAGCCAGGAGACAACTTATTGATCACAAAGCTGATATAGAACAGATCAAATGAAATATGCTTTTTCTATCTAATAAGAGAAAGCCAATTTTGATGTTGAACAGCCGTTCGTTCGGCTGTCATTCATATTTTAGTATTATACAATAAAAGCCGTGTGATTTAGTTTTTAGCCATCATTCTAACTGCAATATTTACAATCAACTATTACAACTACTACCATCATCATCATCGTCGTCATCATCATTATAATCATCATCATCATCATCATCATCATCATCATCATCATCATCATCATCAACATCATCATCATCATCATCGTCGTCGTCGTCAACAAATTTCAAGTCAAAGAAAACTTTCCCAGAGACAACACAGAACAGCAAAAATGAAAGTAAATTGATTGAAGTTTGCAACTAAATTTGTGCTTGCGTGACTGCGTGTGTGCTCTTAACTATCAATAGTCAGATCAATTGTGAGTGTTTGCTTGCTTCCTGGTTTGCTTGGATGAACTTGTCACGAGAACAAAATGAGAGTATGAATACAAAATATTAATGCAAATAAGAGTAACAATACAAAATATTAATGCAAATAAGAGTAACAATACAAACTATCAATGCAAAAAGAGTAACAATACAAAATATCAATGCAAATAAGAGTAACAATACAAAATATTAATGCAAATAAGAGTAACAATGCAAACTATCAATGCAAATAACAGTGACAATACAAACTACCAATGCAAATAAGAGTAAGAATACAAACCACCAATGCAAACAAGAGTAACAATACAAAATATTAATGCAAATAAGAGTGACAATACAAAATATTAATGCAAATAAGAGTAACAATAAAGACTACAAATGCAAATAAGAGTATCAATTTTTCTACTATGAATGAACAAACACAGTTTATCTCACAATATCCTCTACCAGAAACAAAAGGTAGGAAGCCCAAGCCTAACATAATATGCATGAAATGTGGAAATGGCAATCAAATATTTTAAACAGAAACAGTAGAAGCACTTCATTATTTATTTATTTACTTACTTATTTGTAAGCATTCTTTATTTAATTAATTTACTTCTGACTTGAGTCATTTTGGACGACAATATTTCTAAGCATTTTTTTTGTATTTTATTCATTAACCTCTGTATCTATCCAAGAAGACAATTTAGACGATATTATTTTATGTTTGAATGTTCTGTGTCGTGTTCATATGTGGCTCGAACGTGAAAAGAGTGTGTGTCTATTATTTATTATTTATCAGGTTAATGGCCAGTTTGGAGGTAGTGCAATACTTGAGAGGCCACCAAAAGCACAATTCATCATCACCTACCTACTGAACATACCGACTGCTGGCAAATCGACCTCTCTCAAGCATGTCATAATTTATAAGCACTACTACGACAAGGACTTATAAATAACTACAGGTAACCGGTATACCAGCGGGTGAACAGTCCATGGGTACAACATTTTACCCACGGGTAGGAAAAAACTTGATTTTGTCTTACAGCGCAGCCTTATTAATAAGCACGTTTCTTAGTTGTTATAACTTCCTATGTATGTATGTATGTATGTATGTATGTATGTATGTATGTATGTATGTATGTATGTATGTATGTATGTATGTATGTATGGCGCTGCAATCGTAAGACAACGGTAATTATGTATGTTAATACGTCATTTTTTGTGGGGTTTCCCAGGTTTTTATAATAATAATAATAATAATAATAATAATAATAATAATAATAATAATAATAATAATAATAATAATAATAATAATAATGATTCTACCCTGCTTTGAGACGCCGTTTTTAGCTGTTAGTTTCCTCGTTTAAAGGCAACGTGCCTTGAGACGCCGAATAGTTGCCGTGAGACGCCGTTTTTCTGCCTTGAGACGCCGTTTTTGCTTTGAGACGCCGTTTTTGCTTTGAGACGAACTATTGGCATTTCCTGGTTTTGATGCGCGCTTAATTAAACGAGTTCGCTTGTCCAAATTAGTTTTTAAATAAAACAAAAAAAATAAATCTATTGAAAAAAGATATTTATAAAGAAAATAATTTCCGTGTAGTTTCTCCTATGTTTTTGGATTTAATTATCTATATACGTAGCCATAATCTTTCCGATAAAGGTTTAAAAATTCATTTTCAGACATTCTGAACTAGGTTTTTTACAATAAATTGCTTCAATTTTGTTTTCAAGGGGAAATACTGAAATCTTCAAACGTAAGATTTACTGACAAGGCTCTTGTGAGCATATTTGTATCCCTCAGAACTTTGGTGAAGCCCTCACCTTGGCCTTGCTTAACTTGCAGATGAAGAATGTAGCATACATGTCATTTTACATCTTTCGCCGGGATTGAAATAATTAATACTGGCCTTTTTCACCACTTTCCGGTTTCTTGGGTTAAAATGAACGTTTACCTATAAAACACTTAGAAGAATGACACATCAAGACGCCCAAATTATTAAATTTATAATAATTAGTTTTGCGTGGTGAGATCATGCACATCTCGCATAGTTAACTTAACTTACCATATTCCCGCATTCTCAAAGCCCGCCTTTAGTCATTTTAGCTTGACAAATTTGCTGTTAGGTTTTCAGTTTGTTAGTTTGATAGAAATAATGTCTCGTACGTTCTTGAGTGAAATTTTGGAAAGTGAAGTGATAGAGGTAAGTATTTTTAACTTAATGTTTGGTTGTTCTTGGACGCCGATGGCGCCTGTTAAAAATTTATAAATGAAATCTAAAATTCAATTTATTTCAATTTATTTATGATCTAAACATAAATTTTTAGTAAAAAATTTGTCTCTACCGCTGGGAATTACATCTTTAACTTCTAACATTTTTCTCTAAGAAATACAACCATGGTTTCCTTGGTAACAAAATCTATAGCAAGCTCCTTCGGATCATTTGGCTTCTGTTGACAAGTAATTACAGTTCACCTTTTAAAAGTGTTGAGCTTAATCGTTATTTAATTTAAAATCCTAATTAAAGCATTCACTTAACACTTTCAGCTCTTTCGTTCCAATGTGGCAGGTTTTGCCTGCTCGTTTTGGCCAGCAAGCTACTTCCACTCATTTGGCTTCTGTTGTCAAGTAATTATAGTTCACCTTTTAAAAGTGTTTACCTTAAAAATCTTAAATAAAGCATTTACTTAAAACTTTTAGCTCTCTCGTTCCAAATTCAGAGTCGGCATCTTTGCCATTGGTGAGCTAATTTATTTTTGTATGTTTTATGGCTAGACTGCAATTAATAAAAATTGTTATAAAGAAGTTGTCAACTGCATCAAAATTTATTATATATGGCAAAACCACCAATATTACAACATTAAGCCAAAACTGAATAAATACCTGTGACAAACATAATATATAGACTCTCATCAATCAGAATTATTTTTACAGGTACAACAACGGAAAAAATTTGAGTGTCCGCTGTGCCACAAATTTTTTTCTAAGTTGCCTCCTCACTTGCGCAGCAAAAAACACAAGGTCGAAAATCCCATTGCTCCGGTAACTTCCCCAGCCGACTACAAAAGACGGAAGACTGGGAATACAAAAGATAGGAAAACGTGCAAATTTTGCAATGTGAATGTAATCAGAATGGATATGCATGTTAAACTTTGTCATTCCGAAAATATTTATAATGATCTGAATGTTAATAACTAATAACATAGATTCTAATGTAACTGAAATTAATGCATGTAACCCTCTAACTCTGCACCCTAATAATGACAATTTTTTAAAAATAACTGGCCCTAGCAAAAAATTAACTATTGATAAAAAAAGTTGTAAGATATCGTGACTTTTGGTGTATGCAGGATAAAATTGTCGAAAGGAATACAGGTAGGTGCTATCGATGAAGGTTTAACTTGTCGGACTCCTCGACCATTTACTATAACTAATTTACATTTAAGAAACAAAGGATTAAAATACTTCTCTTCTACATTTTAAATATTTTATTTATCTTAAGTCGATCTACAGTTTTGTACAGTTTTTTCTTTCAGCTTCCCGTGTAAGCGATTTTGTACATTTTATTTTCTTTCAGCTTTCCGTGTAATCGTTTTTGTACATTTCATTTTCTTTCAGCCTCCAGTGTAAGCGCTTTTGTACATTTCAATTTCTTTCAGCTTTCCGTGTAAGCGCTTTTGTACATTTCATTTTCGTTCAGTTTCCCGTGTAAGCGATTTTGTACATTTTATCTTCTTTCAGCTTTCCGTCTAATCGTTTTTGTACATTTCATTTTCTTTCAGTTTCCCGTGTAAGCGATTTTGTACATTTCATTTTCTTTCAGATTCCAGTGTAAGCGATTTTGTACATTTTATCTTCTTTCAGCTTCCCGTGTAAGCGATTTTGTACATTTTATCTTCTTTCAGCTTTCCGTGTAATCGTTTTTGTACATTTCATTTTCTTTCAGCCTCCAGTGTAAGCGCTTTTGTACATTTCAATTTCTTTCAGCTTTCCGTGTAAGCGCTTTTGTACATTTCATTTTCGTTCAGTTTCCCGTGTAAGCGATTTTGTACATTTTATCTTCTTTCAGCTTTCCGTCTAATCGTTTTTGTACATTTCATTTTCTTTCAGTTTCCCGTGTAAGCGATTTTGTACATTTCATTTTCTTTCAGTTTCCCGTGTAAGCGATTTTGTACATTTTATCTTCTTTCAGCTTTCTGTGTAATCGTTTTTGTACATTTCATTTTCTTTCAGCTTCCAGTGTAAGCGCTTTTGTCCATTTCAATTTCTTTCAGCTTCCCGTGTAAGCGATTTTGTACATTTCCTCTTCTTTCAACTTTCCGTGTAATCGTTTTCGTACATTTCATTTTCTTTCAGCTTCCAGTGTAAGCGCTTTTGTACATTTAATTTCTTTCAGCTTCCCGTGTAAGCGATTTTGTACATTTCTTTTTCGTTCAGTTTCCCGTGTAAGCGATTTTGTACATTTTATCTTCTTTCAGCTTCCCGTGTAAGCGATTTTGTACATTTTATCTTCTTTCAGCTTTCCGTGTAATCGTTTTTGTACATTTCATTTTCTTTCAGCCTCCAGTGTAAGCGCTTTTGTACATTTCAATTTCTTTCAGCTTTCCGTGTAAGCGCTTTTGTACATTTCGTTTCCCATGTAAGCGATTTTGTACATTTTATCTTCTTTCAGCTTTCCGTCTAATCGTTTTTGTACATTTCATTTTCTTTCAGTTTCCCGTGTAAGCGATTTTGTACATTTCATTTTCTTTCAGTTTCCCGTGTAAGCGATTTTGTACATTTTATCTTCTTTCAGCTTTCTGTGTAATCGTTTTTGTACATTTCATTTTCTTTCAGCTTCCAGTGTAAGCGCTTTTGTCCATTTCAATTTCTTTCAGCTTCCTGTGTAAGCGATTTTGTACATTTCATCTTCTTTCAACTTTCCGTGTAATCGTTTTCGTACATTTCATTTTCTTTCAGCTTCCCGTGTAAGCGATTTTGTACATTTTATCTTCTTTCAACTTTCCGTGTAATCGTTTTTGTACATTTCATTTTCTTTCAGCTTCCAGTGTAAGTGCTTTTGTCCATTTCAATTTCTTTCAGCTTCCCGTGTAAGCGATTTTGTACATTTTATTTTCTTTCAACTTCCTGTTTAATTGTTTTTGTACATTTCATTTTCTTTCAGTTTCCCGTGTAAGCTTTTTGTACATTTTTTATGTTGTTTAATTTTTTTATTGCATATAAATTACTTTTTCTCTCATCTTGTTCAAGTTTTGCATGTAAACCTTTTTTTTTGGTCATGTGATGCTTTTGTACATTTTGTTTCAACATACTGTTAGTTTTTACATTTTTGAAATAATTTAATTTCAATATTGTTTGACTTATTTTCCTGGTATGTGCAAGATTGTGAAAAGTTGAAAATTGTGGCACATAGGTTAAATTCAAAGCTAGAAACTTGGGTGAGAATATGATGCTGTCAAAATTATGGGAAAAGTATGAGAAAAAAAATCAAAAGATGGTAATGTAAAATATCATTCTTTACACTTCAGCAAATATACTATAAAACTGTCACAAAGTTTTTGAACTAATTCTTATAATACCTGCTCTTTCTCAATTCCAGAACCACTAAAGATAACTTTAAATTCTCATCAAAAATGTTATCAATCACAAATTGCTGTGATTCAATTGTCTAAGACACATTATCATCTAATTATTTTAATTTACAATAAATCTAAATTATTTTAAATCATAGTATTTTATTTCCCTTATCATGTTAATCTTAGTTTGTCTTCTATCACTCATTCATCATATCAGTTACTAAGTCTAAGTAGTTTCATCATTTTCAATCACCAGTAACCATCATTAAATTAAGTTATAAATTATTTATCACCATAATATACCGTGACATCCTCGACACAAACAATCTTGTGTTCTTGTCTTATAATCTCTAACCTTGTCATCAACTTTCTTTATTAAGATCTCATTTTGGACCAATGGTGAACAAAACACAAATGCTTTTAAATAAAAGATGCAGGTCTTACTTTTATGTACTTAGGACTACACTTACACTAGCTTACACTAGACTAGACTACTATAGATTAGGTCACTAGGTCCTTATGTATGTCTTTTTCAAGTTTTTCAAAGTAGTCACTAGTACTGACTAGTAGTGACTAGTAGTCCATGTCATGTCTCATCTTTCCAGGTACCGGGAGGGTTGTTACACCAAAAAGTTATTGAATTCAATAAAACAACTTGCTCTTTAAATTTTACTTTAAAACTTGTTAAAAAACTCTTTTAAGTGGGGTTTAAAGTTTAACGGAACAATTTTTCCGATAAAAATATATTATATTGCAAGCAACTATTGACTTATCATACGTATATAAGCACGTGATATTTTATAACGAATCAGAAGCCAAAAATCGACATTATTAACATAAAGTTTATAAATAGACAGAAGGGTGTATCTCTGAAATCTTAATTAATTTTTAATTTTCATAATTTTATTGGAAACCATCATAATTCTTAAAATGTGAGATATTTGCGCGCTACAATTTTTAAATTTTCAAAAAAATTGTTTACAGGAGTTTCTTCTAATATCTCTTTAATTAGATAAAATTGATCTATCATTTTAAGTACAAACAATTTAATTTGATGGACAGCTTAACTCTCTAAAAAAAAAAAATTTTTGTCAAAATTTATTAATTATACCTTAAATGAAAAGGTTTTTATTTAGCACTAGTCGTGCAACTATAAAGTTAAAACTTTAAATACTCATTCAGAAAAAGCTAGGTTGAAAAAATATAAAATTTGGTCACTAACTTTTAATTAGTTTAAAAATTATTGAAGCAAAACAATGAAATCACCTTTGTTAACATTTTAATTCCCCATATTGTTAAATGTTGAGCTACAAAACAATAAATTCAGATAATTGTCCAAAATTATCTAAAGTTTCATCCTATGAAGTTTGGTTAAAAAATTCGCTTTTGTTTAAAACTTATTTACTTAAAACAAAGGACCGAAAGCTTCATTGAAACCGTACACTTTACAAAATATACTGTAGCTTAAATTTAACATTAAACGTTTAGCTACAACGTTAAAATTTAATAATCTAAAGAAACGTATTAAAAATTACTATCATTTTTCGAATATCAAGTATGGTTAAAAATCTTCAATTGGTAAAAAAGATATTCACTGTACGGAATAAAAGTATTTTTATCAATTAAACAGTTAATGGATGACCTATAAAACTACAGTTACAGATAACTGTCTTAAATTACCCTTTCTATTACTGCCTCAAATTTGGTTGAGAAATATTAATTGGTTAAAATTTTATTGGCGAAAAATCGAGCCAAAAAATTGCACGAGTGCTAACCATTACTTAAATATCTTTACCATGGCTGTAAACGTTGACCTTCAAAACTCAAATTTTTGGCTTTTTTTACGAATTAGTTAAGGTTTTAACATGTAAAGTTTGGATGAAATATTTCAAGCGGTTTGGGCGTTATTCGTGAAAAACCGACGAAACGAAGCTAATATAGACCTAACCGTTTATGAAATATCTTTATTTTGGCATTAATCGTTGAGCTACAAAGTTGTAAATTCACATTTATTTTAAATAGTAGCAATATGTTTATTGTATGAAATTTGGTAAGAAACTATCAAGCGGTTGAAAAGATATTCGAGAAAAGTAAATTAAAAAACTTGAGTGTATCGAGAACTCATATTCGAGCTTTGTGTCAGATGCTTCAGTATAGTGGTCTAAGTGCCTTTTTTTACGAAACTCAAAATATAATTAAAATAATTAAATTTACTTAGAATAATAGTAAATAATACGTTTTTTTAAGTGGTTACTGAAAATTTCAGCTCTTTAACGCTTTTAATTCGGCTTATTATTCGAAAAATTTTAAATCGCGCAAATTTTTCAAAAGCTGAAAATTCAAAATTTTGACTTTCAAAAATTTTTTTTTTCGATCAATTCTTTTATGTTTGTCTATCTGAACATATTAAAGTGAAAACCGCATTTTAATTAAACTCTCCGCACTCAGAACTACTACGTCGTCTAATGGCAATCTGTAATCCGAGTAGGATTATAATAATAATAATAATAATAATAATAATAATAATAATAATAATAATAATAATAATAATGATAATAATAATTGTCAATAAATAAACTAATATAACACTTTTAAGTTCCGTACATGTGACTGGCTTGCGTATGTAGGGCGTGTTTCGAAGAAGATAATAATGTTGTTTTATTTATCATCACTTCACCTGGTTGTTTATTCATCATCACTCAACCATCCAACCAATCAACAACCTCATTTATCACTCTTCTAATTATTCTCTATGCGATGCTTTCCTCGTCATCACCATCACCACAATCATCATCATCATCATCACCACAATCATCATCATCATCATCACCACAATCTTCATCATTATCACCGTCATCACAATCATCATCCTCGCCACCATCTTCATCATAATCATTATCACCGTCACCACAATCATCATCATCATTATTATCATCACATGTCCAACTGCTTGGATATGACTTCCAAATGCTTCCAGGACCATTCCAAAATATTTCAATGGTCAGCAACTGCTAATGACAGATGTCTGAATAAGAAAAACATCTTTCTGAAATTCGAAAAGAAAACTTTGGAGACCAACACACTTGAAGGAAATGAATCTTGAAAGACATTTGAACAAGCAACCATAGAAAGCTACATGTCAGGTGGAGTGGGAGTGAATAGTGAATAAGTGAATATAAAAGAAAGATCAGACAAGTGCACTATTTCCATTATGCATAATACTAATAGTGTAATTCAAGAATAGAAATGAGTTCACGAGTGTTCAAAGTAGATAACTAGACCAACACACACACACAACACTTCTAATGCATGCAACATCGTACTCATGTACACTTTCTAACCCAAACCACCCCCCCCCCCCCAGCCACCCAGCCACCTCCACCCACCCACCTTTCACTGTCAGGTAAGTGAATGTGACCCGACTCAATTGCTTATGGTAATGTAATAGAAATGATCACATGATGTGGTGTGATAGCGAAAGAGGCAGTCATGGTGATCCGGTTCAGACGATGAAAATGATGGGATGGTGATGATGACGCTAGTGGTGATGATATGGTGATGGTGTCTGTGACGATAATATAGTGGTAATGATGACGATAATACACTGGTGATGATGAAAATGGTGTCTGTGACGATAATACAGTGGTGATGATGGCGACAATACAGCAGTGATGATGACGATAACGGTGATGATGGCGACAATACAGCAGTGATGATGGAGACAACACAGTGGTGACCTATGTATGCAGTGTCTGACCACGTACAAGAAGTAGATAGTGAAATTCTTTCATGACTAGTGGACATTTCAAATCCATTTCTTCCTTTTTATTTCCATCCTCCATCTCATTCATTAGGAGAATTCCTGAATTATTCAGCACTTTCAACAGGGAAAATGCAAATTAAGGAGACAAGTCTTGAATAACAAATTAAGTGAACTTTCAAGAAGCGTAATTAGAAATGTTTTTAAAGAAATTAAATGAAATAAAATATTTATTTCATATGAAACACAACACAATTCAATTGCAAAGGACTGACCATTTTTTTATAAATTTGGTTTCCAGGACCTTAAATTTGGGCTGGACAATAGGATTACTTGGTTTTTAAAGTAACTGATACTCAAAAACTGTAAATGCTACAAAAGTAAAAATTAGTATTTAGTTTCTACTCTAAAAATAATGATATACGTGTTTCACTATTTTTTGAAAATTTGGTTTTCAGGACCTCAAATGTGGGGTGGAAAATTGGGTTACTTGGTGTTTAAAGTAACTACTACTCAAAAACTGTAAATGCTACAAAAGTAAAAATTAGTATTTAGTTTCTACTCTAAAAATAAGGATATATGAAATTTTGGTTTTCATGATCTCAAATGTGGGGTGGAAAAAGGTTTCTTTGGTTTTTAAAGTAACTGCTACTCAAAAACTGTGAATGCTACAGATGTCAAAATTAGTATTTACTAAATACTATTTAGTATTTACTCAAAAAATAATGATATAAGTGTTTCAACATTTTTTAAAAATTTGGTTTCCAGGACCTCAAATGTGGGGTGGAAATAAGGGTTATTTGATTTCAAAATAACTGCTACTCAAAAACTGTAAGTGCTACAAATGTAAAAATTAGTATTTTGAAGTTTTGTGCCGGTTAAAGTAGCTAAGTCCAGTTTATCACCGGTTGGGCCAAGCCGTTGTTTTAGAGTCTTCACACGGGCCAGGCCAAATCTTAAATCAAAGTGGGACGGGCCAAGGTTTTTCACCAAGTATATAGATATTTTAGTGATTTTAGGGTCTTCAGTTGGGCCGGGCCAAACCTGAAGTCAAGGTGGGACGGGCCGAAGTTTTTCATCAAGTATATAGAACTTCTAGGCCTGTAAGAATGGGCCGGGCCTAATTCAGACGGGCTGTTCCGGGCCAGGAGTTTAGGTTTTTAAAACGGGCTGGGCTAAGTTGTCGACGGGCAGAGCCGAGACCTAAAAAATTGATCTCTACTATGGATGCACGGTTCAAACTCTCTAATTTCATGCGAGCGAAGCCGCTACGGGCACTGCTAGTATATATATAAATTAGATTATGTATGTGTGTGTGTGTGTAAATACTTTATGCGTTGCTACACTATTCATCCGATCGTAATGAAATTTTTACACAAGCTTGAGAGTCAATGGAGGAAGGTTTTAGTGAAAAAAAATTAAAATCGGTCACAAAATGAGCGGAGCGGAGCGGGAAAGTGAGCGGGAACTATATATATCTATATACATATACACATACATATACATAAATGAGCAGAAACGGGAACGGAAAAGCAACTGAGAGCGAAAGAGCAAGCGGGAAAGAGGAAGCGACCGGGAACGGGAGAGCAAGCGGGGAAGGAAACGGGAGCGAGAGAGACAAGCATTAGAAAAACCTCTAAAAACCCCGCTAGTAATATTTAAAAAAGCAAATGAAAAATAGCGACAAACCGATGCCTAAATGTGTGTTGATGCTCATGTACCGGGCAGTGCCGGTGAGACTTTTGTGTTCCCTGTAAGGTATGTGCTCGTGTGTGGCTGGGTCGACGAAGAGCTTCGAGAGGCCGAAGTCGATGATGTGAATGAGGTTCATCTTCCTGTTGGACCACCTGCCTACCAGGAAGTTCTCCGGTTTGATGTCTCTGTAGACGATGAATTTGGAATGAACGTATTCTATCCTCGAAATCTGCAGACGATGAGAAGAAGAAATATTACTGGAAGTATTAGTTTTATTAATCTATATTATTTTAAAAATCATATTCATATTTTATTTAGCTATGCTTGCATTTTAAATAGCATTAAAGTGACCATTTGCAGCTGTTTGCAACCAAATGTTTGCATATTACAACCAAGATGGAATATGACTGCCAATAAAAAACCAAACTAAATGAGGCTGGCATGCTTGGATGATCTGAGAAAGAGAGTTTCTGAAGATACGCATTTTGTATTTGTGTGGCACATTTCGAGCGAATTTCTGGCTGTCAAAAAATCCTGGTGTGCATTTTGCCTAAGCAGTCGTTAAAATTAAAATTGTTCGCCCCACTAAAAAACTCCAAACTTTCAAATTCACTGCTGCATACAAGAAGGTCATCGAGTCATCTGAGTACATTCTGATCTGAAAGTCTTCTCAGTGGCAGTCAGGGTTTATGATTCAGCAGGAAGAAACTAGGAAATGTACAATAATAGCCGAGTGAGTGTCTCGACTAACACGTTTTGAAATAACCGATGTTGCTGATAATGATCACTTTTAAAATAAATGATAATGAAGAAGATGATAATGATCATGATAGTGATGATAGTGATGATGATAGTGATGACAACAACGTGCAGCACCACAGAGATGTACCACAACCACACAAACAAGAAGCAAACAAGAAGCAAGCAAACGACAAAACTCGAAGAGAAAATAAAAACAGCAGAAGAGAGGCAAAAGAGAGGAAGAAAGCACTTATTTAAAAAACAAGTCACAACATTAAGGACATCACCAAATAGGAGGACTTTTATTTATGTCACTCTTTTTTATCTTTTTATTTAATTTGTTTATTAACATAGTAAACAGTAATAATAATAATAACAATAACAATAATAAAAATAATAGGATAACAACAATAACCATCATCAAACCCCATATCATTTACAGCACAACCTATCATAAGTTCACTCATGCTTCTAAAATATTTCTATGCTTTCCCGGAAGCAGACAAATAAAAGTAGCTGAGAGAAAATAACATGCAATGGACAAACACAGGATTGTCAAGCCTATACATTATATTATTATTATTATTATTATTATTATTATTATTATTATTATTATTATTATTATTATATTTAATCTATTATGTTAATTTCATCAAAATAGTCCAATGGAGTGGACCAAACAACTGACCAATTGGATGCCTATCATGAGTATCGTCTTGAGAGAGAATTTTTTGTCCAGTTTTTCGAATAGATCTTCCAGACTAGGACCGAGGAGTTCCATGACCAGTGCATTGTACTTGCCACAAGGACCGAAGTAGTATACTTGTGGCAGACCCTCTGCATAAAAAGTAATTGTTCAACTTATAACTTCTATATCAATGGCCTAATTAATTTTTTTTAATTTATGTATTGAACACAACACAATAAAAACAACATATTAGAACAGAACACTGAAACAACAAAACCAAAGTCAGGTACTCAAAATGCAAAAGTTTCATACAAAGGGAATTACTTCCCGCTAATTTTACGACCTGTAAGAGAAAGCTTCAACTTCAAATTGAATTAGAACCAAAAAAACAATCATGAATTCTTCAGCAACAGGTGGGACTTCAATGACTTTTTAGAGAGTAAAATACTGTTCAAAGATGCACACATTTAAAATTATATGTATGTGTATGAATTATGTATCTATGTATGTATGTAAATAAACATAAGACCAGCAACAACAACAATAATAATAATAAAAATAAACAGGGTTCATATCCTTGACACACTGACCTCATTAGAATCAGACTAACAATAGCAACAATAACAACAATATAAAAAAATTAAACAAACAGAAGAAGTGTGTTATGTCTCTTGTTGAAATGTTGAACACAACTCATTTGAAGGACAATAAACTTAATCATAGATATCAATCAATCAATCAATCAATCAATCAACCAATCAATCAATCCATCCATCTATCTATCCATCCATCAATCCATCCATCTATCTAACATCATCTTCTATTTTCGTCACTGCTATCTTCGTCACCAAGACTATCACTATAATCACCACGAATGATAGAATGACCGATTAAATAACCAGGTACAAACATCACCACAACCAAAATCACCATCATCAAAACCATCACCGAGTCATAATTGAACATCTTTTTTCCTGGTAACACAAGAGTCTGAGCAATTAATTCCACGAAGTTCTGTGATCCTACACGTTAATGCGAATAGAAAATTACACAGCTCAATGTATTCATAAACAAATATACTCTACAAATAACACTTGTAAGCAACCCAAATAATTAAATTCTAATTTATTTATTTATTTAAACATCCGCAATCTTCTGGCGGATAAAATAAGATTTCACTCTGCAGGCCTTGGTTTGAATCTCGGTGGTGGTGATGGTGGCTGCAAACCCTCACTGCCACTATCAAAGAATTTATTTGGACTTCTCAGGTCCTCCACCTGTGATCAATGGATCAATAAAAAACCACTCCACATACATGCCACTAGTTGTTCTTCAATCCAAAATCGCTGAAGCTCTAGATCAAGGAAACTTTGGCATTGGCCTATTCCTAGACCTTGCAAAAGCATTTGACACTGTAAATCATGAAATATTATTGAAGAAGCTTGAGTACTATGGAGTCCGGGGAGTTCCTCTTGACTGGTTTCGGGATTACATGAAGAACCGATCACAATATGTCTGCTACAACAATGTGTTATCACAATCTTTACCCATCAACTGTGGCGTACCACAGGGCTCTATATTGGGTCCACTCCTATTTATTATCTATATCAATGACTTACCTTTAATTTCTAACCTGTTCAGTTTTTCTTTATTTGCTGATGACACTAGTCTGTTTGCTTCTGGTGACAATTTGAACATTTTATTTGACAGCGTTAATAATGGTCTCATATGTATTTATGATTGGTTTTGTGCCAATAAGCTTTCTTTAAATGTAAAAAAAACCAACTATATCATATTTCATCCAAAGAGTAAATCTATTATTACAAAGTCATGTCTCAGCATTTCTGGTGTTTCTATTACCCGTGTCACTTCATATAGATTTTTAGGTGTGTTTCTTGATCAACATTTAACATGGACTGATCACATTAAGCATGTTAAATCTAAAGTTTCTAAGTATATTGGAATTATGTATAGATTACGTCGTTTTATAGACACAAAAACTTGTATTATGTTGTATTATGCATTTGTCTTTCCCTATATTTCTTACTGCAATATTGTTTGGGCTTCTAATTACCCATCTCGTCTTCTTTCTTTACACATTTTGCTCAAACGACTCATCCGTATTATTTTTTTTTACATCCTCTTTCTTCTTGTAAGTCAAAATTTACTGAACATAAGCTTTTAAACATTTATCAAGTCAATCTGTTTCAAATTGGTTCTTTTATGTATAAATATTCTAATTCTACTCTACCTCAATCCTTTCATGATTTCTTCTTAAAGTCGTCCGATATTCATACCCATTTTTTGCGATCATCTAATCTTTTCCGTCCAGAATTTGCAAACACAAGACTAAAAACCTTCTCTATTAAATGTTTAGGTCCGCGTACATATTCAGTCATCCCTATTTCAATACAGTCCTCTGAGTCCTTTTCATTATTTAAATCTCGTCTTAAATCTCACTTATTAAAATTATAATATATTCTATCATCTCAGATTCGAACGTATATTGTATATTATTAAATGTTAAATTTTGTTATTTTGTTCATCTTAGTAATTTATTTCAGTTATTTTACCATTCTAAATTTATTGTATTGTATGTACCTGTATTATTATTATTCGTAAATGTTTCATCTGCACTGGTCATCCTCAAGCGAGATTCATCTCTTCGGATGTTCCTTTTGGGCACTACTCATTCATTTTTTGTTGCATGCTTTTATTTCAATTTTTATGTGTTTCTTTAATGTGTTTTTGTATGCCCAATAAACAATGATAAACAATAAACAATGATAAACAATGATAAACAAAAGAGTACCAGTCTCACTTTTGAAACAAAATGACCATAAAAACTTAAAAACTACTGCATGAAATCATTCTCTCGATGGTAACAAAATTCCACGTAACAGGACATGGGTACGTTGGCGCACCCGGCATTTAAACTACGGCGAGAGTAGGACTGAGTGTCTAGGGGGTGATTGCCCCACCATCCACCGATAACACAAATATGTCTCGAGAGAGAAACACGCACACGCTAATTGCTCGTAAGTGTCACTTTGACGTTTAATGTTTATTTTTAAATTGACTCAATCCTTAGAAAAATAACTTCTAAGAAAATGCTATTTTGAGGCTTATCATGTCTACCTGACCTGTCAGTAATGTTCAACTTCGACACTTTTTGGGTCTGGAGACATTGAAAGCCCTTATGGCATAGCGATGAACGTGGAAGTATGTGCGAATCATTAGTCTTGCGCAATGTTGGAGTTCATTTCAGTTCATTGACATGTAGCATATTGTGTTTTATACTTTATTTAAGAGTAAAACCCGAATTTATTGTACACAACTAAAAGCAACATGTCGACTCGAGAAACAACAAAGAAGGAAGACGGAAGTACATAGAATAAAAAGAACAATGGTCAATTAATAATAGATAAAATAAACTGTTCGATTTATAAGCAAAACAAAAACTATATTCAACACCTTCTCATTTTGAGCATAAATCGTAACAGTTATCAGTCTGACCAATTTCATTCTTAGTAAACTACTTGATTTCCCAGGAAAAGTTAACCGAGTCCCATGTGGATCATCAGTTGCTTTAGCCTTGGTCCTTGTAGAGCTTTCGTTAGTGCATCTGCCACTTGAAGTTCTGTTGTGACACTCTTGACACCAACTTCACCGTCTGCAACCTTTTCTCTGATGAAGAAATGACGAGTCTGTATGTGTTTGGTACGTCGGTGATGTTCTGGGTTCTGAGCCAAACGAATAGCAGCTTCATTGTCAATTTGTATGACTGGAATATCATCAAATCCAACAATGTCGTTCAGCAGACGTTTTAACCAAACAACCTCACGTGTAGCCTCACTAGCCGCTACTACCTCTGCTTCTGTGGTTGAGATAGAAACTGATGTCTGTCGTTGACTCAACCAGCTTATTGCTCCTTCAGCATAGATACAAACCACACCAGTTGTAGACCTGCCTGTGGTATGGTCACCTGCATGATCAGCATCACTATAACACAGGAGTGTGTTTTTATTCTGTTGAGGTCTGTAGACAATTCCTGTATCTTCGGTACCCTTAAGATATCGCAGAATCCTTTTTACTTGGACTACATCACTATGAAGAGGATTTTCCAAATTCCTGGAAGCAACACTAACAGCATATGCAATATCGGGTCTGGTACCCGTCATTAAATACATGAGTGCCCCCACAACTGACCTGTAAGGAAATTCGACTGGTTCATTATTATCATCAAACTCTGCCTTCTCAGATGAGATGATTGGGGTAACACATGGCCGACAATTACTCATACCAAACTGATCAAGAACTTTTCTCGTATAGGCAGCTTGACTGATCTTTATGGAGCCATCAGATTTCTGATTGATTTCTACTCCCAGGAAATATTTTGCTGGCTTTGTTATAATTTTAAACTCTGATTTTAACCTATCTGCAAATTCTGAGAGTTCTTGTTTATCTGTAGCCATGACAATGCCATCATCAACATATAAAGCAAGAAACAATTTTTTCATATTTCTTTCCACTATAAACAGACAAGGATCAGCATCACTTTGTTTAAATCCGATCTTCTTTAAAAAATTGCCAAACCGCGTGTTCCAACATCTGGGAGCCTGCTTGAGTCCGTACAAACTTCTTTTCAGTTTACACACTCTAGCAGAACCATCAGTAAACCCTTCGGGCTGCTCCATATAGATTTCCTCTTGCAGATCACCATATAGGAATGCCGTTGAAACATCGAACTGCATCAGATGCATTCTTTCACTGGCTGCAACGCTTAAAAGAGTTCTAACAGTTGTATTTCTGACCACTGGACTGAAGGTCTGATCGTAATCAACTCCTTTCTTTTGAGCATAGCCTTTAATTACAAGTCTTGCTTTGTAACGTTCGATGGAACCATCTGAATTAGTCTTGACTTTGTAGACCCACTTGCATGGAATAGCCTTTTTCTTAGGAGGGAGATCCATAAGTTGCCACGTCTGGTTTTCACAAAGCGATTGCATTTCATTTTTCATCGCTTGCTGCCATTCATTCTTCTGATCACTTTGAACTGCCTCCTCAAAGCTGGTAGGTTCTGAAGAACTGAACATTTCTGCTGCTATCATCACATAGTCATCAAAACGAGCAGGCCTCTTTATGCATTCACGGTCACGCAACTGTATGCCTGAAGCAGGTGCACCACTCTGTGTCAGTTCATCATCAATGGTAGGTATTTCCTCAGTCTCAGCTCCACTGTTTTCAGTCATCTGATCGTCATCAGACTCATCTTGATCAGATTTCAATGGCCAATTTGGAACTGTTGTTCTTAGAATTTTCTCATCAAAAACAACATCTCTTGAACGAACTGTTCTATTTCCTGGCTGGAGAAAAACTCTATAGCCATCATCGCCTTCATAGCCAACTAATATACCCTTCTCAGCTTTAGTGTCCATCTTTTTTCTTCGTTGATCAGGAACATGAACATATGCAGTACAACCAATAATTCGCAAATGTGTGATTTTTGGTTTTCTATTGTACCACAGTTCATATGGTGATTTTCCTTTGACACAAGAAGGTGCAGTTCGATTCAAGATGTACCCAGCGGTCTGAATCAATTGTGCCCATAAAGCTTGAGGTAATTCTGCATGAGCTAATCTCATGGCCCTGGCGGCTTCTACTAAGGTGCGATTCTCTCTTTCACTGCATCCATTTTGTTGAGGTGTGTATGGCATTATCAGACGTTGTCGGATACCATGTTTGTTCAAAATTTTCTTCACATCAGCATTGTCAAATTCACCACCATTGTCACTCAGCAACTCCATCACTGTATGTCCAGCTGTTTGGCACTCAGCAAGCATCCACGTCAATTTCTCTGACACTTCAGACTTTTCTTTCATGAAGTAGACAAAACGGAAGCCACTGTAGTCATCTTTAAACAGGACAAAATAGCGATAATTTGAGAATGAATTACAAAATGGACCACAAACATCAGTGTGTATTCTTTCGCCTGGTTTTGTTGCTCGAACTCTGGTTCCAAACTTCAGGCGATGTGCTTTTCCGAAGACACATCCTTCACAAACTTCACCATCAAGACTGACATCTATGTTGAATTCTTGTTTTAAAATTGACTTCACATGTCTTTTGTTTTGATGAGCAAGCCTTTCGTGATACAACTGAATCAAATTTTCGTCCTTTACAATATTTGCTTCTTGTAACTTAGATGGTACAACTGTATCTGCAATCAGCCTGAACAAACCACCATTTCTTTCTCGAGCACCAACAAGAACTTTCACATTGTCGACCTTGAAGAAACATCTTTCTTGTGTAGACATGAAAATACTGTTTTTCTTCCTGTCTTGAGCTGCTAATACTGAAAACAAATTTCTGTTCAACTTTGGAACATACCACACGTTTTCAAGTTTCACTTCAATGTTCTTTTTATCAATCACTGTTTTCAGGTGGACAGTACCTGCACCAACAGCTTCAACGTGATTTCCATCTGCTATCTGTAGGCTCTGGACATTTGAGAATTTCTTGAAGTTTGTCAGTATGTCACTTCTAAAAGTCAAATGACTGGTTGCGCCATTATCTACATACCAACCATCAGCAGATGTAGAACTATCAATTGCAAGAACATCTGAATACACAGCAGACAATGACACAGAATGGACTGACTCTGGAGCTTTACCTTGACTGATGTTCAAATCATTTGCTGGCTTCGGTGGTTTGCCATCGGCAATCCATTTTCTACATTTACGAACAACATGTCCTACTTGCTTGCAGTAATGACAAATAATGGTACCTTGTTTTGCAGACTTTATTTGACTTTTCTGTTTCTGTGCCGACTTCGGGTATGTTGACTTAGCGAACAATGCTTCCTGTTGAACGGGTTCAGTTTTGCCAGCCAGAGCTCTTTCGTAACTACATAACTGATTCGTGAGATTATCAACAGTCCGTTCGGCTTTGCTCAACATTCTCCAACTTGAAGAAAATGAAAAATACTCACTTGGCAATGTTTCAATCATACGGCACATGAGCAGTAGATCTTTGTTTTCTTCTTTATCAAGTTCGACCTTTAGTTCCTTCCAGATATTCTTTAGCTTACCAACATGAGTAGCAGCTTCATCACCTTGACACATCTTGTAACCAAAGAACTGCATACAGAGATCATAGGCTCTGTCTTCATTTATTCCATCAAACAGCCTATGTAATTCCAACCAAACTTCTCTTGCACATGCATGGGAACGAACCTTTTCATAAGATTCTTCTGACATGTTGGTTGATAGAATCACCATTGCACTGCAGTCAGCTTTCAAAAACTTGCTGTAGGCGGTTTGATATGCAGTTACCTCGGCTTCTGTTGAATCATCCCTCGGTTCGTCTGGTTTTTTAAGTCTCCCTTCTACAACGTCCATGACATCTGGTGTGCCGCGCAGTAGGATCGAAACTCTACCTTTCCAGTTCAACCAATTTGACTTGCCTTCTAGCGGCTTGATTTGAATTCTCGTGAAATCCATTATTCAAACAACTGTCAACAGGTGTCAGCGATTCAAAAGAAAACGTGATTACTTCGCTGCTCTAAATTACGAAAAATTTCAATCGTAAACTTTTAATAAATTCGAGTTACACAGTTAGTAGCTGACTGGGCCCATAACCTATTGTGTTTTATACTTTATTTAAGAGTAAAACCCGAATTTATTGTACACAACTAAAAGCAACATGTCGACTCGAGAAACAACAAAGAAGGAAGACGGAAGTACATAGAATAAAAAGAACAATGGTCAATTAATAATAGATAAAATAAACTGTTCGATTTATAAGCAAAACAAAAACTATATTCAACATAGCAGGTCTGCCATTATCTACCTACTACTAGGAGGTCTAGGAGACAAGATTAACTACAATTATTTCAATTTTCAGAGCCAATGAAGTTCATGGAGAACAAGGGTCATGAGGTTATACCAAAGTGGGTCGATCTAACCAGTTTTAAGACAAACAAAATAAGGTTGCATTTTTTTATAAATAAATGAAGAACTGAAGTTATGTATAGAACTGGATCAGCTATAAGTGTTGTATGCACAAACAATGGCAGGAAGGACTGGAAAAGAGACGAATACAATTAAAACAGGCATTATTGATTAATTTTATTGAATTGAAACTTGAACTGAATGAATGAAGAATGGAACAAAAATCTTAACAACTGAACCATGAAAACTTCCAGCAATCTTTAGAACTCAACTTCATATTTGACATTTGCATTAGAAAACCATATCAAAACAACAAAACAACTTGAAATATTAAGTACTAGTCTTTCAAAATGCTTCACAGATAAACCAAAGAAACACGAAACACTTAAAAAAACTGAACTACCAGACTATGACTATCGGTCAATAAGTAAAGAGATATCTTCTTCATCATCATCATCATCATCATCATCATCATCATCATCATCATCATCATCACAACCACCACCATCATCATCATCATCATCATCACAATTATAATCATCATCACAACGATAACCATCATCACAAACATCACCATCATCACAAACATAACCATTGATAACCATCATTACAATCACAATCATCATCACAACCATCATCATCATTATCACCGCCATTTTTTCAATATTACTACATTTAAAAAACAAACTAATGAAAATATTATGATCAAGGAAATTAAATTCCAGCTGCAATAACATACAATCAATACACAGGAGACATAAGAAGTAACAAGTGAACCGTAAGAAGTAACAAGTGAACCATAAGAAGTAACAAGTGAACCATAAGAAGTAACAAGTGAACCATAAGAAGTAACAAGTGAACCATAAGAAGTAACAAGTGAACCATAAGAAGTAGCAAGTGAACCATAAGAAGTAACAAGTGAACCATAAGAAGTAACAAGTGAACCATAAGAAGTAACAAGTGAACCATAAGAAGTAACAAGTGAACCGTAAGAAGTAACAAGTGAACCGTAAGAAGTAACAAGTGAACCGTAAGAAGTAACAAGTGAACCGTAAGAAGTAACAAGTGAACCGTAAGAAGTAACAAGTGAACCGTAAGAAGTAACAAGTGAACCATAAGAAGTAACAAGTGAACCATAAGAAGTAACAAGTGAACCATAAGAAGTAACAAGTGAACCATAAGAAGTAACAAGTGAACCATAAGAAGTAACAAGTGAACCATAAGAAGTAACAAGTGAACCATAAGAAGTAACAAGTGAACCATAAGAAGTAACAAGTGAACCATAAGAAGTAACAAGTGAACCATAAGAAGTAACAAGTGAACCATAAGAAGTAACAAGTGAACCATAAGAAGTAACAAGTGAACCATAAGAAGTAACAAGTGAACCGTAAGAAGTAACAAGTGAACCATAAGAAGTAACAAGTGAACCGTAAAAAACTTCGTTTTCACAACGTTTTTTTTTCGTGATTGCAGCGGCGCTTTTTAAATGCGGTAGTGACTTTCAGAACTAATCACCACATTTAATTTTATTTTGTTGAAAATAATTAAGAAACTCTTCAAATCATGATTAAAGTGGTCGAATATTGAATTGTCATCGGGTTTAGAGCTTTATTAAAAGTTACAGAGCTGTAACTTGTCGGAAAATGGTCTAAAATTTGATTGAAAAATTTGGCGAACAGACAAACCAACATACACGAAAGTGACCTAACTGACTGGATATGCCTCTGAATATTGTATCTCTATTGTACTTCAAACCCCAATTTAGTACTGCATAGTATTTTCCAAACCGGGTGAACCAAGGAAATAAAGACATGAGAAGATGGAAAAAAATGACGAGAGTCAACAAGTGATCTGTAGAATGCACAACGTCTCTAACTGGTCAGCAACAATTTGAAACAATATAGCTTCAAAGACTTGCTAGCAGAAATAAGACCTTACATCAGAAGGCTGCTTTCGTCAAGTATTAAAACGAATTGAGTCAGGAATTGATCTTTGAGATCCCGGTTGATACCATCTCATTCTATAATTATAATCAACCCATGTTATCATAGGTTTACTGTAAAACTAACTAACATGATAAATATGACAGATGTTCAAACTCAAGTATATTGCAAACACGCCATAAAAGAACCACCACACTCATCATCATCATCATCATCATCATCATCACCACCATCATCATCATCATCACCACCACCACCACCACAAGAATTCACTGATGCACTTGAATCTCCTGCAGCCTGCACTTGAATTTCCTTGTTACGGAATGCATAAATGCATACCTACATCTCCTTTCGACGGTTCTGGGTGTACTAAAAACATTCTACTCAATATAACCGACGTGGTCCGGTTTCAGTTTTTATAAGCATCCCTGATGATATATCCTGATTTTTCTTTTACCTGGACCTGCGGATAGCTGTTATAATACATACCCTATAAACTATCTCGTTTAGGAATAATCGAATTCCTAATCAATTCCAGGTATTGTTAATCTTTTATTGCACCTCATAAGCTCTCCACAAAAAAATCTGAATGTATCATCAGGGGATGCTTATAAAAACAAAACCCGGGTACGGCCAACTAGTCGCTGCCATCGAGTCACCGGACCAACTAGTCGCCGTTCAACGATGGTTTCCAAAATGGTTGCTTCTAAGTTCTAATGCCTTCTAAGCCGGTGTGCCAACTTGCATGCGTGAGAAAGATGGATTCGCGCACACACGTACATAGAAAAACAATTAATGAGATTTTTATAGAACCACAAAAAGTCACAAAAAGTCACAAAAAATATTGATATAAAAGATAAACTAATGTAACAAAGTTAAAATAATGAACACGTAAATGGTCGTTACTCTGAAATATATACTTTATCATCTAAATTGGAGTTTAAACTACGAATAATAGAAAATAATTACTCAAACATTGTGTTAATAACCTACTATCTACACTTGTAACAAAAAACCGTTTACGATGTTCGGCTAAGTGAAGTCTTATAATAATAAACAATACTTGAGATGTAGAAGTTCCCAATAACGAGTGCAGTCATGTGTTTTCTAATAATAATCATCAAACATTTTCTTAAAATAAAAAAAAAGGTAGGGTCGTGGAAATACCCGCCTCTACCATATTAACATCCCCCTTCCCAGCTCTATTATGGTGAAACTGATTAGCGAGCCTCACTAAAAATCATAATAATGACAGTAAAGACTGACTGGGCGGGCAGGACTTAATTATTGAAAAGAAAATATACCTCTTGTTTACAAAAATTTCGATCAATGAGGAAAAGAAACAATCAGCATTCAAGAGTAAACAAGTAATAAAAAAATAATTTTTTTATGATTACTTCTATTTTTACGACCGACAACTAATAAAATAAATTAAAACTAGCATCACTCGCGCAGAACATCTGCCCGTCCAGAAGTAAATGTAACTGTAAACTTATATAATTTATTTTTATTTTAATGTAAATACTAGCGGGGTTTTTAAAGATTTTTCTATCATTTTTTTCTCTCGCTACCGTTTCCTTCTCCGCTCCCCGTCGCTTTCCCGTTTCCGCTTGCTCTCCCGCTCCTCTCATTTTGTGACCGATTTCGATTTTTCGCACAAAAACCTTCCCCCATTGACTCTTTCGCACAAATCGACTAAAGTCTGGAAAAGACGTAAACTCCGAGAAAAAATCAGCTGAAGCTTCTACAGCCTTTCCGAAAATTCAAACTATCGCAATGGCGAAGATAACAATGATGATTGCTAATATTCTCTGGCACACACGTACAGACCTGGTCAGCATATCTTGACTGAGCAGTTCCACTGAGAAGCAGTCGCAAATGTTCAATGAAATGCTGGCTTTTGTTCCTTTTGAAAATCAATAAGCCAATACAACTTTGAATTATTTGCATGAGTCTTCATCATAACTCTCGAATCAAATAGAGAGTTAACACTGATCAGCACAGACGTCTCCCACAACCATACACCGAAGTCTCCAATTCCATACAAACACACACTATCAAATAACAACGCTAAATGATTGGCGTGCCTCAACGAATTGACGTATCAAATTTCCTTCACTCCTGGTAACAAACAAATGCAGAAACAGATTTACGAGAAACCAGACTGAACAACTGTACTCTCAATGCTCAATTGAATCTCACATTTCTCTCTCTCTCCCTCTCTCTAATAAATTTTATCAAATTAAAAAGATATCAAATTGCATATATTAATACGCTGTAATGACGTGGTTATGATGATAATGTTATAAGCAATTTCAAGATAACACAAAAATGGGAGTCAATAAAATAGTACGATGATGAACTGATAACGCTCAATTATTTCAAGAACTTCCAGATGACAAGGAAATAACCTCGAATGACCCCCCCCCCCTGACCACAACGACCATCCTCACAAATAGAAAACGTCAAAAAGAAAATGATGATGGAGTGATTTACTGTTTATTTTCTCAGCTGAAAGAAAGAAAAGTTTTCAAAAAATTCTCTTTTATCTGGCACTGTTAACAGTCTGTCACCTCTTCCTAGACCTCGTGATAGTTTCAGAAATGGTTTACTTCTGTATCTGGATGTTGATAAACACATACGTGCACGTGTGAAATGCAGCACATACGTACGTGCATATAGTACTGTGTGCGTACGTGGTTTATAATGTTCAACTTGATGAAAATCATCAATCACGTCCACGAAAATGGCACGTGACCAGTCGATAAAATCATGAATGATGATGACCAACAACAATGCAAAGCTCCTCAGCTCCATCATTAATCTGATCACTATCATCACCACCACCATATCCACAAACAGCAGCCAACCACAATAACAACAACAGCAACATCGTACTACAATGTTACCACGATCGTACGAACATCAGACCACCTCGTTCGAGAGTCCTATTCTATACTATTTTATCATATTATTATTATTATTACACGAGGTGCCTGGCAGTTTAAAAGCGGTATAATTATTTATTCAGAGATGTGCACAGACTGCAGTGGCATGATTACGCCAGGTTTATGAATATTCATAATGGTAATTTAATTTATACATTCGAATCGTCACCGTATTTCTTTGTTAACGCACGATAACGATAATAACTTAATTATGGTTTCTCTGAAGAGCGATTTAATGTATTTAAAAAAAAATTATTTAAAAAAAATAATTTAAATTTTGGAAAAAGTACATACGACTCCCCTCCCCTCCCCGGTCTTCAGCTATTTTTAAAGAAATCATTGTCGTCGTTTAAATCCGTGTACAAAACATTTCTGCTTCAACACTGGGTGACCCTTTTACCGGGATGTAAATCCATTTTGACATCAATCATCCATTTCATTTCTTTCTTTTTTTTATCAGTTGACGCTGTATTCAGTGTAGTTAGTCATTGTTTTCTTGTTTTCATTGTTTTGTTTGTCTTTAATTTCTTTTATGTTATGTTTTATATCAATAAAATAAACTAAAAAATGTTATGAGGAAAATGCTTTCGACTATCCCCCGGTCATCACCTATTTTCGGAGTACAGTGTATGAGGTTTGGGAACAATTTGGAAAAGTAGCCACAACTACCCCCCCCCCCCGTTGATCAGCTATTTTGGGGTTCCAGATTTTTCAATTTTTCTAAATACTTTTCTATCCTCGAACAGAAAGAAGACATTTTATAAAAACAACACAGAATGACTAAGTACACGCTTTCAAGTTGTAGTTAGTAGTTATATCAATCGAGGAGAAAGCGACCGCAGTCATTGATTGACATATCATTGTTGAGCTTGCTCGTTTCATGACAAGCAGTTTCTTCTATAACGGTATTCATTGATGTCAGCAAAACTTTTGACAGAGTTTGAGAACTATAAAAAATAATAATAATCGTTGACCAGAAATTTGATAAACTTTCAGAAATCGGTGATTGTACCAACAACGTTTTCCTCTAGTAGCACAGAAGTCAGTTTTAAACAAAACAGACAATCTAAGATGTGTGCATGCTCAAGTCTGAGGGTAGTATGAAGTAGTACCCCTCTGAGAGGGTAGTATCCTTCTCACGGGGTAGTATCTAGGGTACAACACGGACCAATATTTCGTGGCCCGGCCCGGCGACAACTCGGCCCGACCCGTTTCACAAGCCAAAATTCCAGGCCCAGTCCGGTCCATCTGAAGACCCTAAAATCACGGTCCGATCCATGCAGTACTCTAGTAGTATCCCTCTCACGTTGTTTAATTTGTTTGGCAACAATAAATCGAAGTGGTACTGACTAACGAGGAATTTCGAATGTGAAGGAAAAAGACAATCTGATGCCCCATAATGTTTAACAAGAATAATAAGGAAGATGAGTTCCAAGAACTGGTTTTCAAGAAAAATGATTCAATTCGCTTATTTTGCAGCTCGAGAAAGAATCAACGCTTGTTAAACATAAACAACTTCTGGTTTTTCTATTTATACATCCGGAAGTAAAACTAACAATAACAATAATCATTAATTATTATTACTATTACTATAATTATAACCAGATAAATAAAACCCACGTAAAAACGACGGGCTTTCAGTGCTGAAAACCCAGTGTGACATTAAATTGCTTGATCGGATGATTTTCAGTCACACGTACATTTATTTGCGTGATCAATTTAAAAAGTAGCATGTAAACATTACTAAATATATTCATTGAAACAATATGCGTTCCTTGACCGCAACTCTTTCTTTTATATTTTTTCATTCTGTTATTGTCTTTCTTTCAACTTTTTGTTTGTTGCAATTTGGCTGCAGTAAGGAAGCTTTGGGTTTAAAAAAACTTAAAACAATAACAACATGTATGTTCGCTGTAAGCAAATACACCTAAACATAAACTATGAACTTTAAAACTAAGGAAACAACTATAAATAGCAGTAAGTAACATTGCACAATAAAGCCTAGTTCCACAAGATGATGAATGTTCTATATTTTATAGGATGGAATTCATCTGAGACACCAAATCAGATTTATAGAGTAAGATCAGATCTTCCATCGTCCAGCCATTGGAGAGTCGATAATATAGATAATATAATCAATTATCATGAAAAATCCCCGTAGCCGAATAGATACGAATAACGACTATGAAATCTTTAAAAGATCTTGCAATTGGTGTTTTATGTATTTATTACTTTGCAGCTCTTCGCCACATAAAAAACACATGAAAATAGAAACACATAAACAAGCATGCAAGAGAAGAAACGTGCAAGGACATTTCAGGACATATTACCAAATGTGATTGCAGTGGCATAACTGGCTTATGTTTCATAACACATACTTGTGATAATGTTATGTATTATAACTCGTTTTGGAGAAATAAATAATAATAATAATAATAACAAAATTCACAAAAAGATCTTAAAAAATTATGCACTTTGAGTTCGGTATGCAACCTGTTGCATATTCAACTTATTAACCTTTGACACACAGGGCACAAATCTCAGGATTGTAATGTTATAATTAGACTGCATATAATTTTTAATTTTATTTATATTGGTACATTTTCAGTGCTCCTATCAATGCAATTTTCTCATCTGATAACTCACTACCCCTTTTCCATCTCTCTCTCCCCAACACCCCACTATCTACTCTTCCCAAGAGCCAATCCATGCATGCAATCACACTTTCTTTTTTAAATCAGTTCCCACCCCCCTGTGCAAAAGTGAGAAATTTATTGGCTGTCTGTAACACCAGGCGACCTTCATAAGAAGAACTTGTCCTGCTTCCATAACAGGGAGCCTCACACACACACATACACACACACACACACACACACACACACATACACACACACACACACACCCATTCATGAAAGTAGCTAAAATACCCGGCATGCGCAATGCCCGGTTTTTGGTCCTAGCACCTCAACTGATAAGCAGATTTTTTTAAGTAGACACAAACCACCCCACGACCATGCTCCTCATGTGTACCAAATCCAGTAAAATCAGTCCAGGTGTTTAAACTTGATGCCGATAGATGCGTAGATACATGCATTAATTTTTAATTAAATAGTTACAAAAAATCATGTAGTGGAGAATGGAAATACAACAAGAATTAACATGGAGCACTAGTATTACAATGTTGTCTCCTTTACATATAAAACATAAATGCAAGATAACAATCCTCAAAACCACAACAACATCATCATTTTCGAATGATGATACTGTATTAATATATACTGTATTAATATAACTCCATTTAACATTCATATATACATATACATATATATATATATATATATATATATATATATATATATATATATATATATATATATATATAAACCGTAATCATCATTAGCATAGCTTAGCATCATCACCATAACCAGAACATCATTACTATCACCACAGTTAAGATCAACACCTCTCTAAAGCAAGAAAAAGGACGCACCTGCAGGACTGAGCTGTTTATAGAAGCGATATTCAAGATGAAGCTGAGGTACTCTTGACTTGATCCCCTCCTATTATCATTATTTTTTAAAAAAAATATTAAAATTCATGTTATATTTTTCATTTACCAAAATATTTCAGTCATTATGGAAAATATTTTTCTATGATGACTTATCAATAAACATTTAAAAACGAGAAATATTTTTTATTATAACTAGATAAAACAATAAATAAGTAAGCGTAAGAACCCGAGCATAATGTAAAATATCAAAATATTTTTGATATTTTATTTATCATAGCATACAATATCACAATATCATTTCAGCACAATTATGGATTTTCCTCCATCCCGGGTTTTAGTTACACAACTGTAATTGTAACAGGACAGAACAACACTTGATGAACATCTGCACCATAAACCAGATAAACTAATTATTGATAATTCATTTTCTATTTGTTAAATTACCTGTTAGAAGTCACAACATCCAATGGCTGCATATCATACTAACTTAACCTTAATAGCAGAAACCGTTTCTTCCTACATAATTATTTTGTCTCACAAATTCACTTTCAACTAAGACAAACTGTTAAAAACCACAATCGTTTGACATCGTCAGCATGACAATGTAGTTAGTTTGATAGCAGACACCAGAAGTTGAGAATTACTCAGCTTCCAAGAACAAATTTCCTCGAAGTACCACACACACACACAGTTATCGACAGAGAAATATCACAAATATTCTACAAAGCATCAGTTTGGCTCATTTTTATATGCTTTTATTAGCTTTCACTTGTCCGGATGTCCATGGGATGTCCGCGGGTGTCTGCTGGCGTTTTTAAGTTTGGAAGATCATTATAAAATTTACCCACTTCACAAAAAATTAAAGTTTAATTGAACAAAAATAAAATTTAAGAAGCAAAAGTTATTAAAAAAATTTAAGAAGCAAAAGTTATTAAAAAAATTTAAGAAGCATATTAATAACGACGGCAATAATATTTTTACAATATGATGTCGTTATGAAGTTTTATAACTGTCTCAAAAGCATATTTAATTTTTTAATTAACTTTCACATTTTTGAGTAACACTTCAAGTAAGACCAACAACAGAGATATATGCTTGTTGGCTTAATTCTATTCAGATTATATAAAGAAAATACACATTTCTTACATCACCTATCTTATCCACTATCAACTATCCTAACTGATTGTATAATAAAAATTGTATTTTATTAACTAAAAAAATCATCAAAATTTTTACTCAACTGAAACATGGTCAACAAAGAATTAAAAAAACCTAGACTGATAAGATTGCTAGATCTGTTTAGTCTTGTTAGGCAAAAATATAACAAATACATAAGCACAGTTACAAGATGAATAGAATTTTAGATTTAGTACGATCAGGATAGGCAAGAATTTCATACAGGAGTACATTTTGCGACCATACACAATAGCCCCCCATCCAGATTCAAGCAAAAAAAACTAATTAGGCTACTGCTGCAAATATGAAAATTCAAATAATTTAGACAAGATGTGGCTATTAATGACTTTGGTAGTTGAAATAAACGATATTTTTTGTTTTTCATTTTTTGAATTTTTTTCTAAGCCATAATTGTATTGATTTTATTTTTAGATTTTTGTTTTAATAAATTTATTCAAAAAGCTTAGGTTAAAAACAACATATGCAAAGATTATTAATCTATTGCTTGTTCATATAGACCATATAACTAGCCAATAAATTTTGTCCTCCTTTCGAAAAAGCTAAAATTACGTGCCTGTTGAGGTGCATAACATAAGCAAATAGTATTCAGAAAAATACCCGCACCACTCGTCCTTAACTAGATAGGTACCTACCTTCATGATCAACCAAAAAAGTGCCACAAATGTTGATGGGGAAGACATTCATTCATGTCCCCATCTTGGCTGGGTGCGATCACTGATTGTAATTCACAATGTTATTTAATATATGTTTACATAGAGTCTCCTCACAGGGATGTTGTCACAAAAGGCTTTACAGGAAACATAATTTCAGTTGGAATAACCATAAACAGATAATATCTTCAAGGCTATAAATAACTGAGATAAATGAATAAATATTCCACAAGCTTTAAAATTGGGGTAAATTCCCTAGTGGACTTCAAGGTCATAGAAAAAAATCAGATCGTCTGTCAATCAGAAGATAGCTTTAAGAAGTCTTTCAATGATATACTTAACCTGCATTCCAATGAGGGACTGCAATTAAAACTGATATAATTAAAAGAAAATTGAGACACATGTGGGTCAACAAGCTTAGCCAGCATCATAGGTAAAAACCAACTTCTCACAATAGAAATGAGTAAGATTTGGTAAATCCTCATAATATCAACCACAGATGCACACATTAGGTACACAATTATCTGATTATTTCAGCAATTATTCATTTTATGTACAGATTTAATTAAATTTTTTATCAAAGAATTTCTACTATCAACTAATACATCTAACTATTATTGCATCCCTTTTTAATTACCAAATGAGAAAAAAAACTTTTAAAATTGAGAACTAATAACTTGTTAAAAATCTCCAAGTGAGATCTGTTTGACTCCTGAGAAATGTTATCAAATTAAACAACAAAAATGCATGAGTGAATTTGGGATGCTAATGTAATACGGGTTGGTTGATGCACTTAAACAATAAAGTATCACTTTCCATTGTGTACATTGACAAATGGAAAACTGGAAAGAGTTAACAAGTGATAAAAAATGTCATTTAATTAAATCCCAGAAACTCACCATTTTGATAGCCACATGCTCGTTTGTGTAAAGATTTTTTCCTGTGAGAAATGTTTAATAATTTTTAATTACCAATCCATAGAATATATTATTCAAAGACAGAAATCTATATTGAGATGATAAATTTCATAAAATAATGACAAGGTTTAAAGACATGTATTAAACGATTACTAATTAACTATGATGAATAAAATAGATATATAAGACAAATTAGCCCTGTTCTGGTTATTCTGCACTATACTGTACTAGATCTTGATTCATATTCAGTAAGATTTAAATATATATTTTGCAGTTACATCATATTCCTTTTTGTTTTGCTGCTAGGTGTTTAGTTAATCAGTTCTAAACAAAACTCAAAACCTATTGAAAAGCAATATTTTCCAAATACTAATATCAATATTATCTGAAATAAACAGATAAAAAATAACACCTGTCAAACTAAATAGCATACCAGAATATTACACATTTCTAATTAATAAATAAATCATTAGTAAAAAATATACTAATAAAAACCACTGTACCTATCCGTAGCTCGCCAAAATTTCCACTGCCAATTTTCTTGCCGACTCGAAAGTTTGGTCCAACCATTAGAGCAGTTCCATCTGATGGTTGCTGGCCTTGAATAGACTGATTTGTGGCTGATGGACGAGGAGACGTTCTGCTTTTTTCTTTTTTAGAGTTCTCCATGATATAGTAATTTTATCACTAAATCAGCACTTCCACTGCACAAGCTGAGACTGAAGGCTCTTAATTATTTTAGTCTTAGTCCTTATTAGTCCTTGCCAGTAGTAGTTTTCAACAAAGAAGAAGGTTTTCACTTTAGATGACTATTGGGATGTGGAATTAATTTTTGAATCGACCATACTATGGTTGAAGCATTGAGTTCCAGTAACAACTAATTCCAATAACACTTCAATAACAGTACTTAGTTTTTCATGTAATAAGCTGCGGTTTCTAAATGAAATAATGAGCAGCCGGTAGGCTAGCGGCTAGACAAGTTCCAAATAACTAATAATAAATTTCAGTTTTTTTAAATATAAAAACAACATTGTGAAAGTTTCCGATTTATTTTATTACTGTTTACAAATTTTTTTTTCATTTACGTTGTGCTTCCTATAAGGTTGTTATCAAGAATATATTTATTTATTCAAACAGAATCATTCGACTTCTACGCTGGTTCAACTACACCAGCGCATTGCTTAAGAAGTGCTGTTTTTTAAATATATATTTATGCTATTTAATAAATTTAAAAAATGTTAAAAATTTATTTTTTTAGGTAGATTGATATTTGTCTGGGTATGGTAATTTGAGCGGATAGGTATTGCTTAAAATCAAAACAAGCCAGAATACAGAGGTTACCTTTTTTAAATAAAAATATTAAACAAAATTTCTGTTATCAGTATCAGTGTCATTGTTTAAATCAAATCAACAGTATTTGGACCAAGAGACTGCAGAATCATCAAGACCAGCGTTCTTTTCTGGAACAGTGACTTGACTACGTCAGTCTATGTAAGACTAAAATCTTTTTTTTGTGTCAACAATATTAATAAGTTTAACTTTATTTAAAATCAGGCGCCTTTGTGACAGTTTTTGGTGATATTTCCTGAAACAACACAGGGAGATCGGTACTGAAACAAGAGGACGTCCTTTAATTATGTCAACAATTTTTAGGCAATTTGTTACCTCCCTCCCCCTTGTCAACAACTGTCAAACTTTCCGTCATCCTCTAACAAAATTATGTCAAAAAAATTTTACCACCCAAAAAAAAACAACAGCAACAAAATAACTAACAATATTTTATACGGATGGCTATTATGCTAAAAATAGATATTAAAAGTTCTACAAATAAATTTTTAACACAGTTTTTTAGTCTTGCGTAACAGATTTCAAATTGACTATATATAACAACAGCAACACTTAGTCCAAATCGACTTAGTCGGAAAAGGACTCTAAATATAACAAAAATTGAACTTCATGAACGAATTGAGAATTTATATTCTAGCTTCTAACATCTTCCCATGGAGTATTCAAATGTTTTTCAATTGTTATAATGGGCATAGTGGTTGATTGATCAATTTCTTGTGGAATCGATACACACGACGTCGTCAATGTTGCGGGCAATTTTGAACTGCTCGATCAGGTCACCTCTCGAACGGCGGTCTTGTAGCGTTGTGATTCCAAGCTGTTGCAGACGATGTTCATAGGGCTGCTGTTTTAGTGTTGCAATGATTTTTGTTGCCCGACGTTGGACCTGCTCAAGAAGGTTAATATCGCCCTTTTGATAAGGCGACCAAGATTGAACAGCAAATTCAAGATGTGGGCGGACGTAGGAGAGGTAAAGTGTACGCCACAGTATGAGGCTGCGGCTGCGGAAAGCTTTTCTGATTCGGCTGAGCATATGATTGGCTGATGACGCTGCTTTTTCGACCTGTGCTCGGACCTTTAGATCATCTGAGACGAGAACACCAAGATCACGTTCAACTTTTGTGACTTCGAGTGGTCGCCGCGTGCCGTCAATATGTCTCATAGAGTATTGGTGGGTTATTCTGTGTGAGCGACCGACATGCATGATTTTGCATTTCTCGACATTGAAGTGCATTAGCCAAGTGAATGACCACTCAACTGCACGGTCGATGTCAGCCTGGAGAGATGAAATGTCGGAAGCTGACTTGATGATGCCGATGATTTTGCTGTCGTCCGCGTACATTTTAATTTGGTGTGTGATAGTGTCCGGTAAGTCGGTAATATATAACACAAAAAGTAGTGGACGAAGAACAGAGCCTTGAGGAACGCCACTGGTCACATTCTTCCACTCGGACTCGCAGCCTTCAATCAAAACGCGCTGCTTCCTATCTTTCAGCCACGCTTCGATCCATGTGAGTAGCATACCACGGATGCCGTAAGCTTTTAGTTTATGCAGTAGGTGTTTGTGAGGTACTCTGTCGAATGCTTTGGCAAAATCTGTATATACTACGTCAGCCACATAGCCGCAATGAACAGCCTCAGTGAGTACGTCGCGAGTTTCAAGTAGATTTGTCAAGCAGCATTTTTTCTTGAGAAAACCATGTTGAGGTTTGCTGATTAAGCCGTTGACGACGCAGTGCTGCATGATGTGTTCATGTAGAATGCCCTCCATTACTTTACAGGGCACAGGAGTGAGAGAGACAGGTCTGTAGTTAGATGGCTTGAGCTTGCTGCCTTTTTTGAAGATAGGGGATACATTTGATTTTCTCCATGTGTCCGGTATAACTCCGGACATGAAGGAGCGCTTGTAGATGAGAGCCAGGGGTGTGGCAAAGGCAGCTGCGCAATTGCTGAGAACGCGTGGGTGCAAACCGTCAAGACCCATCGATTTAGTTTTGTCTAAGCTATGGAGTCTTTTTTGATAGCTGTAGAAAAACAACTTTCATTTACATCACAGATTGATTCGGTGCGATCTGTAAAAGCAGGCATGTAACCCTCAGGTTCGATGACAAAAACAGATTGAAAATAGTCATTGAGTGAGGAACAGATTTTTTCACGGTCCGCAGTTATGGTGCCGTCGGCTGTCTGAATAGAGTTGATGTGGTCTTTTACATACTGCTTGCTACGGACATGTGAATGAAGAAGTTTTGGATTAGATTTGGAGGCGCTGACTAGCTGTTCCTCATACGTGAGATTTGCCGACTTGACTGTTTTAGCTACACGCTTGCAAGCCTCTCGATGAGATTCTCGTAGAATAACTGCGGAGTCGCGCCCCGATGTATTTAGCCCAGACCTGGCGCTTGACTCTGGTTGCTTTTATAACTTCGGGTGTTACCCAAGGTTCTTTTTCCTGGACAAATGGAGTTGTTGTAGATGGGATGTAAACGGAAACGGGAGAGTAAACGGGAGAGCAAGCGGGGAAGGAAACGGGAGCAAGAGAGAAGTACGATAAAAAAAACTTTCAAAAACCCCAGGCATTGTACACTCGATTGATCTTCGAGATTGATTTTTTTAAATTGTCATAATTTTGTACATTAAACTTTTAATAAAAAAACAAACAAAATAATTTGAAAGGCAAAACAAAGTTTGCTGGGTCAGCTAGTAGGTATATATATAAAGTTAGTTTTTTGGGGCCTAGTGAGCTTCCAGACCCCCACAAAATTTCAGCGAAAAGAAGAAACAGGAGGGAGAACATGAGAGAAGAATGAACCATGAAACTAGAAATTCTTCTATTTCAAACCGTTAATTTTTATTTACCTCGTTTGCATCTTCTTATTTTAATACTTTGCAAAACATGTTTTTCAAACTTTTATTTATGTTACAATCTCTGTTTTGTGTCTTTCTCTGTACGCAAATCTTGCAAGTAAAATTTAACCAGCTTTTTGACTAACTAGGAAGCTGAAACTTTTAGCATAGCTTTATATTGGATGACAATACATAATTCAATTAAAAAAAATTAATTTGAACATCCTTCATTGAATCGAGTGTATTTGAAATACAAGTTTGTGTTGAAATACTCGTTTTTTCCTTTACTTGTTTAAGAACATCGTCGTCTTCATTCTCTTCTTTGGGTTTAGTAGATTTTGGCTAAAAAGGTTATTATAAAAATTTTGTGGAAAGTCGTAAACAGATCTAAAGAATTCTATAAATTAAAAGGTTTATATACTGAGGTTTTGAAAATCATTTTCTGTTTTTACCAATGCTTTTATTAACTCGTCGTCTCTGCTTCTCTGTCTGTCTGTTTCTCTGTCTGTCTGTTTCTCTGTCTGTCTGTTTCTCTGTCTGTCTGTTTCTCTGTCTGTCTGTTTCTCTGTCTGTTTCAAATCTTGCAATCAATTTTTGAGTCACTTCCTGATGATAGATTTTTTCAAATTTTGCATACATGCTCAAAATAGAAGACAATGCAATATTCAATTATTAGTTTTACAATAAGTCAATTAATTTAGTTAATTTTAATTAATTTCGATATTTCGATATAATTAAGATATTTCGACTTTAATATAAAATAAAAGAGTAATATAAGAAAAAATTGATTGCAAAATTTGTGTTTTAATTACATATAAGAGCATTGGTTTTAAAAATTCGTTTTTAATTTACTTGTTACAAATTTTTATTTAGATTACAATCTCTGTTTGTGTGTATGTGTGGCTTTCTCTGTACGCAAATCTTGCAAGTACAATTAAACCAGCTTTTTGACTAGCTAGGAAGCTGAAACTTTCAGCATATCTTTATGTTGGATGACAACACATGATTCAATTAAAAAAAAACGTAATTTGAACATCTTTCGTATACATACACACATACACACCTCGAGTGTATTTGAAATCAAAGTTTGTGTTAAAAAACTCGTTTTTTCCTTTACTTGTTTATACATATATGTTTAGGCTCTGATTTTAATAATTGTAAAACAAATTATCTTATGGGCGCTGGTGGAGTTGCAGTAAAGCTTTTACTTGTTGGCTTAAAAAGAGCTGTTCGAATTAAACCGGCGTCACCATCGTCAGTAGGGACAGGGGGTGGGGAGGCAAGCCCCATAAACAACTGCCACTAATTGTTGTTGTGGTTCCCACACAATCTTGTCTTCTGAACCACACACCTGGTAACAGTAATACTGGAAATTGCAGCTCACTTATACACTCAAAAAGTTAAACCCCTCTCCAACGTATCTCTTCTAAATAATTTTGACTAATTTTGAGGAAGTCGGCATTTTCACTGAACTTTTGAAACAAAAATTTGAATTAAAAGAAAAATATTTTTTATTTTATAAACACATTAATTAAATTTTTTTCTACTTAAATGAATAATTAACTTTGATGTTGTAATTTTCCCAAAAGTTTCCTTGGGTGCTTAACGGAAATTCGTATGTTTTGTAAAATTCGGCTGATCAAATCTACTTCTATCAAAGATGGCTTGTTTGAATCTTGGCTTATCACAGTTGAATTGATTATACCATGAGTTTTTGCATGCTGGTTGATTGGCCGTACTTGCGTTTATCACAATTGACCTGGTTAAATTCAGGACCCTTGCAAAAACGTTGATTAAACTCCGGTTTCTTACATTTTTCCTGTTTGCTTAAATAGAATTCTTTCTTTTTTGTATAGTTTGACTGGTCAAATCTGATTCTATCACAGTTGGTTTGTTTGAGTCTTAGTTTATCACAGCCGAATTGATTAACCCAAGAGTTTTCGTATACTGGTTGAATATACGGGGATTGGCCGTATATGCGTTCACCCCATTTAGGCTGGTTGAACTCATAAAACTTGCTTAACGAAGGTTTTCCATGAGCTCTGTTGAATGATGGATTGTTGTTGGCTGAATTGAGATTGTTCAGTATCATATCATTGTCAACCGGAACGTTGTCACAATTTGAATATCTGTTACATTTTTCAAATTTTTTCTCAGACGTGTATGCTTGCTTAAAATTTGAACTCTGAAAATCTCTTTGTTTCAAAACAGAATCAGGGATCTTTAAATTTTTGAGCAATTTGGCCGGAAACACATATCCATCATTAAATTGTGGATCAAGAAATTTGATACAAAGAACCTGATTTGGTAAACAATCATTGAAGATTGGCAGTTGGGACACAAATACTTTATCTGATAAAGTATGCTTGTCATCGCACCACACCAAACCTGCAAGACCAAGGGATAAATCTGTATTCAATGTTATTTTCGCTTGGTCAATGGCATTCCTGCATAATGCTTGCAAAGTTTTAAATAATTGATGTGACTTGTTCACAAACAATCGGTCATCGCCGAATGAATTTCTTTTCTTTTCATCCTCGGTCAGGTCCGGATAAACCTTTTTAAGAGTCTGCAGCAGGAGTTCTTTATCAACAAATGGCAATAGGGTTATGCCTTGCCATAAAAATGATTTTCCATTTAAATCAATTTTGAAATCAGTCGGAAAAAACTTAGCAATTGGTGATTTAGCATTGCACATGAGGTTTTGCCAGGATGGTGGCAAAAACTGTTTACTTCCCGCTGGGAAAACGCTAATTAATTGCTCTAAAGGTTTTAAGGGGCCAGTGTCAGCTGGAAACGTGACTTGTAGTGAGCCAATGCTGGAAAAATCAGATGCAAAAGGTGCATAGTGATAAGGATAATACCAGTCCCATGAAGGACATCCTTGGTAATAATAGCGCAAAATCCAGCATATGCCTTCGATATACTGGTTTGCAACGTCGGACGGAAATTTAGACTTATCAAAACCTACCTTAAACTTGCTTAAATAATATCTTTCTTTCCATCCCTTTTCCCACAACTTTACATCATCAACTGGCTCATCTTCAGAATCTTTTAGTTCTACATTCCAAGAACTTTCCGTGTTAGCAGCCTCTTGGTCGTTTAGAGTTGATTCACAATAAACTGTTTTAGAAGTTAAGAATTGTTCGAGTGGACGTAAAGGAGAAAGTTCCCAACGAAAAGCACTATGGCAATCATCTTTATCTTCTTTATCCTTTTTTGCCTTGAACTTCAGTTCGTTTCTTCTTCTATTTTTGAATATCTCATCTTCTATATTTCCAATCTCGGTTAAGATTAGTTGAGTTTGTTTGAGATCGACGTATCCGCTATCAGTGAGATAATCACCAGTTTTTGAAACAACATTCTTATAGAAACCAACGAGTTTATCGATGGCTCCTTCTCTTATTTCAAGTGATGGAAGTTTAGGTAGGAAATCATTTCCTACG
>OZ022240.1:31613672-31673672 GCA_963978895.1 Erpobdella octoculata
TTGGACCGAGGGCTTTTGCAGTTTCTTGTCCAACTACCTGGAACAATCTACCGATTGAACTTACCGATCCGGCGTGTGTCGATAGCGTTTATGTTTTTAGGAAACGACTTAAAACTCATTTTTCTTCGTATGACGAACGGATATCGACCCTTTTTGTTTCTGATGTGTGATTCTGTTCGTTCGTTTATTTTGGCACTGCCGCCTCGTGCTCTGAGAAATTTTTCTTCTTAGAGAGCACGTTAAATAAATAAATAATAATAATAACTTCTGTGGGGGCGACCAAAGCCCCAGCAACCAACAAAGCTTTTGCTTTACTCTGTTGCAACTTTGATCTTGCACCTATCCAGATTAATTCAGTCTTATCGCCATTCAGTTTTAGACGATTAGAAGCCATCCACTGTTCAATGTTCTCTATGCAGGGCAATAAGCATCATCAACAGAGCAGTGAACATATGTTTGGGTGTCGTCGGCATAGCAGTGTCCCTCGAGTCCAGAACGATGAATAATTTCAAGTAAATCAGTGGTGTACAATAGAAACAGTAGTGGGCCTAAGACTGATTCCTGTGGTATTCCACTACTAAGCGACACGGACAATGACACTAACCCGTTGCGTGCGGTTAGTTAAATATGAAATAATCCATTTTAAGACAACTCCACAGAGGCCATGAGTTTTTTCAAGTCTCTCAATAAAGATTCCATGGTCAACAGTATCAAATGCGGCACTCAGATCTAAGAGACTCAGTAGCGACACCTGACCACTATCAGTAGCAACTGCCAGATCATTGACCATTTTGAGTAGTGCAGATTCTGTAGAGTAAAACCAGCGATACGCAGATTGGTTCGATGGGAGACTGCCAGAAAGATCTAGATGTACATTCAATCGTTTAGCAACAATCCGCTCTACCAGTTTTGACATAAAGGTCAGGTTAGAGACTGGTCGATAGCTCTTCATGTCAGCAGGGTCAAGTCCGTCTTTTTTAATAAGCGGAGTGACAAGTGCTGACTTCAGACTAGCAGGAAAATATCCTTTTTGTAAAGATCGAGTGCACATCAAAGCGACAAAAGATGCAATGTGGACACAACATTTTTTGATAATCCAAGTTGGGGATGGATCCAGTGAACAATATTTATTCGGAGCAGCCATTATCAATTTTATTATCTCATCAGCCGTGACTGGTTGGAATTCATCCATAAACAACGTGCTGGTCAAAAGTATAGATGGTGTCTTTGCAAGCGTTGTATGTGTTCTAACTTGCTCCAACTTGTCTTGAAAAAACCTCACAAGATGGTCCGGAGTAATAGAAGAGCTCACATTAGATGAGGACCTTTCTTTACCAAGAAGTGTTGACAAGTTACTCCAGAGCTTTTTTGGAGCTTTCTGATTAGCGGCAATCCTGGCTTCCCAGTATTCATGCTCTTTTTTCTGAAACAAATATCGCATGGCTCGCAGCCCGTCAATATAGATTTACTCGCCGTTGATAATTACAAAAACTGAATGCATAAAAATTGATTATATTAAATCCCGTTCCACCCTACAATACAATACGTAAATATCTTGATTTAGCTTTCTTTTCTATTGTCATATAAAATTGTTCGTATCAGCGGAATGGTCGCATAATGCATTTTCTTCAGAAAAACACAAAATTTAGCGAATTATGGTTTATACAAACTTCAAAAGATCTATATATGTATATATATATATATATATATATATATATATATATATATATATATATATATATATATATATATATATATATATATATATATATATATATATATATATATATATATATATATATATATATATATATATATATATATATATGTGTGTGTGTGTGTATTATTTTTTTTTTTATAATAGTTTATAGTCCTTTACACCAGGTGTTTTAAGACTCTAATGGCTGTATGTAGGAAGCACTTAAGTACTTCCTGTCGTGGATCAGAATTTGATCCTTTTTACTTTTCCTTCCTCCTTTCTCCAGGCTTGGGACTGGCTCGCAATTAGCGACGCGGAGTTCTATATATGTATTAATTGTAAGCAAGCATATATGTATTAATTATAAGTTCCCATGAAAGTTTTTATAAGTTGGTTTAGAGTGGACAACAGACACTTATTTCTTAGAATTGGTTTGAAATATTCATTCAAAACATTTCCCAGGACTATGATAAACGTTCAAAAATGACAAAACATGTTATGGAACCAAAAAATTTTAATAAGCAACCTAAAAATGTTCAATTTAGCATCTAGGACACTTTTGCCCTGACAATTAATTTTAATAAGCAACCCAAAAATGTTCAATTTAGCATCTGGGACACTTTTGCCCCGACAATTAATTATTTAATAGGTAGGTACATGTCATCATGCATCAGCTAACATCTTCATGGAAATACTTTTTCTCATATTGGCTTTGGCATATGAGGTTCTTTCAAAAAAATACTTGTCTGATTTAATCTTAATAAAGATACTAATTACAGCACACTTTCGTCTTTCCAAATAACCAGATAAGTTTAAGATGTGATATTGAAGAAAAAGTTTACTGAATACATAAGCAGCTATATAACGCTAATTTTGACTGTCATTAAAAATAAGAATAGTTTCTCAAGATGGCAAATATTCTCAATATAGAATCGAAAACCATGTCTCTTCAGACAGTGGTTCGATCGTGAGCGACTACAGTTATGCCAGAACATTCTGAAAACTAAAATCAAATCTGAAACACAAACAATTAAAAATGACAAGACATGCATTACATCCTGCGAGTTTAAAACGAGGTAATGCGCACACAGTGAAATACGAACGACAGAAAAGAAAAAACACATTAAATGACACAAAAAGTTTAAAAAATCTTTTTCAAAATAAATAATAAATAATTATAATATAAGCATCTGTAAATGATTTCTTACCGAAC
Organism: Erpobdella octoculata; assembly: GCA_963978895.1. Lineage (NCBI taxonomy): Eukaryota > Metazoa > Annelida > Clitellata > Hirudinida > Erpobdellidae > Erpobdella > Erpobdella octoculata. Next base: position 31,616,585 of record OZ022240.1, read on the forward strand.
CCAATCTTACTTATAACCCGGTATAACCGTAACCCGTTTGACAAACAATTCAACGATCATTTACACAACTGCAACCTTTTTAACGAATCCGTGTCGTGCTTTAGCGAAGAATATATTTTTTTTATTGATTTGATTGAGGTGGCCCAGTGCGCGATTCTAACATCTTTCTGTTTATAAACAACTCCGAGTAAATAAATAAATATCCGCATTTCTTCAAAAGCGTTTACCAACAACCACAACAACCACCAACAACCACAACAATAAGCTTTCACTTGAAGCCATTTCAAAAACGTCTGAATTATAAAAATAGAACTGTGCAAACCAGCCGGTGTCCACACCATCGAAGAAATACAAAAATAACAAATCATGTCTCAGAGTTCAGAGCGCGCAATAAATTTTATATATATATATATATATATATATATATATATATATATATATATATATATATATATATATATATATATATATATATATATATGTATATGTATATATGTATATGTATATGTATATATATATATATATATATATATATATGCATGCGTGGGTGTGTATGTTTGTATGTATGTATGCAAATATACAATACAAAGAAATCAAGCGATATAAAATTGAAACATCAAAAAAATGAAATCGACTTCATTTTTAAACTGCTTGTTAACGACCATATTATTTATAAAATGTTATCTAAGAACGATTTTACAATGATAAAGAAGATTTCCTTAATACAAACGCTAACAAAAAATTAGCAATTTCAAGTCTGAAGAATATGAAAACGACGGTTGACATTATTACTTACAAGTGATCGTCTTTCTAGTCACCACATGTCTCATCAAATTCCGATATTTATTAAACCTCATGTCTCAAAAAATCGAAAATGGTTCAAAATATACGGATAGACGAAAAAGATAGTTTAAATATTCGGATAGAAGAACAAGGATGGTTTTACATCTTTTATAATAATAGAAATAAAATAAAAAAGTATTCAACCCCTGCCCACCCATGTCAGATCTGTATCACATCAACAACAAAAACTCGAGACAACTACTTCAAAACAACAACACCGACGACGACGACGACGACGACGACAGGAAGGAAAGCAGCTCACAACACGCGACGGCCGACGACAACAACGTCTACACGATTGATCTACAAGAGTAAATGAATAAATAAAAAATCAGCAAAATTATTACTCATTTGAAAATAAATAATTATCAACATTCAAAATACAAATCATAATTTTAAGCCATTCAGAAAACCGGGGTTTAACGGAGTATTCAATCAGTGGCAATTTGTATCAGTAAGGTTAGAGTTCATTATTATGATTTCGTGTACATTGATCTTCATTAAATGCCGTTATTGATTTTTATTTTTTTACAAGTACTTGAAATAAGAAGTGGATGCAAACAGGAGAATAAAAATTTCTTAAATAAAAACAAATTAAACAGTAGCTCAAAAATTGAGAATTCGTTCACAACAGGATAGATAGATTGAATGAAATGGAGAAAAGTGCTCTTGTACATCAAAGAATAATCATGTGTGTACAGTTTTAAAACTTGAGCTGAACCAATTCTTGGAAAGCTGGCTCTCTCTCTCTCTCCCTCTCTCTCTCTCTCCCTCTCCAGTCCCTCATCTTCCTTGAAGTGCAGCAAGACTCGACGGTGTGCCGTTAGTTATATCCATCTACGGACATTCACGAAATATAAATAAATTTCAAAATAGTTTAAAAACACATGAGCAACATCCAGCGATTTGTGTGTTCTGTTATTCTCATAGATATAATCGTCATCATGACCAGTTCGATGTTGACACGTGCTCTCTCTTTCAGAGACGACATCATCATCATCATCTTTAGTTCCAGGTAGCACCTTTCTTCTTTCCGACTAACAGGTAGGTATTCATGTCACCTTTTCCTTTAACGTATGTCTGACCTCTGTACTCAAAATCAAATTTCGGTTCAAGTCTTTTGGCCATTTCTTCTGTAACCTGGAAAAGGATAATAAGGAATATTTAACATTTGGATAGTGAGGCAAATAATAATAGTAATAATAACAATAATGATGATGATAATCAACTTAACACCTAATGGTCATAAAAATGATATTAAGCAGCACAACAACTAAGGACAAGGAGAACTTCAAAATACACACACACACACACAAGCCTAAACTGTTATTTGTAATAGAAAAACAACATAACGGTATTGTATTGCAACTATCAAGATAAGACTCCAATACAGGTGTTAGTACCAGTCAGGATCATCATCATCATCATCTACTTATCAAATTACCAATTAATCACAGTCACGTGCAAATCAATGAACAGCAATACACACACAGAACTAAACTGTAATCTTGTCATTTCCGCTCAATAAATACACACACAAGCTAACATGGCCACAAACACTCATACATACATACATACACACACACATACATACATACATACATACATACACACACATACATACATACATACATACATACATACATACATACATACATACATACACACATACATACATACATACACACATTCATTGTTTAGCACGTACAGACCTGTACACGATCGTGCACACCGGTGGAGTACATACGACTGGAAATGTTGACAGTATCTCCCCAGATGTCGTACAGCAGCTTCTCGGTGCCGATGACGCCGGCCGTAACTTCTCCGGAGTTGAATCCGATTTTCATTTCAAAGTTGAAGTTGAAAATGTCACGATTGAACATCTCAACTTTGTGTACGACTGCTACGGCGAAGTCGATCAGCGCGTACAAGTGGGCATTCGGGTCTTTGTTCTGCATGGGAGGAAAGAAATATAATCAATGAAATGGAAATCATCACCAGATTTCAGGTGATACTCGATGCATAAAATAAAATTAACAAAAATATGTGAAGATGTTCAATCAACCATGCGTAAGAAGTGCTCGGTTGGAGTTTCAATTCAATCAAATGTAATACAGTAATCTAATACATTAAATTCAGACAATCATCCCTACAAAACTACTAATTCGCGAATATTAGGCAAAAAAACTTATGCAAGGACAGTAAGTCATTCCAAGTGATTCTTGACCATTGTATTATATTAGCACCGAATAATATAAAACAATCGCTATTGTGTAATCACCAATATCATCGCAGCTACTACAACAATTTAAACTTCTTTTGTCAACAACAACAACAATAACAACAACAACAACAGCCAACCTGCTTTCTAGTTCGCGGATCAAGTCCGGAGGCTGCCATGAGACAACTTCCGATGGTTTTGATCTTCTCGACATCTTTGTACTGAGGAAGGTCAAAGAGTTCTTCAAAGTCACCCATCAGTTCATTGAGTACTCTCAAGTACTCCTTGCCTCCTTGGTATGACTCATCGTAAAAGTCGTCGAAGTTGGAAATCTTGGCAAATATGACGCCGACGTCCTTGTGATTCTCGCAGTAATGACGTTTGTGTTTCAACTGGTCAGCCACGTGCTCGGGGACGATGTTGTGCAACAGCCAATCAGCTTGCTCCTTCTCTTTCAGAATCTTCTGTCTATCCTTCGCTACCTAGTCGTGAAGTGGAATTGATGGAAAGTAAGTTTATGGGTTGAGGAAGTTCTCCAAATGATTGTGTGCAAATCAACACAAATTCCAGTATATACTTGCATTCCATATCTTCACTGGATACATGATGTATGATTAAATGAGTTGCTGACTGACTGAGTGAGTGAGTGGGTGAGTTAACCATCAACCACGTGAATGAGTGAAAGAATGAGTGAAAGAATGAGTGAGTGAATGAATGAATGAATGAATGAATGAACGGATGAGTAAAATAAAGAGTAAAATATAATAATAATAATAATAATAAAACAAAAACTTAACTAAGTCAATTTCCCTCTCACAGCATAGCAAGCACGTCACGAGAAACATTCGTCACAATAAAGAGCAAACCATTAACGCTAACAAACGACTTTATTACGAGATGATCTTCATAAACATAAACATGAACAAGAACACAAACACAATGACGCGTGCGTGCACAAACACAGACAAACAAACCTGGACGTCTCCATGGTAACACAGTCTGTAGCCAACTTCGACGTCGTAGTTGATGAAAGCAATCAAGAGAAGAAGAAGAAGAACGACCAAGATCATCTCGAATGCCAAAGCAGGAGGTCTGTTCATCCACGCGAAGAGACTCTGAGTGAAAATCATGCTCTTGGCTCTCGAGGTTGTTCTGACGATCCAAGAAGTTTCCATCAGATCCCAAGACTCTGATAGAGGAGAAATTCCATCGTTTGAATCAACGTTGCAGACAGAGACGTGAACAAGAATGAGAAGGACGACTCCGACTATGCTGGCAACCAGGAACTTGAACCAGGAGCTCAGCAAGGTAAAGTTGCAAAAGTGCAGCAGAGAAACTACGACGGCCATGCAGAAGAAGAGCTCTGAAAGGTCATAAGCAGCAGGTGGAGGAGGTGGAGTGACAGGAAAGAATGAAGAAAGATTGGCGGTCGTAGAAGTCAGGAAAGCAGCCGAAGCGGATGAGATGGCTTCTGTAGAAGATGTCGTCGTATCAGACATTATATCGTAATCTTTTGTTCTCATGTCGCAAGAAAAAGCCGAATAAACGACAACAGCAGGCAGAGCAGCCACGAGAATGTGAACGACATGCCTCGGATACCATCCCAAGAATGCCCTGTTCAGTACTTTCAGGAATCCTGCACCACAGCATTTGTTAGGATAGGATTCGAGAACTGCACAGATCAAGAACAACAGTTGGATGGCAAGAGCCAGAGAGAGGACCACCCAGAATACGACTCCAACTTTGAGACAGATGATGCAAGCGAATGAAACCAGCAGAAAGAAAACCAGGGCCAACAGAAGATCAAAGAGGTTGGTAATGTGCGGCAGTGCCCTCGTTTTGTGGATCGGCTCGTCACAGGAGGGAGGAGATGGCTTGACTGTGAGGTCGTCGAGACAGTGCCTGCGATACTTCATCTCGAGATCGGAATCGGTGTAGTTGAGAGTACACCTGTTGATTGGCGGCCTGTACAGGTAGGTCTGCAGTTCAGTGCAAGATTCCATGCATTCAATCATGTCCGAGTCCGGTTGGTCTGGAGTCGAGGCGTCCAATGGGAGGAGGTGGGAGGAGATGGCTGCTGTGTCTGAGTGGGAGAAACGCATAAATTATGATAATCGAAAAATTAGTTATCAGAAAAAGATAATATGAAGAAGACCGAACAACAAAGTAGAAAATTCAGGATGGTAACTTACCACTAAGATCTTTGTTGTTTGATGAACTCGGCAACAAATGTGCAGACAGGTTTTTCTTTTCCTGAAAGTTAACATTACTAATTATTATAAATTTATTAAATTAAATATAGATAATATAACATATTAAAGTATTGCATTTTATCTACTACAACACAGTTTTTATTATTTGCAATATATTTCATAATTATATGCAATATATTATTCCTATTAGATTCTCAACCATCTTACATACCACCAGAACTTTGTCACACTAAAATAACAATTTAACAATAAATAGAATTCATAGAAGAAATTCAAATTCAAATTAAAATGCACAACTTTCCACTACAAATCAAATTAGTTGGCTAACAAGAGCACCAGTATCAGCACAACCACCACCACCACCACCACCACCATCATCATCATCATCAGCAGCAGCAGCAGCAGCGGAAAGAGGATGAAGAGACAGGAAATACCAAAAAAAGATGACAGAATTAATTGAAAGCTTCCATCTCTACTACATCTCCATCTGTGTGAATGTAATGAACACATCCACACGAAGTTTGAAATTCAATGAAATTAATAAGAAAACAAGAAGTTTTGTGATATTGTTTTATTGCAATATACAATCCAACTCAATTCAACCACCCACCACCCACCTCTCTCTCTCTCTCTCTCTCTCTCTCTCTCTCTCACACACACACACACACTCACGCTCACGCACACGCACACGCACTATTCTTCCTTCCATTCCATCACTCACACCCAATATTTGACCACCCACGTGATCTACTCACACGTTCATCTAGATCGTTTGAGAGATCAGTTGATTCTGTCTTTTGCGTGTCCAAGTTGGTCTTGGGTACTTGCAGGTCAGCATCAGGGACGAATGGAATAACATGAGACTTGCGCTCAACTATGAACCAGGTGTCAATGCCTGGAATAAGAATAGTAGTAGTAATTCATATGTCATGTGATTTAATAAACTGCATATAAACCAAAACAATTCTACACACTGATAATGCATTAAATATATAAATAAATAAATGAATAGAAATCAAAAAATAAACTTAGAAGATTGCACAGAACATTCCAAGTACCAATCTAAAACAGTCATTTGCACATTGAACAAACTCGATCAATTTCCATACAAAACAACAACTCTGCTGGAAAAAAAACTCAACAACCAAATTACAAATTACATTAAAAATCTGTTAAGAAAACATTTCCATGAGAATATTCCACAACACAAGAATAATATGTGGATGGAACAGTAGTGGGGGGGTTGAAGAGCCATTATAGAAGAAGTGTGTGTGTGTGTGTGATCTGTGGATGGCAAACTGAATTGGAGGTGGCTAAAAAAAGAACCTCCCGCTTTACAGGCCACTAACAGAACACAGCCGACAACATATCAACACAGATAGAGAACACCGCACATCAGCTGATTTATAGCACGATGTTGTTAGCATTTGAAAGCACTAATGCTGTGTTTTGTAACAACAATATGCCACGACTGGCCATATATTATATTATATTATTCTTGTATAAAAAACCGAAATATTGGACAGGACACATTATAGAATTAAAAATAACTCTTTGGAACAGTCTTTTTTTGCGATAATTTGTTTTAATTGTTACTACTTAATGAAGTTCAATGACTTATTATTTGGATTAACATTTAATTAAGGGGTAATGCAATTCCAAAAGTTATGAAAGGTAAGACAAACAATGATCAAAAAGAAAAAGATGAAGAAGAGAATAAATTATGAGAAATCAATTAAAAACAAATAAACATAAAGTCAAGAAAGAACTTCTCATGAAAAACTTCCATTAACGACGAACAACATTTTTTTAAATCATAATTAAAAAAGAAAATTGAAAGCAACATCTTTTGTAGGGAATTTCTGAGAATGAACTCACTGGATTCCTTGGCAACGTGTTGTACGATGTACTGCTGCGTTCCTGAGTCGTAGCATTCAATCAGAGTCTTGTGACCACGAATATCTTCATAGATGGAAAATTAAAAATGATTTTTAAATAAAATATTATTATTATCATTATTATTATTATCATTATTGTATTATAAAGCAAATGTATGAGAATTTTATATAAATAAACGTGTTTAATATTTATAAAGTAGTGAGTGATTCGTCATCTCGCCCCAAATTACGTTATTACAATTTGGAATACAAATTAGAACTACTCAGAAATGTACAAAGAAGGCTGGTAAATCTGATTAGGAAAGGAGAACAGAATATGGAAGTAAAATTTAAAAACCAGCTAATATAGGCAGGCAATTGGCAATGGGTATTTGTCAGGGACGTGTTGATCTAGTATTCTTTAAAAGGATTCAGATAAGGCGAAAACTTTATAAAACACACTGATGATTGATTGTGGATGTAGAATGTAGATGCTGGATGTTGATGGTGGATGTTCATTGGATGTTGATGATGGATGTTCATCATGGAGATGACATTAATAAATTTGGATGAAGGATGTGAAAGATTGATGAATCGAGTCAGTAAATAATTGGAGTAGACTCAATAAGCAACCGGCTAGAGATTCAAGTATATATCAAAGGTGGACATTGGATGGATTGGTTTGGGCTGGGCTGGGTCTAATTTTGTTGAAACATGCGTGGGCTGGGTTGGGTTGAAATTAAATTTAAAAAACCATTTTAACTGTGGCTTGGGTTGGTTTGAAATAAAATTTTTAAAAAAATATTTAAAAAACCATTTTAAATGTGGCCGGGTTGGGTTGGAAAATTTAACTTTTTAGGTGGGTCGGGATGGGTTGAGTGAGTGGTGGGTTGGGTCGCCAAAAATGGACTCATGTCCACATCTTTTCCATATTACGTCTGAATTTGAATATAAATAGAGTGCAGCTCTCGGTTCATTTTAAAAACCCAGTGACAAATGTGGTTTAAAATAAACTAAGCCAGGGAGGCTTATTCTTTCAACTTGGAGAGACAGAGATGGAATGAACAACGAGAAAATAAATAATTGTTTCTCATATTCAGTATGCACAACAATGTTTGCGTCACACACACACACACACACACACACATTCAGACCTACTACACACACATATACACACACACACACACGTGCGTCTGAGACAACAGCTGTGCAGATCAATACGTCCCGGCAAAGAAGAAAAACAATAAACCCGGGAGAAGCAAGGAGAAGAAAGAAGGCGAAAGAGTTAAAACCGTTTATTTGGCCATTATAAGAAACTGACTGCTGCTGCAGCAAGATAACAGGCGGAAAAAGAGGAACGTGGCAAAAATAGAAACTCAGAAAGTATATTAAGAGAGCACACACATCAGGTGGTAGGTAGATAGATAGGTAGGTGATGATGATAACATGATAACATGGGAATTTCCAACAACCTCTTATCAGCTGGAAACAAATGATCTCATATTATTATTTCTTTCAAGTATTTCCAACGAATTGTTTATTTGTTATGAGAGAGACAGAAAGATACATTGAAGGAAATAAATAAAGAAAAACAAGTATAGCAGTAAATTATTTAAACGCAAGCTTTTTAAAAAAAATGTTTTTATAGTTAGTAAATAATGTGTTGTCATGCATTTTAAATTTATGCTTAAATGTTTCAGATCTCCTTAGCTAAGCGAGAAGTTGATTAAAAACTGATTACACACTCCGTCTAAACAGACATCAGACCAGTGAAGCTAATTAATCTAATTAATAGGTTGTAAATGAAAAGAAAGATAAACTGCTTGTTACACACTTTTACTTAACTTGACTTCTCTGTCTGTCGATCTGTAGTCAAAATTTGCAATCGATTTTAAACTAACTTCCCGATGAGCTAGAGACTTAAAAATTTAAACATACCTCCGAACTGATTAACAATGCATTCTATCAAATTTTTGGATCGATTGGACAAAATTTAATTAAATAATTATCTGTGATATTTTCGTCGAACTATTTATTGTCTATGCTAATGTTTGTTGTTTGTGTAGTAAAAATAGAAAATTGTGTTTTTAAAAAACTTTGTTTTTGCTTCACTTGTTTTTCATTTATTGAGTAACAGATTTTCTACAACAGAACATCTCCATATATTATAAATCAATATATACAACAAGCTCTACATATATTGATATTATATTGTTATATAAATAATATGAAAAACATTTTTAAAGACCACATAAGTCTTATGCACTAAAAAGAATAAAACAATTATTTCAATGGCCATATTATATAAAAAATAAAAACGACAAAGAAATTCTGAATTTAACTTCGACAAAATGCACATTTGTACAGTGTACATTACTGAGCATGCTAACTTTAAGATGATGATATAAGCTAACGATGAAAGCAATGATGATTATATTGATAATAGTTACTATTATTAATGTCATTATGACCAAATAATGACGAATGCAGGCAACAACACAACAACAACACAACACAACAACAACAACAACAACAACACAACAACAACAACACAACAGCAACAGCAACAACACAACACAACAACAACAACACACCTGGTACACTTTCCCCCTTTTCAACGACGTAATCTTCCTCGACGAATTTATAAGTATGGTCAGATATGTGCACGCATCCAGGTCTTCCTTCTGATTCCATCATGTTAGCTATGGTGACGTCATGCGACCAGACGTCGAATTTGAACCTCCTGGTGCCGACCAGTCCGCACAGGACTGTACCGGTGTGCACCCCCACTCTCATGTTCACTTCCTCCTTGTGGTCTTCATCGAACTGTACATTTTAAATACATATATATATATATATATATTCATCGCTAACTAACTTGGAAATACATTCATTCATAGAAAACTAAATTATTATTTTCAAAGAGTTGGTTGATGATAACATATGAAGTACAACTTCATACTACTAACATGCAAGAATATATACTCTAATAGGCTGAATTATTATAATTTTTCTAATGATTTATTGAACACTTCTGACCTGCATAAGCAGTTCCGGAGGTGGACATGGGGTGGATTGGGTTCACCTGCGTGGGTTGGGTTGAAATAAAATAAAAAAATTTTTTTAATTTAAACTGGATTGGGTTAGAAAAGTTAACTATTCGGGTGGGTTGGGTTGGATTTGGTTGAGTAAGTATATAGGGTGCCAAAAATGGACCCATGTCCACCCCTGAACAGTTCAACGTGGCATGTTTTTACATTGTATGTGCCAGTAATGATGATGATTATTGATACTCCGACTATATTAACAAATAGCATCACTGTTCATGTCCAGCATTCGTCATAAATATAATCATATTTGCAATATAAGTTTACTAGAAACTTAAAAATAATATTTAAGTGTAAAAATACAAGTTTTCAAACCAAACTTATTTGCTTCGTTTGGAAGATGAAAGCGTTGGGCGTCAGTTGAATATATATATATAGATTACAGATTATAGCTGTTGCACCCAACGCTTTTCTCTTCCGAACGAAGTAAAAAATTAGCAGCAGCCGATGCGGCGTTGCTGTCAGAAGAAAACAGCAACAAAGAAGATGAAAATGAGAGTGTGTCTGGCAGTGGTTTGCATGAGTGTGGTCTGGATGGCAAGGCTGTTGAGAGCCTGGTTCTGAAACAGCGCGTTGCTGGTGAAGAAAATGACGTGGGTTGCTGTGGCGAAACCCAGTTTGAACTGGAGTCCACCAGCTGTGTCTCAGAACATGTGTCAGATGAAAGTATAATCTCATACGTAATAGAAATAACATAAAATAACATCAATAATGTATTTATTTATATATTAAGTTTCGATTCTTCAAGCAAAAAGGCACCAGAAAAATGTCATTTGTGGAGTTATTACTCACACCGGAGTGGTAAAGCATTTTCAAATGATGAGATAATTTATGGCACGCACCTGCATTATTAAAGCTCTCTCGTCCAGCACAACCCCGCCCCCTCCCTCCGCCTAATACATGAAGAACAATCCAGATGTTTTGGAACTGAGCTTACCTGTTCATCTGCGCGCATTCACTCATCTCCTAAGCCAACAATTATAAATTCACTTAATTCATCATCTTGTTATTTGTTATCCAACGATAACCATTCATTCAACTACAACAACCATTCTTTCATTCACCTGGTAATCCAGCAATAAGTTCAATCTTTTATTTATTATCTAGGAAGAATTCACTGAAGCGTATGATAATTATAATTACAATCAATCCTTGTTTACAACGTACTAATGTCACAACAATACTATTGTTATTATTATTATTATTATTATTATTATTATTGTTGCTATTATTATTATTATTATTATTGTTATTATTATTATTATTATTATTATTATTATTATTATTAATCATACAACATGGACTCCTTAATTAAAATTATAGTTTTAATTAAGGAGCCCGTGTTATGCCACCACCACCACCACCATTACCACTATTTCTACTACTACTACTACTACTACTACTACTACTACTACTACTACTACTACTACTACTACTACTTCTGCTGCTACTATTTATTACTATTAATATTACAGCTAATACTACCACTACAGTTGGCACAGAAAAGACGTACGTGAAGCAATTGATTAGCTGGTAAACAGACATTGATTTGTTATAAATCCGATGATTGAATGGATCTTGCATAGAGGTACGTAATTAGTCTAAAATCATAGCAATCACCACCACCAGCATCATCATCATCATCACCACCATAACAATCGCAATCAAATACAATACGCATAGTTTCATCTTTGAAGCAGAAAATTCAGGTAAGGGAAAGTTATATCTTTATTACCAAGCACAGGTGAATGTGTTTATAATAATAATTAGAATACCAATAACAACAATAATAATCCTTGTAGTTATTATTAATATTATTATTATTATTATTATTATTATTATTATTATTATTATTATTATAACACCGTATAAATGAATATAGGGAGTCTGCAGCATGATGAAACGTGAAATAGGACATAACAGAATCCTATGAAGCTCTCATAAACTAACTCTGACACAGACAAACACAGCCCGTACAAAATTTTACAAATACAAGAACTCGTTTATTATCAATTCTATTTTTCTTTTAATTGATTTGCTTATTAAAGTCGACTAGCTGATCTCAAGTAGAGTACAAATCTGTACAAAAAGGACAACAAAACACAAGAACACAACTAACAAACACCAACAAAGCCAACTTTCTCTTATATCCTCATTCATGTACTACAAGCAGAATCTCACCTATCAATTGCTCGGGTTAGTGCCTACTGATCCCAGGACAACTGATCCCAGTACAACTGATCCCAGTACAACTGATCCCAGGACAACTGATCCCAGTACAACTGATCCCACGGAAAACTGATTCCACGGAAAACTGATTCCAGGACAACTGATCCCATAGATATCTGATCCCATAGGCAACTCATTTTTTGACGACAATGGTGGTGGTGATAATGATACTGGCTACTCCAGTAAAATTAATCAGTGTGTAATATTTATTATTTATTGTCACTTACTCCAGGACATTAATGGAGCAGTCTTTAAACGATCACATCACTAAGTAGTTTTTGTTTGTTGGCCAGATGTTTAACTTATAGGAATTTTTCATAGTTCAACTTGCGTCCGTTCCGCTGAAAGTTACTAAATAAAGCCATGAGAATTAAAACGACAGTTATTAAAAGTAAAGTAAAGTAAATAAGACGAAAGACTTCTTGTCTATCTATCTTCGGTTTCTATCATTCATTCTTTCTCTTTCCACAACCTATCGATATTGTTTTTAAATTCATTCACACTCTTTGACAACACCAAACTGTTTGCACGATACACAGCCAAAATGAAAGTGACAAGTTCGTATTACTTTTCATCATTTCACTCCTTTCTGCGTGAAGTTCATATAGAGAAATGGAACCGTGCCAATCCAAGAATAATAGAGTGTTAGCTCATTTCAGAAGTTTTTTTTCTTCATTTCATTATACACTATATCATCGAAGATATAAATTCATGAAGACACTCCAACATGAATTCTTATCGGTTTATTTGGGAGATCATGACTAAGACCATCACTACATACATACATACATACATACATACATACATACATACATACATACATACATACATACATACATACATAGGTACATACAAACAGAAATCGGAAATTATGTATGTTAATATCAGTTTATTGATTGCAGAAGCAGTGAAATATAAAATGATGCAGATATGGGATCAGTTGTCTATGGGATCAGTTGTCCGTGGGATCAGTTGCGATGATCTCCAATTGCTCACCCGTTTAATGGATGAGATTTTTCAAAAACTGTGGGTTTATTGTTTATCTATGCAATTATGAAGACATCTACTTTTAAGAGGTTCCCAGTATAAAGTGGCTTATTTTAAGAAAAAATATATTTTTATTTTGCTTAGTAGGAAAACTTCAATTATTGGGAAGACCAATTTTAAAGTAATTGGAGAGTTACTAATTATTTAGTTAAATAATAAATAAAAACATTATACTTAAGTGATAAGAAAGACCAAATTGTGGTGATACATGATACACTAGTACGGACAACACCACAACCAGGGTGATAACTGAATTAATTTAAATCCATTGAATTTAAAGTGCTTCATAAGCCTGGTGGATGACTCTATCAGGAGCCGTCTTCATTTATTAAAAGTGAATTTTAATATTAATACAACTGTACAATTGGTTAAACAGCTTTTAAATAGACAAGAATTATACCGCGACATTGGATGTAGAGATTGTATAGTAGTGTACAAAATGTCTGCAAAAAGTGTATTAAAAGAAAGAAGGATGTTGCATTCATTAGGAAACCGACTGATTCCTGTTTAAGCAAACTGCACAAGTGTGGAACACTTGAACAGTGATATGTGTACATTAGTGTGCATCGATTGTCAATTGACAAATATAAACAGGCAGACACAAACAAGCAAATAATACATTCCAAGCACATACACACCAAAGAAAATAGGAAGGAAATGAGAATAAACCGAAAATAAAATTACTTTTCTTTATAAGAAAAACAGAAATATATCCTATAAACATATGCGTAGAGTTCTGCGGGAGAGATGAGGGTCAGTTCCCCCCTTGAACAAAATCTTGTCCTCCCCATAGAAAACTAAAAATCGACAAATTTTATGAAAAATAGCTACGACTATCCCCCACGCCATCAGTTATTTTTAATAGAAAAGTTGAATACACTTAGAAGAAAATATCATTTTTTTTTACTTCCCCTTTCTCTGGGAAAATAGCAACCATACACATGCTGATGTCCATAAAGCAGACTGTACACTGTCTCAGCTTGTCACAACCACACATTTATTGCTTTGTAATTGTCACACATTTTACAACGTTTTTATTAGGTCACAAAGTTGTTTGTGTGTTTGAGATCTTTGGCAAACCACTCTCAAAAAATATCCAAAAATATAACAAAAATATCCAAAAAACATATCCAAAAATCCTAACTGTAAGTACTCTCTGAGAGAAGTTATTTATAGTTTTATTATATAAAATCATATTTCGCTTTGTGAGGTGAGTGATGCTTTCGTTTGCACGTAACTTATTTATTAGTTGGTGCCGGATTGTCAGACTTGGTTTATATTCTATAAACATTAATCTATAACATATCTATATTAAATATCCATGTATTTATTCCAAAAGCTCAAATTCGTATAAAATATCACCCATCAAAAACATAAAAGTAGAAAATAATTAATTAATAATAAAAAGTATAAAATAATATTCCTTTAATTCATATACAACGAATAACGTTGAGGTCACATTATAGGCTACGGCTACAACATCAACAACTTAAATAAAACAAATGGTTATAAAAAATAATGCGCTCGCAACGTTTTCTGTTGTATATGAATTATAGGAATATTATTTTATACTTTTTAGGGCGCAAGAAAAACGTTGTTTTTTAAAAATGTATTTTTTTATTAATTACTTTTTGTAATTATGTGACAAATAGAAACAGAAAGTGAAGAAATGTATTTTTTTATTAATTACTTTTTGTAATTATGTGACAAATAGAAACAGAAAGTGAAGATAAGTAGGTGATAAATATAACTTCCAGCTAATAAAAATACAAATATACATATGATGTTCTTTCAAAAATCACTCAGCCTTTCATTCTGGACCTTGTCAAACCAATGATCCACTGGAAAATAGGAAAATAAAACAGAGAGTATAAAGCAAAAGGGAGATAAAATGTTCTACCTCAGAGAGGGAATTGATTTACACTAGGAAAATAAGATCAAATGCAAAATATTTAATGGGGGGCATGTCATGTGATATAAATCACCCACCCACTCACCATTCAGTCATTCACCCTCATTGAAAGAAAACCATATACAATTCCATCATCTCAAGTACCTGATCATTTTCTTCGGTATCATTCATTCAATGTCTACTTAACATCGCCCTTGATAACTCAGAAAAAATACAAATAAACCTTATAATTACAGAACTTTATACGGGTTCATTCACACTATAGTTATAGTGTAGTACAGTAGACTGTCTGTCAACTCAACAACAATATAACCTGCGAGTGACAGAAAATATAAAGAACCGTACAAATCAACCCCAATCGAACAAACGATGTCAAATAAAAATAGAAAAGAATGTAGAAAAATTATGTGCATGCAAATTAACACTTGTGAAGTTTATCTTATAATTATTTATTTATGAAAAAATATAGTTTTAAAATTATTTATTGGACATAAAAACTAGAAATATTACAGCAGATGGAGAAAGAAAAAAAGTTTCCTTCCAGTTGATTTGGTACTGTCAGCAAAATTACATACAATCACACTTTATGTGGCACATCAACTGTAGATAATTTCCTTGATTATTATCATCATCATCACCAGCATCATTATCATCAAATTATTATCTTTTATTTATTATTGTCCTAGCTATCAGATTTTTAGTTTATTTTCTGGTATCTATTATGTTTATTATGTTGATGTTGTAACGTTCCCAACACATATGTAATGTCACATGTTGTTAATACATCATATAATATATGTAATGTAATGCCACATGTTTTTAATCTATCACTTACAATATGTTGTGTAATATTGCATGTTGTTAAGCCACCAAATACGATATGTAATGTATTGTCATATTTTGTTATTCCAACAGTTACAACATGCAATGTTGCTAATTCAAAACATACAATTTGTAATGTCACATGCTATTATTCCAACACTTACAATTTGAACTGAAAATAAGACCCAATTATTAAATACATGCACATCAAAAATGTCAAATACAAACAGTCATGTACATTGACAGGACAACACTGTAAATAAAATAAATATACATTTCTAACAATAATGTGGGAAACATAATTGTTTAAGGACATCACTAAACAAAGAAGCTTATTGTACATCATAACATAAATATAAAAAAAAACTAAAAACTTTGACATTTTGAACCAATTGACCTGACAGTGTATCAAGTGAATTTGCAAAGTTGCAAAGAAAACTTGTTGAGATCTAAGTGAATCCCAAAGTGATATAAAAATAAAAGAAATAACAAAGCTTCCGCTCAATACTGAGTTTTTTTCAAGGATGAGACAAAAGAGCATAGATAGCAACAAAATAAAAACCCAAGGAGAAAAAATATACACAAAAAAATTACCGATGAGAAAAGAAAATCGCGTAAAGAGAAGTAACAAAAACATTATTTCAATTCTTTCAACTTATTTTTGGAAGCGATGCTGCTAAAACAGCCTTCTCAAGGGATACGAAATAAATCCAGGCGCAGAAGCAGAAAAAAATGAACAAATTCAAACCTTGAAAACAAAAATATTCTGCTTATAAATAAGATGACAAATGTGAGTGTATTTAAACAATCTTTAGTTGTAAACTATTGATCATTTATTTCTTTGGTATAAATTTACTGCTGTATGATGTGTAGCAGGAATGGGATACACCTACAAAGCTCATCAACAACACAAGAATTGTTTATATATATATTTAGGGGTTAGCTATCTCCTAAATGGAATGTGGGACTCTACTGTATATACTGTATTCTCCAAAGCCATTCAATAGTAACTAACAATGACAACTAAGAACAAAACCGAGCTCTAAAAAACAACAAGGGATGAAAAAGAGGTCAATCATACGAAAGTGATAAGTCAAAATAATTGATGATGCATGAAAATCTGATAAAAAAAAGACAGATGAAGAAACATTATATGATCTGGGCTGCCAAAACTGTTATTGATGATAAATATATTATATTACCCGCTAAATTCTTTTCTTTTAAGCAAAAATTGAAAATTGAAAGTTAGATTGAAAATTGTAACCCAATTTCTATTAATTTTCTTTTCACAAACTTACAAATCTCTTTTAATCCCCCCCCAGACTTCCTGTCATCCAATCAAGCTGAAACTTGGAATACAGCCTCGCTCCTCTTGGCATTCTAATAAATATTGAGAAAAAAAATGTATTTCACTTTAAATAATTGTTTTATATATGTTCTATGAATCAAATCTAAAATATAAGAGATTTGCGAAAAAAAACTTGTTTTCTAGGTTTTATTTAATTTTATTCACTCCAGGATCAAAACAAAATAAACCCATTGAAGAAATTTAAAGAAACTCTATTGCAGGTTTACCGGCCATTTTCGGTAATATCCATCATAAGAACCCTATAAATTAAGTGATAAACTTTAGGATTTAAAGAGGTAATGATGTTGATATTTGACAATATCAGGTGGAAGTTAATTCCATGGTTTTATCACACAGTTGGTGAAAAACTGCTAACTTTTCTGAGAGCCACACCCAGCCCTTGCTGACTTTGGCATGGTCTATTTTAATAAACTTAGTGAATTTTTCTGCACACACAAATAAGATTTTCTAAAAAAAAATATTGTTCAATGAAGGAAATGATAATTATCTAGAACAATAATTTTATGACAATTATTATAAATCAAGTTTTCAGCTCAAGAAATATACATGAAGCAATCAGTGGCGGATTGACCATGGCGCAAGTGGCGCACCTGCGCCAGGGCCTCCGAGCTTGAGGTGCCTCACAATTTTACAATGAAAAAATTATTATGCAAGTGTAATATTCCAAAAACTACATTGTGGACGATTATTGCTAAATTCGTGAGCTCAAGTGTGTCACAATTTGAAAGCTACTGAAGGATCATGCGCTGTTTTAAAGCGGTTGAGTGAAACTCGGTCTGCACGAGCTGAACAGTTTGATCTCAAACTACCGTGTGTACATTGAATTTTTGCAGCAGATTGCTGGAGATCCTTTGCAGAATAAGGCTACTCAAGCTGGAAACAGGCTTTCTGACAGCATTTTGGAACTGTGTTCGGAAGAGAACAAACATGACCAGTAAGGCTTCTCCAATTCAAAAAAGCTGATCTGGGATCTACCGTGAGTTTTCTCCAGTCTCTGTTTGAGTTTGTCAGAATGTTACCTAAACAAACAAGTTTGATGAGTTTGTTGAACTAGGAAAAAACTATCTGAAACTATACAGTTCACTGAGAAACGAAAAAAATACTTCCGACGAACAGCAGATGACCTAAGTGCTGAAGGTGTCACTTTGTTCTGCTTTAAAGCATTAAGAATATATATTTTCCTGGGGATTATTGACTCCCTATTTTTACCTGGACAAGCGAATTAAAGTCTCTGCAAAGGTGGACAAGCTGTTCTCGTTCTTGCGGCACACTGATGTGGAAGCACAAGTTTTTCTCAATGGTGTGGTTGATTTCTACTCACGAAATTTGGAGGGTCTGGGCCTAGTTGAAAATGAATAGTTCCAGTGAAGATCACTGCATAATATTACTTAAGAATATCAAGCTTACTTTCTGCTTACTTCCCGAGATGCTGAAATTGATGCTCCAGAATGATTTCAGTACAGCCTTTCCGAACACCTACATTCTTCTTCGTCATTACTTGACACTGCCTGTGACAAACTGTGCCGGTGAGCGATCTTTCAGCCACCTCAAACACACCAAATCTGCTCTAAGGTTAACACAGACTTGAGAGAGACTAAACAACCTATCTCTCTTGAACAATGAATGTGATATACTTCAGGAGTTGGATATTTTTGCAGTTATTGACACGTTCGGGTAGCTAAATGTAGAAAGAGATCATCGTGAATTGTGACTGTTGACTCTGTTGAGGTGTTTGTTATAAACAGACGGTCGTAAGAAGACCATCTGTAAATCACACTGTACAGTTGTACTTGTACAGTATTCAGTAATCTGTAGGCCTATGTTTATGTTGTACTTACTCGAGAGTTTATAATTGAGAAATTTCAACTGTGTAATTATTTAATACATTTCATTTGGCTTTGAATTGAAACATTAAAGCCATAATTTGTAAATTTTATAATGTAGAGGGGCCTCATTTTTCTCAGTGCGCCAGGGCCTCCATAAGTGTTAATCCGGCCCTGGAAGCAATAATGGTTAATCCAGACAAACTAGCTGCACTTGATGCAGAAATAGCCAGTATGTGTACAAATTTATTCTGATTCAAATTTGCTGAACAAATATTTTTGTGGTGATTTTTAAACATTAAAAATGCATGCCTAGGCATTTAATGGTACAGTGTTGCAAATCTCGTAATTATATAATTTTTTAGAAAAAATAGGGTAACTATCATCATTAGGTATCTTTTTAAAAAGAAATATATACATTCATACATTTTACATACATGAAAGCTCGAACCAGGCTGTTCTGACCTGTGTTGGGTAGTTTTGGTACTCTTTATAATACGACCAGACCCAGCCAGACCCACCGGACCGTGTTGGGCTTTATTTTAAACCAAGAAAAATAATAAATCTTGTTATGCTAAAAGAAATTGATATAAACTTAACAGTCGTGATAATATATTGTATTGCACGGTATGAAATGCTTTCTTTTTTATGTAAAAAAATCCCAGAACAAATGCACTAGAGGAACTGCCACAGGCAATTTCAACTCTTTGACAAATTGATGAGAAATTAGTTTGATATGTCTTACAACAAGTTGTAATTAATATCTTCAACTGCCACTCATTCATGCTGTATAGTCATTACTCATCCGTAAAAGAAGATAAGAGTACTCATTGAACATGGGTGCAGTTATCTGTAAAACTCTGTAAGAAATGAATATAAATATGCTGGGAAGGATGTAAAGTGAAGTTTTGAAAGCATTAGTGAACGGAGAAATGTCAAAGAACAGTGAAATACAACCAGCAAGCTAAAAGGAATACTTTCTCAGAGACATTAAGATTTAAATGCAGTAAGTAAGTAATGCAGTAAGTAGTTCTGGATGTCTAAAAATAGATATATCTACAATAAAAAATTTTATTCAATGCAAACTCATAGATGTGCTTCACCTGATCCAGGTTTGTGAAAAATATCTGCTGAGCATTTATTGCAGGAGTAGTGGAAATTTATAAAAACTGACTTCTGTGACTTTCAAAATGTAAAAATACACCTGCAAACCTGGTGGGAACATACATTAAAAATATAAAAAATATCTGTTTTTGAGCTACATGTGAAAAAAACAAATTAAAACCAAGTAGAGATTTCATAAAATGATGATACAGACCTTAAGTATGCAAACAATGTCATTATATATATATATATATATATATATATATATATATATATATATATATATATATATACCAATGTTTATAAATATTAATTTGTTATTTATTAACGAATAAATAACAATAATATCATAACAAATATTCACTTGCAAATAATACTATTAATTATAATGATATCAATAAAACTAATAAAATATTTCTATTAGCAGAATAAATTCGAGCACGTCTATGACCAGAGATCTTCTCTAATGCATGTTTAATGAAGATCTGGTCAAGGAGATTAAAAGATTAGAAACTGAAATAAAATACATAAAACAAGAATTCAAACATCGCTAATGTTATTTCAACTACAGAATGCAACAAATAAAAGTACTTAGAATCATTTAATATACTTAAGTTTTTTTTTAAACATTGTTCACAAATTTTTAATTTCTAATAAAGAACTAGAAACTGAAATTGGTGCATATTTTTATTTCTCATTTCAGTGGAGTTATTGTTATTGATGTAACTCGTAAAAACTGCATCACGGATGACATTTTTTATTCCTGTAAAGAAATGTCATGCAATAACTGTCACTGTGCTCTTTGACAATCTGCATTTAACATCACAAGTTAACACCATTGAATAGGCAAAACATATACCGTATATACTCGGGTATAAGTCGATCCAAGTATAAGTCGAAGTGTACTTTTTGAGGTAAAATAGCTTCCAAAATCGACGGCTCGAAGCCAAAAAAAATAATATAATAAAAAAAAATTAATGAAATAAATCTGGATCCCCGTCATCAGAATCACCATACAGTTAGTCGTGTTGTTCCGGTGTAATTTTCATATCAGCTGTGTATTCGCCACCATCTTCACTGTCGCTTACAGTTACTGATTTGTCGTCATCTTGGAATAGTAAGTCATCTTCAGTTCCGTCCATGGCATTGGCTATATCGCATTTTAAGAAACATTTCTTCACAAAATTAATAAAACCATTGATAAATAATTTAGGGAAATGTGTCTCTTCTTTACAAAATAATGTAAAAACAATAAAAACGTTTAGCTAAATATAGAGTTTAATTATTAAGGCCATTTTATTTAAATGGCCAGCTTCAAAAATCTTTGGTATATTCAGTGTCTCGTGAATAAGTCGAAGTCATTTTTTGGAATCCTAAAAGAGGTATAAATTTCTCGACTTATACCTGAGTATATACGGTACACTATATACATGTCACTAAATGTTGACATAGAAATGTTTTAACAAATGAACTGAGAAAAACTGAGCTTCAGACCGTATCAGTTAAAAATGGTAACTTAATTAAATCTATATGATTATTTTTCGATAAATTGGTCACTGACTTGTTTGTAACTGCATGTCAATGTGAGTCAATATGTGTATGTGTATGTGTACATGACAACTGCATACAAATGTAAATGGTAAAGCAAGCATACTAACAAGCAAACCGTAAGAATCAAGGTTATTTTCATAAATCCTTTGCATTTCAGAACTCACCAGCATTTCATTTAATGCAAATTTTTCTTTTAAAATATTTTTTTTTTAATTATAAATGTAACTAATTATATAATTATCTTTGATTAGCTGTTTTTTCTAAACATAGATAATTGATAATTAATTTTATAATAGAATGAATTGTCATGAGGATTGAGCATATATTTCAAATTTCAGCTCAATTAGATGATGGGAAGTTTGTTAATTTTATAATAGAATGCATTGTCATGAGGATTGAGCATATATTTCAAATTTCAGCTCAATTGGATGATGGGAAGTTTGTTAATTTTCACTATCAACGTTTGCAAACAATCAAGCGAGATGGTGAAATTAATATAAGGGATTATTTGAAAACCATAAACACATGAACACACACACACATGTTTATATAGCAAAAGAAAATTATTTCATTTTCAACACAGAGAGCAGAGCATAAAAAAAAAGCTCGAGACGAAACTGAAACTCCTTCCCAGACACAATAAAAAACAAAAAACCCCTAATTCACTCTCTATTCCTACTCTCTCATTCTCTCTCTTTTTCCTTTCTTTTTTTCTTTTTATATCCTCACCCTCGCCAGACAAGAGTACAAGAGTACTACGCCATGCACAACTCGTTTATTGATCAGCACAACTGCACAACTATCCATACAGGTACTCATCAAATAATGACCATGCCACTACGGTAATCACATGTGTATTAATCTTAGCAAGTCCATTTGTAGACAGGTGAAAAAAAATAAGACTACAAAAAAATTACTTGAAATATAAAAACATAAATATTAATGTCTGAAACTGTTTTATGAAGATGTACTTATAATGTTGATTTTAAAAAATTATTTTAAAAATTATATAATGAATTTATTAAATATAAGCACTCAGTGTAGATTTAAACCCCGCAAAAGTGCAGTAGACAGAAAAATATTGATAAGGATAAAAAAATTGGTGGAACTTTAATGTTCCTTTCTTAAAAAACTTTGAAGGAACTTTGCAAGAAAATATTTGTAAAAATTCTTTTCTATTTTTTTTAATCAACACAGAATCAACACGAACCTTAAAAATAAGGCAACAAAAAATTATAAATCAAGAAATTAGACAAAACAATTTTTATTGCAAGCTTGCATGAGTGAAAAAAACCCCAAGAAAAAACCATGGCTGAAAACATAATACAAATCCTGCAACCGACTGTTGGCGGATTTTACATAACAAATATAATGCATTAAATCTACTTTACATAACAAAATATAATGCATTAAATCTACATTACATAACTGGTCATCAATAAATAAGAAGATTAAAAAACGTCAGCTTCTATATCTATAATGAATGCTCATTCATTCAAAAATGTTAAAAAATAATTTAAAATTGAAAAAATCATAAGTAACCTGCTTGATGGCAATGCACATCGACAAGCCCATCTCTACGCAGCACCGAGCATGGTCGGACCTCGGCTCCGGACATCCAGACACGCAGTAGTAACAATCTCCGAGAGTGCTGATCTTCTCGCAGCCACACTTGCAGCAGATGTCATCGAATCTTCCAAACAAATCGCTCAAAAGACTGACCAGGTGCTCGGCCGATTTGTTCGAACTCATCTTTGTGAAACCTACGATGTCTGCAAACAATATGCTAACATTTTCCATTTTGGACATGTGGAAAGACCTGAAAGCAAATCCAGGGATCTTCTTGGAACTTTCATCTCCAACATCCCCTCCAGCATTTCCTTTTGTGTCTCTCGAACTCATGACTTCCTGGGCAACTTTAGGAGGCATAAGAGAGTGAATCATGTCTTGTTTGAACTGCTTCTCGCCTTGCAACTCTCTACGGGATTTGATCGATTGACCTACCTTGAGGAAGGTGCTCCTTTGGCGCACCTGAGAAATGATGAACAGATGGACACCAAGGAGATGGACGGCAGCATGGAGCAGAAATCGTCCCGCCACCAGACAGCAATCCGACATGGGAGTTAACACGGCAGAGAACATCTCAAAGACGATGGAGTACACCACTCCGATGATCATGCAGAAGTAAAGGGGCATGGGAATAAAAGTGTACATCAAAGTTATAATCTCAACACTGCCTATAAAAATTCCCATCAGAGAAATGTCAGCATCGTCTACAAATACATAATAAAGCAAACTTGATGCACACAGTGTTAAAGCCATGAGAACTGAAAGCAATAACCTTCTCTGGCTGTACAGCTTTGTGCAGGACAGTACAAAGACAAAAACAGTTATTAGAAACAAGACTAGAAGACCAACAAGAAAGTAGACCCAATACATCTTGTACTGGGGCTGGAAACCAATGTAAAGTGACCAGGCCAAGCACGAAAGGGCCACATAGCCAAGTGCATACTGGAAGATCCGTAGCATTTGTTGCATCGATATTTTTTGGTGGTATCTCTCTAAATGACTTGAATCAAACTGAGGATTCCAGAACGTTCTAGCAGATCTCTCAAACATAACCGGCAAGCAGGTTGATTTTTGTGGCTGCACAACAAGTAATGTGGCTTTTTCTGGAACTCCATTTGATGGTACTACTTTAACCTCTATCGTGCCAACTTCAATTGACTCTGAATTGGACGTCATCCTGAAGGAAGTTGGCTGCAAAAGATGTTACAATTTTGTCTTAGACAACAATATTACTATTGATAATACAACTTTAATTTGAAATTAAATCTAATGCAATAAAAAAAGATAACCTGGAATCGGTACTAATAACTATGATTATAATAGCAAATAAATTTATTTAGTTTTTAGTTAGAGTTTGTTACATATTTCTGTGTTAGTTGTAGTGATTATTATAGTTATAATAGTAGAATATAAATAGTAATAGTAGTTCTAGTGAATTAGTATTAAAATTAAAAAGTCGATCGTGAGACTGAATTCGCTGGCTTTTTAAAGAAGGCTTAAGCTTAATCTAATCTTTAATCAATTAATAATTAATACAACCAAACGACAGCTTGCATAAATAAAATAAATAAACTACGCTATGCGTCCTCATTTTCCATTTTCATTTATGATAAAAATAGAATAAAGAAGCAACGACTAAGACTAAATGTTTCGAGACTCGACGCGAAAAACGAGCCGGTGCGAGCGCCCCAACAGCAAAAATAACAGCATTTAAATATACATATCCATATATTATAACAGTATAGTATATACACGCTTCAGCTATGGCTAGAAGTGTTGACCATTTGACATTTTTTATATGCCAAAAAATGCAGCAGAAGTCTGGCACTTATAATATAATATAATATTATAATTCTATGAGCACAAAATAAATACCGTTTAAGCTACTCTGCGCCCAATACTTCGATTGTTAAATATTAGCCACTTGGCTAAAGTAATGAAATTTATGGAAATAATATTGATGCAGCTCAAACTTCTTCAAAAGTTTTTACAATATACATTTTTTTAAATTTTATAAATCGTTCACTTCTTACTGATAACCCAGGTCAACAACAAAAAACCTGTCTGAATGTTTTTAACTGATTCATTTATGTATTTTGTTGTGCTGAAAACGAAAAAACACTAAAAAAAATTCCAGAACGTCAGGTTTCTGGAGCAAAACACACTTGATTTTGCAAAAAAGTCGTTTTTAGGGGTATTTTGGAGTCATATACAAATTTGTCCAAAAACGCTGTCTGGATGTTTTGACTGATTTCTAATATGCATTTAGTCGTGCTGAAAACGATAAAAAGTTTCAAAAAATTTTAGACCGTCAGGTTTTTTTTAACGCTAAATTTTAAGATGAAAAAAGCTTTTTTGGGGTTATCTTCGAGTCATAAAGAAATAGGTCTAAATTTTTTTGAGTATTATTGTATCTTTTTCAGCACGACTAAAAATTTTTATATGACTTCGAAAACCCCTAAAAACGACTTTTTTTCAAATTCAAGAGCGTTTTGCAAAAAAACCTGACGTTCTGACACGGCTTCTGACACCCCAACCAGCGGAGTGACTTTGGCTCAGCCTTTAAATGCGTAAAACTAAATTTAAACAATTTCTTTAAAACTTCTACTAGGTCGCGTCATATAGGCTATCACTACAATACACATCTTAATATCACAGTTGCTCATAGAAATATAATTTGTACATTGAAATATAGGTTGATTTATGTGTAAACTGGGTCAAAGCCCCCGTTTTACCAGTGGCGGATCCAGGTCATCTAGTAGGTGGGGGGCGATTTTAAGGTTTCAGCGGCAAGAATGTTTTTCATTACAAGTTCACAACTAGATGGGTTGAAAGACATGATGCTTTGATGACGTTTAGTGTTGAGTTTTCACAAATAATTGATGCACTAGAAAATATAGCGAAATGGAATGACAGAACTACAGCAGCAACACCTTTACTTGAATTTTTTTTAGTTTTACGTATAAAAGAATAGTGCAACAACAGACAGGCCGAGAAAATGTACCGTCGGATACACTGGAAGAATTTTACAAGCGATCAATTTACATCCCTCCTCTTGATGCACTGATATTGGACATAAATAATCGTTTTACTAAAGAAAATCTGCAGTGTCTTCAAATCTATTCTTTGATGCCAGAAAATATTATTAAACTAAACCATAAAGGTGTTGTCGAAACTGTTTCTGCAATCAGTAATGTCTATGGGACCATTTTTGGATTTATTATCCAACACTTACCAGCAGTTTAATTTATATCGGATGAAGCTGAACTTTCTCGCCTTTGTGCAAGACTTGTCTTGAAAAAGGCGTGTGCTAAATCTAAGTAAAAAAAATGTTGGCAGAGCAAATGCTTGAGAATGAACGAGGAAGGAGGATTCAATTCATTACCTACTGAACTTTCTGTTGTTTTTTATTTGTGTGCAATATCACTCACAAATTGTTCCAAATTATTAAAACATGTCCTGTTAGTGTTGCCAGTGGTTTCTCAACTCTGCGAAGAATTAAAACCTGGCTGAGAACACGAATGACAAAAGACAGACTAGTTGTATGGTATTAGCACCACTTAATGTACACAGAGACATTCTTGATAATCCTGAAAATGTAATTGAACTTTTTGCGAAGTCGAAAAATCGTAAACTAGATTTTGTGCTATAAATTGTTTACTAGAATACTATTCTAACAAACTAAACTTTTTGGCATTTCAATAAACTGTCAATCAATAACTTCAAAGTATAATTTGTAAAATTATTTTACGAAATTAAAAGTTAACAGTTTTTGATGACTATGTGTGTTTTCTAATAAGCAGTAATAAAGGGCTACAAAAACAAAATTCTTTAATTGTTAAAAATATTTTTTACTATTGTAGGGAGAGGGCGATCGCCCCCATCGCCCTCCTATGGATCCGCCTCTGCCTTTTACGGTACTTGGCAAAAAATCTCGGCCCTGCTTGACTTCAGGTCCGTCCCGGCCTGTCTCAAAACCCTAAAACCACGGCCTGGCCCCAGACGCGGCGCTGAGCGGGGGTACAGGGGGGTACAGGGAGTACAGGGGTCCGGACCACCCAGCTCCGACAGGTAGCGCCCGTGAGATTTTTGCAAAGCCGAAGAATTTTTTACTAGGGGGGTACCCAGGGCCGTAACCAGCTATGGGGCCGGTGAAGTTTGTGAATACTTCATTCGTATCAAAGTTCTTCCAATACATTTAAAACCATTTTTTCAGATCCAACTTCTGACAACAAGTTAGATATTGACAACCGTATTTGGATTCTTTTAGAATGGATTTATAATTTATTGAAAGTAATAATGACTGAGGATTTTATCTGTAAACGTTTTTTTATTGCTATGGTAATAAATTCGATATTAATTATTTTGATTTCAAGTTTTTTTTTCAGTTTGGTTTACCAAAAAGTCATTTTCAAAAATTTAATAATGTTATACTGTATGCATCAAGTGAGGCAAACAAATTTGATCTTTTTAGGTTATGATCAAACTGACAAAACATGGAGAGAGTTGTTAAAAGATAGCATGTGTATTTTTCCCCACTTGCTCTCCCGCTCCCGGTCTCTTTCCCGCTTGCTCTCCCGTTAGTGGTCGCGTTCCCTTTCCCGCCCGTTCTTTTGCTCTCGGTCGCTTTTCCGTTCCCGCTCGTTCTTTTGCTCTCGATCGCTTTTCCGTTCCCGCTTGCTTTCCCGTTCCTATTCCCGCTCATTCTCCAGTTCCCGCTCGCTCTCCCGCTCCCACTCATTTTGTGATCACTCTCAATATTTTTTTCACACAAACCTTCCTCTATTGACTTTCAATGTTGTGTAAAAATTTCATTACGATCGTATGAATGGTGTAGCAATGCATAAAGGACAAACACACACACACAGATAGTCATTTATGCAGTGGCGTCGCCAGCTTTTTAATCCAGGGGGAGCAGCAATGTAGCAAATTAAAAATAAGCAATCAATGTACCAGATTTCGGGACAATTTTAGACAATACCCGTGTAATCGGTTACAAAATTATTTAGAATTTCTGTGATTAATTGATTTACACAGTGATACAGTAGAATATATGTTTTGAAGTGTTCACAGTGTTTTGAATTAATGAATATTAAATTTATTTCAGACAAATTTGAATTCATCGGCAATCTTGCTCAAAGTTTCATTGACTGCAGCAAGCCTTGTCCGTACAACTTCTACACTTCTTCCTTGGCAATTCCAGCGCGTGTCTGAAAGTGCTTTCATTGCTTTCTTTTGCAGTCCAGCTTCTTCTTGAATACTCAAATCGGTAAAATTGCTACTGTACCGTCTGTACCGGCAGTCCCGCCGTGCGTCTACCTAAAATTAAACCCTAACCCCAACCCTAGCCATAACCCTAACCCTTTAAAAAAATAAGTAAATCTTTATTAATTGATCGAAAAGTCAATTGTTTTGGCAAAACCGCCTAGACAACAGCAATTTTATCGCTCATTGCCCGGCGCCTACTAAGTAAAGTAAAGTAAAGTAACATAGTTTAGAGTGGTTCAGAAGGCTGAAGCCTGTGTGAGAACCACTACAACATTTAGAGGCAGTTGTTTATGGTGCGTGCCTCCCCACACCCCCTGCGGACGGTGATGACGCGGTGAGATTCGAACCGCCGACCTTTAGGCCAACAGGCGAACGCTTTACCACATGACCACCAGCGCCTACTGCCAGGGTAATAGTTATAATGTCGATAACTTGCCGGCAAGTTTGTTTATATTTGCTTATTTACAGTGATCACGTGAGAGGGGTGACTTTGCCGCGCTGGACACGGTCCCAACTATAGAGTTATATAGGGACTTGCCAGTCTAGGTATATATATCCTAAGTCTATGGGCTGGCCAGTGTGAGTCAGCATTACGCACGGCATTACGGAACGGTATAAATAAATTCAAGATATTTGGGAAATTTGCTGTCGCAATGTTTTCTGTAGTATATACTTGAAAACAACGTAACTACGTAAGTACTATAAAAAGACGCTATCCTTTATATATTTACCGCGTTGTCCGCACTGCGGACTCCGCAGGACCGCAGAAGCAATTAATCAGCTTCGAAATTACGACAATTTAATTTTTCAGGGGGAGCACGTCCTCCAAGTGCTCCCATGTGGCGACGCCATTGCATTTATGTATATACTAGCAGTGCCCGTAGCGGCTTCGCTCGCATGAAATTAGAGAATTTGAACCGTGCATACATAGTAGAGTACTGCACGGATCAATTTTTTAGGTCTCGGCTCGGCCCGTCGACAACTTGGCCCAGTCCGTTTCAAAAACCGAAATTCCTGGCCCGGCACGGCCCGTCTAATATGGGCCCGGTCCGTTTTTACAGGCCTAGAAGCTCTATATACTTGATGAAAAACGTCGTCCCGTCCCACCTTGACTTCAGGTTTAGCCCTGCCCGTCTGAACACCCTAAAATCACTAAAATGTCTATATACTTGGTTAAAAATCTCGGCCCGTCCCACTTTGATTTAAGGTTTGGGCAGGGCCATATAAATCGAAAAACTTATTGATAATTCTTGGTCGATGGAAAATATTGTAATGATACAATCCTCTGTGCAGAAATTCCATTATAATTGGAAGTTTGGTTTTTATGGCTGAATAATGTTGATGATTGTTTTCAAAACTTGACAAAAATATAAGACACCATTCAAACATTTCTGATTTCCAGTGAGATTTTTTCATCGAGGCAACAATTCCATCAATTGTGCTAAAGTTACTTACTACTTCGGAGCTTATATTTTCAGGTGTTTCAAATTCAAACCCTCACACAATTTTCGTTGCTGCTCAAAAGTCAAGTTGAAAATCTGTCGGACGAGAAAGAAAGAGCGGAGTTGTTACTTCTAGAAATGCTACCAAAATACGTGGCTTACCATTTGAGAGCTGGAAAAACGGTAAAAGCGGAAATTTACGAAGTAAAATTGGTTTTATTTTCAGTCGTCTATTTCGGTTACGTTAAAAGCGTTCAGTTAAAATAACTATACTATTTATGAAAAAGATAAAAACTATATAAATATTTTCCCTACTAATTCCTTAACTTTTTTCTCTAAAATAGCTAATGACAGGGAGAGGTGGTAGTCAGAGGTACTTGCTACAAAAGTTTTCTAAAAGCTTATGCATTTCTGCTTTTTTACGTTAATGCTATTGCCACGGCGGTACGCGATCTTTGATTCGCTATATCTTTATTAATTTTATTTTTTTGACACTATATGGTATATTCAAACTCAGAGTTTGTACCTTTATATAAAAATATTATTGAAATTAAAAAAAATATTTTGAAATTTTTATGCTACTACCTAGGATAGGGTTTAGGGGTAGGGATAGGGTTAGGGGTAGGGTTAGGGTTTGGGTTAGGGTTAGGGTTAGAGCTAGGGATAGGGTTAGGGTTAGGGTTGGGGTTAGGGTTATTAGCGATTTTACCGAAAGTAATCACGTCGAACCGCCGGGGCAATAGCAGCGACCCTTTTTTAGCAATTTTATTTCTTTAAAAAAGCCTTTCGGAGGCAATTGCCCTTCCTGCTCCTCCCAAATGACGCCCCTCCCTGCTACAACCGTGATCACTAACCTTCTGTGACAATGGTGCTAAGCTAAGTCAAACTTTTAACATTGCTAAAAATCATCCTGTTTTCTTAATCGATTTTTCAGAGCGTTACAATACTCTTCAGCTACATTGTCTGTTTTAACGAAATTACCCGTCACATGAGTCCAATGGAGATTATCACTTTTCTAAACTGCTTATATGTCATGGTTGACTCAAAAATTGAACTCTATGATGTCTACAAAGTAATGATCAGCTTAGTAAATGAGTTTTAAACTATAACTTGTTATTTCAGCTTGTATAATTAACTTGTATTAATCGAAAAAAGGTTGAAACGGTAGGCTGTGTGTACATGGTAGTCAGTGGAGTGCCAGTAAGAAACGGTTTAGCCCGGCCCGTCTGAACACCCTAAAATCACTCAAATGTTTATATACTTGGTTAAAAATCTCGGCCCGTCCCACCTTGATTTAAGGTTTGGGCAGGGCCATATGACGATCCTAAAATAACGGCTTGGCCCGTCCGTCCGGTGGTAAACTGAAGTCATCTACTTTTAACCGGCACAAAACCTCAAAATACTAATTTTCACATCTGTAGCACTTACAGTTTTTGAGCAGCAGTTATTTTAAAATCAAATAACCCTTTTTCCACTTCACATTTGAAGTCCTGGAAACCAAATTTTCAAAAAATGGTGAAACACGTATATCATTATTTTTAGAGTAGAAACTAAATACTAATTTTACTTTTGTAGCATTTACAGTTTTTGAGTAGTAGTTACTTTAAAAACAAAGTAGCCCTATTTTCCACCCCACATTTGAAGTCCTGGAAACCAAATTTTCAAAAAATGGTAAAATCCGTATATAATTATTTCTTGAGTAGGAACCAAATACTAATTTTTACTCCTGTAGCATTTACAGTTTTCGAGTAGCAGTTACATTAAAACCAAATAACCTTATTTTCCACCCCACATTTAAGGTCCTGGAAACCAAATTTTTGAAAAATGGTAAAACACGTATACCTTTATTTTTAGAATAGAAACTAAATACTATTTTTTACATCTGTGGTATTTACAGTTTTTGAGTAGCAGTTACTTTAAAAAACAAATAATCCTATTTTCCACCCCACATTTGAAGTCCTGGAAACCAAATTTTCAAAAAATGCTAAAACACGTATTTTATTATTTTTGGAGTAGAAACTAAATAATAATTTTTACTCCTGTAGCATTCACAGTTTTTGAGTAGCAGCAACTTTAAAAACCAAATAACCCAATTTTCCAACCCACATTTGAGGTCCGGGAAACCGAATTTTCAAAAAATGGTGAAACACATGTTTTTTTATTTTTCAAGAAGAATCCATATACCAAATTTCAAAATCTCCTCATTTTTGGTTTTCGAGATATACAATGTTTTAGAAAAAAGTTTGTTTTCCAGTTTCTTCCCCTCAGGAACAAAATTTTCAAAAATCCTTTCTTAGTGGATGCTTACGCAATAAAAGTAATATAAGTTCCAAATTTCACGTTTCTAAGATGAGGCGTTTGAGCTCGGCGTTGATTATCAGTCAGTCAGGCCATGTTCTTTTATATATATAGACTAGCGGGATACCCGGCGTTGCCCGGGGTTTTAGAGGTTTTCTATCGTTTTTCTCTCGCTCCCGTTTCCTTTCCCGCTTGCTCTCCCGCTTGCTCTCCCATTCTCCGTCAGTTTCCCTTTCCCGCTCTCTCTTTCACTTTCGGTCGCTTTTCCGTTCCCGCTCATTCGAACTATTTTTTTAATGTAAGTGCTCCATCCTTGGTTTTGTAAACAAAATACTTTCTAATACAAATAATTTAGCTTTCAACCAATCAATCAACTTTAATTTTTATAGCGCTATTTCCTTGGCGTTTAATAGCGCTCTGACATGAACTGATTAAATTGATGTGTTTTAAGTCCACGACGGGAAACAGTGAGTGAGGTAAAGTTAGTAAGAGCAGCATAAAGAGAGTTGCAGAGATAGGGACCAGAGTAGGAAAAAGAGCGTTTAGCAAAAAAATGCTTAACAATAAAGAATCGAAAGTGACTAAGAGAGGAAGATCTAAGACCAGACTTAGGAGGGATTTGTATTAAGTATTGTCAGTATAGAAAGTGTTAAATGTCAAGTTCCAATTTGTGGATGGGTAGGTTGCGTCGAGGGGTTGTCCAATCAAAAAATTCCTCGTACACCCTTGGAATTCCAAAAAAAATCCAAATAACGTAAAAATTCTAGAATATTTTGAGAAAAAAATGGAAAAATTCCAAAATATTTTAAAAATATGGAAAAATTCCAAAAAAACATATTGGAAAACTGATTTTTACACAGTTCTAATGTACTCAAATAATTCAAAAATCTATAGCAACAAATCTAAACAAAACCGTCCTAATTCAGACAAATCTGTCTACACATCTTTCAAAGATTTTCTTCTAAGTTGGCTTGGCAGACGACACACAATCCACTATCACAGGACATATTATTCCAACTGTAATCACTTACAAGTCCTATGCAGGAAAATGTGCTCAGGACATTTGGCTCGCCCGGATTCCAAAATGTATTGATCATGGGTATGGTATTGGAGTTTGGAAAAGGTTCCCAGACAAAAGTTGGGTTGTTCAGAGCAACTTGTCTACCGTTAATCCAGATGTAATAAGTGATATAGTTTAACTTGAAACAGATTGATCGTGCTACACTAGCTGAAAACAATTAAAATTAAATAAAATTCTTTATTATTATTATTCAAAGAATTGTTTATAATGAGATATTCTTGAGAATATGTTTGACATTATTCAAGCGGCTAAATTCAACATATTTTTTATATAACGGTTTATTTGTAAAAAAAAAAAACTGCTATATTCGAATACAACTATTTCAGATCAAATATACTATGATTAAAAGTAAAACTCGTACAATTTGATTTCAGAAATTCCAGGTAGTTTTTCAGTGCATTTTGCATCCCGTTGTTGTTCATCATTGCAGGAAAAACCTTGTGCGTAATGGACTGTGGTGAAAATAGGCATACAAATTTAATTGCATTATTTATACTTTGAACAAATAATTTGTAGAGTTAAAATTAAGTAAAATAATCGAGTTTTTATTGTTTCAAATGTAAACTAACGCCAAGTTGATTGCAGTGAGTTCTTGCATCTGTCCAACTCCATGTTCCAACTTCCAATTTGAAACAACTTCCAGCCAGAGGTAAGAAGATGAATTCATCGTTACAAAGAACTAAAAAAAATTTCAGAAAAAAATGATATCTGTGTTTAATTCAAATTTAAAGTAGTTTTAAATTTGTCTCAGCGCTGCTTGTAAATGTAAGAGATGCCATCTTGTTTTTAAACAGATTTAGTAGCTTTTGTATGTGTTTTGTCTTCTATTAGCAGATTTTGTTGAATATGGCACGTTGAAATTAATTTAGTATAGAAAATGAACCCATTAACGCAACGTCATTTTTAGTATTTTCGTATGGTAGTGACCATTAATGGCTTAATTAACTATATTACTAAAACTCAACGGTCAGTTTGTAATGACGTTTACCTTTACAAATATTTCCTTTAAGAATGTTTTCAAAATCAATTTTCAAAAAAACGTTCTTGAAATAGAAACCTGTTTGTTGGTAAACTCTACAGTTATTGTCGTTTGATCTGACGGAAGTAAATTGGTCCCAATTTACAATCAGTTCACATTTCTTTGTAACTTTGTTGAATTGAAATCTTCTACATTTAAAATTATCCGAAGACTGACATCTTACAGCGCATTTTAAATTAGAAATAGCTCTTGAAGTTGTGTTTGGTTCTCCAACGACGCAATAAGGTGAATATTGTATTTTGTTGGTAAATTTCTGTTCACGTTGCCAGATGTATTGAGAAAACACTATTTCTGACATGATTATTGCAACAAAATAAAATATAATTTTAAAAAACATCATTACGATTGCCTGTTGTTTCTTGCTAAATTTCGAAATTGTTTCCCATTTTTGGCATTTATTGAAAATCTAATCTCATTAGGTTTGCAATCTCAATAGTAGTGAATGGTCTTTGTGAACTCCTTGTCTTCCAATAAATAAATAGCTTTGTGTTTTATTGTCCTCTTCTTATTAAATCCACGTGGATCATGGAATGCCTAAATAAATCATCTTATAAAGTATTGTTTCATGGAAATTGTACTTTCTGGATTTACCTGCCTCGAAAACATTAGCTGTTTTTTTTAACATTTAGTTATAAAATAATGTTGTTTGTTTGATGTGTATTTTATGACGTAACTAGCGGGGAACCAAGCGTTGCCCGGGTATTTTAGAGGTTTTCTATCGTTTTTTTCTTTTGTTCCCGTTTCCTTCACCGCTTGCGTTCCCGCTCCCGGTCGCCTTAATAAATCATCTTATAAAGTATTGTTTCATGGGAATTATACTTTCTGGATTTGCCTGCCTTGAAAGCATTAGCTGTTTTTTAACATTTAGCTATATATAATAATGTTGTTTGTTTGATGTGTATTTTATGACGTAACTAGCGGAGTACCCAGCGTTGCCCGGGGATTTTAGAGGTTTTTCTATTGTTTTTCTCTCTCATCAGTGGAATTAAGATTATAATTTACAGCTAGTATAGATGATTGCAATAATCAATCTGTTTTCCACTGCAACAGTGAAGCGGTTTCTGTCAGGTGGTAGAAAAGCAAATCCATTTTGAAGTTTAACATACAAGCGAAATCAGTGATGTATAACTCATTTTCTTAAGTTAAGTAATTACAAACTTTTATTTAGGTTAGAATCTCTGTTTGTGTGTGTGTGTTTGTGTATGTGTGTATGTATGTGTGGCTTTCTCTGTACTCAAATCTTGCAAGTAAAATTAAATCAGCTTTTTGAATAACTAGAAAGCTAAAACTTTCAACATAGCTTTATATTGGATGACAATACATGATTCAATTAAGAAAAAAAACTTAATTTGAACATCTTTCGTATTTCTAAATCGAGTGTATTTGAAATCAAAGTTTGTGTTGAAAAACTCGTTTTCTTTTACTCGTTTTTAAATTTACCATGCAACTTTTAATTTCGTTTTTTTAACTGTGTTCAAAACTACAATATCGATGTTGTCGCTGCAAGTACGTTTTTTTATGGTGTTTTATTTGTTTGTTATGGCTTGTTTTTACTTTTTTTATTCGCTTTTTGAGTGTTTCTTGCTCAAATTTGTTATTTGAAAAACTTAATTTTGTTTTATGTCGACTCGAAACATTTTTTCTTATGAAAATTTGACTCACAGTTTCTTGCGGGTTGCGTTTCAATGGGTTAGCAGCTTGTATCCTGTGTTTTTTTAGAGAAACATCAATCTTTGAGGCTGACCTGGTGAAAATATTCTTTTTGTCCAGCTTTTTCATAGAAGAAAATAAACTGAACTCTGTTAATGTTGTTTGTTTTTTGTTTATTTAACTGGAAAAGATTTTTTGATTCAATATTTATTTTATCTTTATCGAAAAAATTAGGTGCAATGAGTTAAAAATTTTAGCTGTGAAGATGCTGGAAAATGGTAAAAGTTCTTATGTAAGGATTCTGTCAGCTTATTGGGTACTACCCAATATGGATGCCAGGTGACTGCGGGATTGCAACAGAAAATGAATGACAAACAGAAAAATAATAAGCAAAAATTAGGTGAGGAAAGTTTTGAAATTTGAAATTAATACATTTTTAGAGTTAATAATGAATTTTAATAATTTTACAAAAAGAAACAACTTCGTTATCAAATCAATAAACTATCACCACGTGACACTAATTGCGTTGAACCACCTGCAGTCATTAATTAAAAGAAAATGAAGAAATCAACGGAATTTCAAGTTGATGACGGATTTTTCACAGTTTTTTTCTATCATTTTAATAAAGGTATTTAAGTAGCCAAATATTGTCACTTTATACTTGTTTTGCTTGCTCTTCATTACTTAAAGTTTAAATTTCAAGAAAATGCAAGTTTATCCAGAATCTATTAAATACAGCAATCCAGTGGATGTCATGAAAGAAGGTGAAGTTTTCGCTGAAAGTCAAACTCTGACGATTGCGGTCAACTCTAGGTGTGCGCAACCAATCAGATTTTCTGAACTTCTTTCTCAACAGTCAAATGAAAGTGGAACTTTAAGTCAGATCCAGCAAATTCTGACGAAAAGAAAAAGCAACAAAGTTGCGACTTTAATTAAAATGACGTTTATTGCAACTTTACCAGTAATTTCTCTGTTGGTCCTAGTTACTGTTGATCTAAATGTGAGATTCTTTTTTCTTTCATAACTTTAAAATGCTTAGAGACAGGGGGAAACCGCCAATTTAATGGCCGACTAAAACATTTGATCGGTGAAAATTATTTGAGATACATGAGTTTGGTTCACAGTTTTTTTTAATATACCTAATAACCACAGCCACAAATACATGTAAAAGTGGCATATGTTTTACGTCTGGTTTTATCATTGTTATTAAGATTTTGCTGTCGACCGCGTAAGACCTTGGCGTTTTGTAGTTTGGATGTAGTAAAATAGGTAATACCTACTACTCTCGTAGTTTGGTTTTTAGTGCTAATTTTCTGTAAACTCTCAGGCGTGACGCTATAAAATTAATTTATTTTAAATGGGTGAATAAATAAAAAATTCAGGATGTAATAAATTATAGTAACAAAATTCATTAATCTTTACCTGTGATTAAGCATTGTATACTCCAGAGTTGTGGGCAGACCGACTCTATGCTCTTGATTGCACCCGCTTGACCTAATCTTATGAAACTGTGCGCATTCCTCAAAACTGATTTACAAAAAACTATTTTTTATGTTACGGACTCTGAATTAGATTCAATCATTCAGCATAAACCCCGCATACGCTAGTTTTATCTGCAACATTGAAATTGTAAAGGAACCCTAAGTTTTTTCAGAAAAGGGCGCTTGAAATTCAAAAACATTTAACTTTTCAGCAAATGAAGTAATTTCGTAACGCAGGAAAAAGATTTATCATTGTAAAAAATTATGACAACCGCAAGAAAATTAGAGGAAGAGCAAAATTTTTTCGGTTGCTTTGAGCTTACTAATGGTCTTATTAACTAAATACGCCACCTCTAAAAATGTCAAACATTAAAAAATAAAAAATTGATATTCACTTTAACTTTTCTAGCCCAACTTGACACCAAATCTTAAATAATTTCTAACAGCTAACACAACAGAAGATAATCTGCTGTATTCAGTACCGGGACTATAGTGTAGGTGCCTCCATGAAGCATTAGTGAGGCCCGTGGGGCTTTTACTGAATAATATAAAATTTTATTACAAATTATATCTCCATAAATTGGAAGCCCCTTGAAGCCTGTACTCCCTCGACCTTGGTGCGCGGGTGGTCACTACGACACTGGTTGGAAGCTTAATCAAATACAAAGCCACTCTTCTATTATGTTAACTTATCATATTTTTATTAACTTTAATTTTTTTTCCAGAAAGCCTTAAATGAGCGTGTTATTGCAAACAAAGCGCTAGTGAGCATGGAAGCTGTACTTGTGCTACAGAAACTCGTGCAAAATCTACAAATGGAAAGAGGATCCATTATCAAATCATCAACCGCAGCAGACATCGAAACAGTGAAGAAAGGAATACTTACTGCACAAGTTGGTTTAGCGTGAAACAAATTGATTATTATTATTTACATTTTAAAAAGAGATTCATCACACGGTTGACTACGTAACTACAATAAGCGCAACGACAAATCTATACTGTTTTGGCAGAGGGGGGGGGGCAAAAACTTGACTTTAAGCCCATAAGCTGGCGGGAAAGAATACTGCAGTTTAGCTGTCAAATTTATCGTGGCTACAAATAAAATATAAAAAAAAGATATTTTTAATTAGCAATTCTCAGCGACTATATTGTATTAAACATTTCTGGAGATTAAAAACACATTTTTTTAATAATAACGAAGAGCTATGGCTTCCCCGGGCCCTACCCCATAGATCCGCTTATGACTATAAGCCCATAATAAAAAAAATCCAGCTTTCTTTTATGCATCGTATTGGTTATTTGCAGGAAGAAACCAACAAAGCGTTGCTACTTGTGACACTTTGGCCAAATGAGATGATCGTCGCCAATCGAACTATTACTTCAAAAATCGAATTCGTCGAAGTTCTTCAAAACTTAAGAGATCGTTTTATGAACGAAACGGAAACCAGTTTCGACTTTGCTTACGAAACATTTTCAACGTTTACAGAAATGACGTCTTCTATTAATACGTTCATCAGTGCTGTCATTGAAGTTCCAGTTATCGACCAAATATGGAAGACATTTTTGGCTTTCAATTTATTTGCACCAGTTAGCAATAATTTTCAAATAGATTGTATTAGAGAATTCAATCATTAGTCTTTAAAACCTAAGCAAATGTGTAACCGTAATGAGAGTGGTAGTATGGAAAGCCACAGCAATACCTACGACAAATAAACGCAGAATATGGAATACCGGTGGGTATATGTTGTAAAAAATACTGTAACGGACAGCTTTTCAGCAACTAAACTGAGCTTACAAGCTGTTCTAAAGCAACCACTATAGTTTTTTAAGGATGATGATGATATAACTAAATAAATTAGTTAGATCGAAGCTAAAATAGTTTAATATAACTAATTAAATTAGTTACCGTCTTTCAATTGTTATCAAAACGTGGAACAACATAAAATTATTGAAAACATTTTACAGACGATTGATTTTGTTGGAGAGATGAGGATTTTAGGATCAATCTACCAAAACTGGTGTAAGCTAAGCAATACGGCATTCTCCAGAATATGCACAGCCAACGGATCATCAGTATACCTCCTTGGGCAGGTTTAGTAATTTATTGTTTTGTCTGATGAATTTGGTTAACTATTACTAATATAGATGAATATTGGCGGATCCAGGAATTTTGTAAGGGAGCCAGAATTTTTTTTAGTTTTTTTTTTAATTTTTATTTCTGTCGTTATGCAACCATGTCGTATGATATCATGAATTTCTTTTATTCAATAAAACCAAACAAAAGGAATTGAAGTTAAACTTTTTATTTACCGATCAGTTGGAAAGTTGGGTTACATTTGTCTTACTCTTTTTCATTCTTTATTCATTCTCTCCCACCTTCGTATTTTTATCTTTCTGTAGCAATGTCAACTCAAAACACTTTTATTTTTATCGTGTTGTGGAGTTAGGTCACCAAACACTTCAAAGCTGAGAAGACTTTTTTTTAATCTCGGCGGCAGCGACGGCGCGAAGAAAATGTCGGCGGCGTAGATTGGCTGGCGCACACCTCTAGGACCAGGAGACTAACGGATATAAATGCGAAGACTGTGCCGACAAAATTTATGGCATAACTTGCGCTACAGTGTCCATGTTTTATTGATTAAATAAAATATAAAATACGCTGCAATACTAAATACTAAGATCGTCTAAATCAGACGAAAAAGGGTTATTACTTATAAAAGATGGCACAAATTTTTATGTCTCTTGGTAGGCGACATTTTTGTGGGGAAAACAAAACAAGACTCTTCCATGTATTGATCTCAAAACTGGAACTGTTCAAGTCAAGCTCGAAACAATTTACAACTTCCATGATTCTTGGTAGTCTTATTGTTCACACGGCTACAAGGGTAACTTTCAACAATTGTGCTTATTATGGGAAATCGTTCGTACCTTTAGCTGGTCGATGAATTGGTCCGAGAATGAAATGAACATGTTTTTTTTGTACTAAATATCTGGACCACCCACGTGAGCAATTGCATTGTGAGTCTGTTTTTTTTATCAAATCCTTAGAGTTTTTAGTTTTGCCAATTTGGTATGTCGTTTATGAATTTATAAAAAAAAAAAGATCGATTCTGATGCACTAATGAAAATTCAATAGATTTTTTTTTTTCATCCGCAATCTCTCTTTGGCTTTCAAAAACCATCCATTCCGCCATCACCTGCGTTATGGCAATTCCAATGTTTTGCTTGAAACCTTACAGGAACCTGTTAAAAATACCCTTTTGTCAGGCAGTTTTAATTATTCACAGAGACTAAACTGCTGACAAAAACGACGGTGTCTGCTATTGTCATTCCCGATTTTTCCGCCTGTCAAAAGTTGTTTTGACAACGACTGAAAGCGAGTCAAGAAACACTAAAACTGATTCATGAAAACTCAATTATCTAGTGACAAAGTCATTTTAGAGACGTTTTTGGTGCCCATTGTCCCCTGCCTCGTGGCTGCGTCAGTGAACGTCTCACTTTTTTGACATGCTTACGAGAAGAAATTTGTTTGTAGTTATGAACAAATTCTTGGTTGTCAGATCATCACCGTTCTTGGAGCCAGCCAAGTTTAAGTGGTTGTTGAAGCAGTATCTTATATATAAAAATGAAATGTTTGTTTGTTTGTTCGGACATCAAATGTAAACGGCCGAACAGATTTAATTGAAATTTGGCACACTTATGTATCTTATTTAAGCGGTAGTTCCTGTAAAATTTTAAATAAATTGGTTTCTCCGTTGATGTTTTATGGACAAAAAACGTTTTGGTCAGCGGTAGTAAGTTATGTATATATATATATATATATATATGTATATATATATGTATATATATGTATATATATATATATATATATATATATATCTTTTTCCTATTGACTGAGTTCATGATTTATATTTTTCATTTTAACAAACTCCGCCTCGCTTATTGCGAGCCAGTCCCAAGCCTGGAGAAAGGAGGAGGGAAAAGTAAAAAGGATCAAATTCTGATCCACGACAGGAAGTACTTAAGTGCTTCCTACATACAGCCATTAGAGTCTTAAAACACATGGTGTAAAGGACTATAAACTATTATAAAAAAAAAAAAAAAAAATCATTTTAACAATTCTATCTTATATATAAAAATGAAATGTTTGTTTGTTTGTTCGGACATAAAATGTAAACGGCCAAACAGATTTAATTGAAATTTGGCACACTTATGTATCTTATTCAAGCGGTGGTTCCTGTAAAATTTTAAATAAATTGGTTTCTCCGTTGATGTTTTATGGACAAAAAACGTTTTGGTCAACGGTAGTAAGTTGGAGTAAATTTTTTTTCTACAAAATAAAATAAAATTAATTTATAGTTAAATTATACAAAATATTTTTTTTTTTCTTGAGTTTTAAAGGTTTTAAATATAAATATTAAATTAAATAAATATGTGTGTTGTTTAGTGCCGCCCATAGATATCTATGGTGCCGCCGGATACCTTTGTTTTGATTTCATAGAGCTCATTGAGGCTCATTCTCTTCCGAACCTCCACGAGGGAGAAGTTGGCTGCGCAGCTGGATCCCCGAACCATAGTGCAAAAAAAAGTTCGTGCATTGGGGTTGTGCTATAGATCGTTGGAAAGGTATTTAAAAAGGAAATATAATGGTGTAAAAATAAATTTAATATTGCAAAAAATAAAAAAGTTATAGGCGAAAAACCGTCGCCGTCCCTATGTAAATGTATGGAGACGATTTTTCATACCCTGATCTATATTTTGCTTCATAACTTTTTTATTTGTTAGACTATTTTCCAAAAATTTGTTTCTATGTTTGGCTAATATATTTGTCTTTCTAATGCATTAAGCTAGAACCCCAATGCGGTCGAAAATATTAATCTACATGGCTCCAAACGCAAGTGAAAAATCGTCCCTATGTAAATGTATGGAGACCATATTGTAAAAGTTTCACTGATATATGAGGTGCATGAAATTTGAAAGAAATGAAAGCAAGTGCAGTATTTTTGTGTTTCAACAAAATCATGAACAAAGTTCTCAAGCCAGCCTATCAATCTGCTGCTGTTTTGTTCAATTTATAATTGCATCATTTGCTAAATAAAAGTGGTACTCTTCGATTGTTCCAAATTGATGATCTCAGAAAACTCTCGGAAAATTCATTAAGTTAATGCTTTGAAGGTTTTTAATATTATTATTACTTCATGTTTTATTTCAATCTGTGTTTTATATCACATTTTTCAAAGCCACGGGTCAACATTTATTAACATGCCACATGTAGCGTTATATGCTTTCTGTAGACATGACACTTAAAAACTAAGAACAACTCAAAAACTAAGACTAGCGATTTTACGAAAAGCAGCTGTTGAACAGTGTGTGATAAATCTATTGTAAGCATTTATAATCTTACAAGTATTTAAAATAAATATAACCTGTTGAGATATATGAGCGGATTTTAACATTATTGCAGCCGTTAACTAATAAATTCTTTTTTTTTTCAGCTTCAGTTAATCATAATAAGCCTTTGCAGAAGATCACACTTGCAGAGTCGAACCAATACATTAAAGAACACTAATTAAAATTGAGGAAGTTCAGACGTAACTAAACGAGCAAACCAAACAACAAAGTGTTAACGAGAGAACAGATCAATTTTGATGACTGTGCACAGCATTCCGCTACAGCCCATCTAAGCCACATTGGGAAGGCTCTAAAATTTAATGGAGGAACAGAAGAGCGAAAAGAAGAGCAAGCTGGAGCGGTAAAGCGTAAAAGCAACCGGGATCGGGAAAAGTAAAAGAGACCGGGGAAGGGAGAGCGACCGTGAGAGAAATGCGACCAGGAGTGAGAAAGCGACATGGAACGGGAAAGCAAGCGGTTAAGGAAACGGGAGCCAGAGAGAAAACGATAAAAAGCCTTTAAAATCCCCGGGCAACGCCGGGTAACCCAGCTAGTATTGAATAAAACAAATAGTATTTGATGATTTTTTATCCCATTGAACCTGTTGTTGTACTTCGTTCATTAGCCATATTTTACTGTTAGACCCACACGGGCCATACGTCCCAAAAACCAGTCAATAATTGGGGTATTCGTTAAATCCGGGGCATGAAGAAATCCGGCAACATTTTTGTTTTTGTTCAGTTTGTCTTCATATCACTTTTGCTGTTGAGTCGTTGAAGCATATTTAAAACAAGTAAAGGAGAAACGAGTTTTTCAACACA
The DNA here is from genome assembly GCA_963978895.1 of Erpobdella octoculata. Lineage (NCBI taxonomy): Eukaryota > Metazoa > Annelida > Clitellata > Hirudinida > Erpobdellidae > Erpobdella > Erpobdella octoculata. The sequence continues at coordinate 31,660,743 of OZ022240.1, forward strand.
AACTTTGATTTCAAATACACTCGATTTAGAAATACAAAAGATGTTCAAACTAAGTTGTTTTTTTTAATTGAATTATGTATAATATAAAACTATGCTGAAAGTTTTAGCTTCCTAGCTAGTCAAAAAGCTGGTTAAATTTTACTTGCAAGATTTGCGTACAGAGAAGGACACACACACACATACACAAACACACAAACAGAGATTGTAACCTAAATAAAAGTTTGTCAATCAAGACATGTTATTTTATATATAGAGACTAACGGAGTACCCGCATTGCCCGGGGTTTTTAGAGTTTTTTCTTTCGTTTTTCTTTCTTGCCCCAGTTTTCTTCGCCAAATGGCGAATTGTATTTCTTAGAGCATGTCTCAAAGATAAATTGATTCCACAGTTTATTCACAATATATATATATATATATATATATATATATATATATATATATATATATATATATATATATATATATATATATATATATATATATATATTCGTGTGTGTGTGAAATAACATGTCCTGACTGACTGATAATCAACGCCAAGCTAAAAGCTTCATCATAGGAACGTGCATTTTGGAACGGACATAAAATCAAACCCGACCGAGCTCATATTTTTTGCCAAGTATATACGGATTTTAGGTCTGTAAAAACGGGCTGGGCCCAAATTTGATAGGCCGGGCCATGCCTGGAATTTTGGCTCATGAAACGGGCCGGGAATTGAAAAATTGACCCATGCGGGACTCTACCACGGATATGGTTTATTGACATTTAGGCTGGTGACATTTAGGCGTGCGACGCATAGGCAAAATTCCCTTCACGATCAGAAGAAATGAGATGTTTGACAATCAAGGCCATCTGCTGAAAGACACTCCAATACTGGCAAATTTCTGAATTTGATTCACATTCCTTCGCAAAAAATTTGTTGAATATGGTCTGATTTCTCAAACAATTCTAAAAATTTCGCGGTTGATTTGCCTTTGTTTTTGACACACAGAGCTGTTCTAAGTTCAACTGCACACGACATCACATCATTAGTTTTTTCAACTTCATACCAGTTTATTAATAATGTCATAACATTATTAAATATATTTTATTATTATTACCTTCACTGGTGACTAATAACAAACTTGTCATTGTTCTTCTCATTGTTAAAGAATAAATGATACTTTATTAACAACATTTTCTCTGTTTTCGGCGGCCATTTTTGATTTTGTCGGCCATATTAAATTTTATTTGTCTCATGATTATCATAAACAAAATGAAATCTCTAAAAAAATAAAGTTTTGTACACCAATTAAGTATATTAATGTCGTCTGATTTTTTTAATTTTTTTTTATAATTATTGGTTGCCATTTTAAAAATTCAAGATTGCGGACTTATGCCACATTTTTGGTAATTCTACCTAGTGCCGTTATACACTATATGAGTCTGCTACATTTTTTTTTAAACTTGAGCGGAGCCCCGGCTCCAAAGTCTCCTTAGATCCGCCATTGTAGATGACCGTGAATACAAATTTGAAACTCTTTAATTATTTTACAGATATTTGCATTGCGTCCAGACCTTAAAGACATATTTCAAAGTTATTTACGTAACATCGAATTCGAAAAAATGTTCACGAGTCATATGTCGAATATCATTCAAAACTTCAAAATGGACGAGGCATGTCTCAACAGAACTGAATCCGAGAGATTAACTCGCAGACAAATATGGTTCTCTAATATTACTTTGGTTATGAACAAATTGTCCAGCATGAAAAATGAACTTCACGGAATAATTACAAATCATCTTTCGAGGTTTTATTAAGTCATTAAATGTTGACTATTTATTCAACCATTTTTTATTCAACCATCTATTTATTCAACCATCAGTTGTTTTTTCTATAAAAAATTAAACAAAAATTTTTTCAGTTTGTCGATTGCAGTCAAACGTACAGAAACGTTTTACATCATTCTAGTTATTTTAACAACTCTCGTCGAACTAACTTTAGTTGTCGTCTTCTCCACTTGGCTGAACCACTTGCTATCCAGAATTGCCAGATTCGCCGCTGCAGTCCAGGACAAGTCAGAGGAACTGGAAGTGGAAAAGAAAAGGGCCAATGCTCTTTTGTATCAAATGTTGCCATTGGAAGTTAGTTTTTCAGTTCAGAAGTGTTTTGCATGTGCGGAATTTTGTGATGTTTGCTTGTTGTTATATTTGTCTACAATCTAAAAAACGATAATAGGTGATACAGCAACTTCTAGATGGTAAAAAGGTTGAAGCAAAACATTACGACAACGTGACGATCTACTTCAGTGACATTGTAGAATTTACCGATATATCTTCTAGAAGTTTACCCATGGAGATTGTTGACATGCTCAACCTCTTATACAGGTGTTCATGCGTTCTCACGTGCAGTTATTAACTGTGTTGCTTATTGTGAGGTCATTAAACTTAGGTATTTTCTAGACAGCAATAAAATTAAACCAGCAGTTAATTTTTAACAAATATATTGTTCTAATTAGTTTAACTGTAATGTTTTAAATTTTCAGTGGGTTCGATGAAAGAATTGAATACTACGAAGTCTATAAAGTGGAAACAATTGGAGACGCTTATATGGTCTCAGCTGGAGTGCCAAAGGTCAATGTTGATTTTTTTATTTATTTTTTATATTTACTTCACTGTCGGTCTTGCCTGGAAGTAAAAATTAACAGACTGCCCTCTATCCAATCGAGCTGAAACTTCGATCACGAACGACATGAACTCTTCAATGACAATTCACTCCATTTGAGCTAAAATTTGAAATATAACCTCGTTTCTGATGACGATGCATGCCATTAAATTTTGAGAGTTTTCCGGCTCTACGCCCCACATCGGTTTTCACTTTTTTTGAACAAAAATTTCATTTTCGTTGACGCCGAATCTTGTGAGGACTAATTCATAAAAAAAATTGTACAATTTAACTGCGTGTTTACTTTCTATTTGTTATAAATTTTTTAATTAATTTTTACTGCTAGGCTTTTTTCAACAAACTTAGAAAACTGTAAAACGGCATGAAATTTGGTTTCGTGTTTTTCTACATGACTTCTTTTCTTCAGATTAATTATTGTAATCAATTTTTTTATATTTGTTGTCATTAAAATTGTTTTTTTTATATTTTACTTATCAACATAAATTAATAAAAATTAACTAACTTTCCGTCATGCAATTGAGCTAAAATTTAAAATATGACTCACTTCTCATGACGATGCATTCTATTAAAGTTTTAAAAAATTTAAAAAACAATTTTGTGTAATTAAAAATAATAATTATCTATGTTTTAAAACAAAAACAAACTAAATACAATTAAATAAATGTTTACGTAAAAAATTAAAAAAAGTTAATTTTAAAGAATTTTTTGTAATAAATGAAAACCCGGTAAATCCAGAAATATAAGGAATTTGTGAAAAATCTGTTTTTTACTACTGGTTTTTGTTTGTCCGTCATTGAACAACAAAACTAAAAATATTACTTTTTATATTAGATAATTGAAGACCATGCTAGACAACTGGCTAAATTGGCTCTGTGTTTGCTTGATTTTGTGGCAGAATTTAAAATTCCTCATTTGGCTGGAGAAGAATTATTGTTGAGAATTGGACTTCACTCAGGTAGTATTCTATATTCTGGAAAAATGGCTTTGTAAGAACTAAAAATTTGTGAATTAGTTATAAACAAATTAAATTATATTTCAACTATCATTTCATTAAAATGTGTTTTTTGAAATCTCAGGTCCCATTGTAGCCGGAGTTGTTGGTGTTAAAATGCCGCGCTATTGCCTTTTTGGAGACACTGTTAACACTGCAAATAGAATGGAATCACATGGACAAGGTGAGAATTTGATTAAGCATTAACAATCATATTTTCATTGACTAGTAACCTTAACCGATCGTTAAATTTACATGAAGCAAAGAAAATACACATAAGTGAAAATACAAAAGAGCAGCTGGAAAGATGCGACGAATTCAGCATTCTGAAGAGAGATGTTCTTTATGTAAAGGTAATCTGTTTTTTAAAACTGCTTACGATTAGAAACCTAACTTTATAATTCTAAAGTTGTTGACTTTGTTCACATATTCAAATGAAGTTAGACATTTATATGCAGAAAAATATTTTGCTAAAAATACTTTTTAAAAATAAACTATTCATTATAAATAAAAATTGTTGGCTTATTTCAACTCTGCAAAAAATATACAAAACCTCACTTTTCATTCAATTCAAAAAAACATAACGTGACTGAAAAAAATCTAACGAATTGAGAGAGTTTCACTCAAAAAACCATGCTAAATGGTCAAATAAAATCATAGTTTTTTAAGTGATCACACAACCTCTGGTAGTTATTTTTTAACTTTCCAACTCTTGGTCCATTGATAGGACTTACTCCATTATAAATCAACAGTGATGTAAACATTTTTTTAAATTTCAGGGAAAAGGAAATATGCAAACTTATTGGCTGGAAAGTATCAAAAGAACAACAGGCAGTAGTGACCTTATTAATAAAATTCACTAAAGTAAAAATGAACCGCAAAAAGTCAAAGAGTTCATGAATTTTTTTCAAATATAAGAAAGTTATTTTTTTAATAGAAAACTATTGCTGACCGGAGTTGAACGTTTTTAACAATTATTTACAGCATTTACCAATACTAGTTTTCTCAAATTTCATTATTTGTTATGTAAAATCGTGTTGTTTCACATGTTCTTCAACCGCATTTGTTCCTGAGGACTCAGCGGACTCAACCTGTTTATGGATGATTGGCTGTTTTTATTTGATTTGGGACGGCTGATTTTTCGTTTTATTCATTATTGAGATGGTTTGGGATTTAATGATAGATCAGTTGTTTTGTTTTTTTCTAAGTTTGCCATATTTTTGTTTGAATTGTTGCTGGTTTGATTTGTTCAGTGAAATTTAATTTTATTTTGTGTTGCAAGTTGTAGAATCTGTACCGTTTTTTTCAGTCAACGACTATTTTAGTGAAAAAATTGTTTAGGTTTTACTCAACTACTCGGTACTCGGGTGGTTTAAATTAGAGCTACGCTACTATCTGTAGTAACTCTTGTCACCATATACCAGCTGGAAGTGGAAGTTTGTAGCTTAAGGTGCAGAGCTACCGCAGTTAACATTTAACATACAGTTTGATAAAGTTTTTTTACGTTTTTTCCAAGAATTAAAATATTTTACAACAGAAAGAAAAAACTGGTCTATCCGCAATTTAAACATGTTTCAAATTTTATGAATTGAAAGCTAAGCCTTGATGAAATCTCATCAGAACACAATGCATTTCTCTCAGTTTTTATAATAATTCAAAAAATGGTTCGTAAACATTGATATTAAATCAGGCAAGTCCATAAAGACAAATCTTGATTTTCCAGTTCTATAATTAAAATATTTGAAGAATATATATAAAAATCAATGTGAACTTAAATAACAGTTTTGCAGAGCTACTATGAGATCCCTAAAGCAACTAACGTCGTGTACAAATCTTTTTTGCTTGATAAACTTTTTGTAAAGTAGATAGCTGTGACAAGCTGTTCAGTGGCGCATCGCTAGCTAGAAAGCGCTAGCCGTGTGAGGAAAATAAAAAATAATCTAAAGTGAAAGATGATTGGTTCTTATCTATCTCTAAGCGTTCTAGCAAGTGAAGGTGACGTATGAATTAAACGCGCATAATAATTACATTTTTAACAATTATGTATATTAGTTGTTTAATTAAACATGCATTCTCACAAAACTTCTTTTTGTTTGAAATTAAACAAATTAAAGAGAGATAAACCTGCTCAATAGACCTTAGGAGACAGATGCTCTTGATTGCCAATTGCTGATTTTTTTTATTGTGTTTAGAATGCATTATTATTTAGCAATTTTTTGAGATGCGCCGTTGAATTAGAATAGAAATAAAGAAAAACATGAACACAAAATCTTGACCGAAAAAAAATAAGAGAAGAAAATGTCGGCGGCGTAGATTGGCTGGCGCACACCACTAGGAACAGGAGACTAACGGATATAAATCCGAAGACTGTGCCGACAACATTTATGGCATAAGTTACGCCACCGAATATGTTGGCGGTCAGTTATTACTGCTAACCTTAAAAAAGAACCATGAATTTGAAAATTCAATTTATTTATAGGCTTGTTTTAAAAAATTGAAGACAGACTTTAAAAAATCTAATTCGCATTATTTAATTGTGAACTACAACAAGTTTTATCAAATTGAATATTGTATTATCTATTAATCTATCATACTTATATGATAGCTGGTGAAAAATTACAATATGTTGAATTGAATTCAGGAAAAAAGGTTTACTGAAAAATTACTGTAAATTAGGAATAGATAATGTGAATCATTTGTATGGGTTTGAGAGAAAATCAAGCATTGAGCTGATAAGCGGTCACTCTTTTATGACTTTACTGGAAATCACAATTTCACTTGTGTTAAAATTACATCATATTTTTGGATGTTCAGGAGACATTTGAAAATTTTTAATAAATAGTGAGCAGGTATATTAAACAAATAACGAATAAATTATACAAAAATAACGTAAACATTATATATTTTTAAGCATATTTGAAACGAACATTTAATTGTTTTCATAAAACCGTCGGGTTCAGTTTTTGTTTTATCAGAAAATCAATAAACGCTAAAATTCAGCGTTTGCATGAACAGAATGGTAATCAAGAGACATCTTTTAAAACCACTCGTGTTAATTTCAATCGGACACAATACAGACTATAAATTGATGTTACTTGCTGGACTGTCAACGCGCAGACAGTCAAGCGAGCGTACAATTAACTTGTTTGTTGATCGATCCAGCAGGTTCGAGAAGCAACGAGACAGTAAACGGTAAATCAAGCTGTCTAAACTGACGTCTGAACGATCGAAACTTGAAGCTTTCCATGAGAGATAAGAAGGTTGTCCAAAAACCAAAAACTGGAAGTTCCAAATATTCCACTTCAGGTGTGCCAACCTGTTAATAACTGTTTTGTTGAGATCATGGAACCAAATCTAGAAAACTTGAAATTTCATAATAAACTAAAATCAGTATTTGATGTATATTTAATTTTTACTTAAGTCTATAAAAATGCATCTGCAATAGTATCAAATTTTTTCTATGTAGCCTTAACTTGAGGAAGATGGAATGGAAACTTAGGTGTATTAACAACCGACGCTTCTTTAGTAAATAGATTTACTTCAAATTGAGAATAAAATTATGTTCATTTAAAAGAAAAAGTTTGTCCAATGAATAACTTTACTTAAAATTGTAGTAGCACTGTAACTTTGAAATGAATTTATGCACCGCTTTTTACTGTAATTTGTGCTTCCTCACTTGTGGGGACATTTCTATTGAGCAATAAGAGGCTATGATTGGGCAGATTTATTTTGAATTATGGATCACGGTTCAACTAATAAAATTATGGGTTCATCTAATAATAAAAAATCATCTTTACATAATTATCAAATAAACAAGGTTTTGCAAAAACAAACATAAATTTACTTTAAATTAGGGCTATACCAGATTGCAAATATCACCGGATATCGGAAACTGAGATTATAAGGATTTACAAAACCGGACTCGGCTACCGGATACCGGAGCTGTTTACCAGATTTCATATAATTCAGTTGGTGACTGTGTTGGATGGAGGTGCCCAGTATTGCATTGATCTGTTCGGTGCATCGGGAGCAATGTGGCTTATATTTTTATTTTATATTAAAATTTGAGAAAGATCGTTCTTAAATTATTTAAAAAAATTAATTATTATTGAACGCAATTAACTTTCGAGTTGTGCAATAATTTTGCAATTTCAAATTATTATATTTCATAAAACAATTTGGAACATGTCTTATAATGTTTTACTAACGATTAAATAAAAAAATAGGAAAATGAGACTTTTTACTTATTGTTAGGAAAAAACATGACAAAAAACTCATTGAACTGAAAAAATATTGTTTTGTAAAGTACTTGTACTGAAAGCAACAAAACCATTTTTTTGAACAAATTTAGTTGGTTCAGATATTTGGAGATTTGTTACAAAAAATTATTGGTTGCGGAGAATCTGTGGTTGAATAAACAGTAATTTAAGGGTGCTTACTTCTGTATAATAATAATTTATAATAATGATTATTAATAATAAGTTGCTGGGAATCTGTGGTTGAATAAAAAAAAATTAAAAGTCATTACTTCTGTATAATGAGATTTAAGCAAAAATCACCAACATGTTTGACTTACAAATCGATAAAAACCATCAATTCCCTGATCTTAAATCAACGATTGAGTGTATATATAACGAGTTTAAAGCAAGCATCATTTAATGCTGTGTTACCACAAGTTGACTACAATCTGCTATTATGAATAAATTGTTTCTCATCCTCTGCGTTGTGGCAGTGTTCATGGCCCTCTCAATATATGTCGAGGCCCAAGGTATTATTAGTTTGCCCTCTCGTCATAAGAAAAACATTATAAAAATTGATTTTATTGTTTATAATTTACGTTCATAACTTCATCTTTGACAAATTTTACTATTTTGACGAAAGATAACAAAGGTTTGTTTTTTAAACATTTCAAGATGGAAAAGAAGATAAGCCTGTCGAATTGGAAGAAACTCAAATTTCCAGAGATAAAAAAGAGAAAAAACAGTGCCATTATATTCATGGTTGTTAGTTTAGAAATCATTAAACAAAACAAAACATTATAACTTCGATTTGTTCTCAGATATTTCATTTAAAAATGTCTTATGATTTTTTTTGGCTGTAAAATAAATATTATAATCTTGAATTTAAACTAAAGTGTATTTTTATTGTGTCTGAGCTTTCGAATCTTTAATTTTTTTTTAATAACTGTTAAACAGGAGAGCTTGAACGAATAAAATGATTGAATTACATGGAAAATTAACGCAAATGGAAAATTACGTCAAACTGCTCTCGTAGGTACAAACATTTCGGAAACGGGAAAATCCTAAATTTATTTTATTTTTCCTGAAAAATAAGTTTTTGTTTAGGTTTTGTTTGTAACTGAAAATCAATAAGTGCAATCAGAATCAACGTTTGAAGGAACAAAAAGGTAATTAAGAAATGACTTCTTGATTGCTAGCAAGCGATTTTGTAGAACCTTCGGGTTCACAGGCTATACCAGCAGCATCATAACAAGTTACCGAAATAAATGCATTATTAAATTTAATTTATTTTTAAATATTTATTTATTATTTTTCTCTTTTTCTTTTTGTTTATCTCTTTCTCTGTTGGTCTATCCTTTTTTCTCTTTCTCTCTTCCCTTCTCTTTCTCTCTTTTTCTCTTTTTGTTTCTTTTTCTGTCTCTTTGTCTGTTTCTTTCTTTGAGTCTCTGTTCAGTATTTACGCCTTTACGCCATGTGATGATGCAAAAAAAAAACTGATTGATCTTAAACTGTTTTCTAGGCTGAGTCAACGTCATTTCTGAAATTTGAAAACTGTGGAATACAGAAGACAGAACGTTGTTTTGAAGTCTGACATTTCAGCTGCGACTGCATTGGCATCAGGTCCATAAAGTTGGCAAATCATTTCAATGTCAGAACTGTTTATAAAATTATCACTTAAGAGAGCCTGAGGTGTGAACAACGACAATTGCTGCATGAATGTAAGATTCTGTTGCTTAAATCGGCTACACATCTGCTGACATGCCTCATCCAAAACAACCATGAATGTAGCTACTTTAAAAAGAGCCAGTCCATTCAAACAATCATAATTAGCCATTTCTCCAGGCATCTTTTTCTTCGCTCGCCGTTGTTCTGAGGAAAATTCAGTATTTACGCCTTTACGCCATGTGATGATGCAAAAACACTGATTGATCTAAAACTGTTTTCTAGGCTGAGTCAACGCCATTTCTGAAATTTGAAAACTGTTGAATACCATTTTCTAAAAGAACTACATCTGATGCCAAATCAATTGATGCTCCTTGTAACAACCTCGATGCAGGGCCAATAACTTTATATACCAGTCTTAGGATATCTATACTAATAATAACTCTAATGTTTTTCAGTCTTTTGTGCAGACCGTTTGTTATTATCAACATCGTCAAAGTAAGAAACTTTTTTAACCTACTATCAAAACTTAGGGGAAGATTTCTTTCCCCCTAGCTTTGCGAGGAGGCATTCGCCTCCTAACTCCCCTTCCTCTGGGCGCCCCTGGTTATCAAGAAGGTTAGGATGCTGCCCTCTAGCGATTGCATTATGTTTATACACATTTACTTCATACATATACTCTATAATCTAACGTATAGCCCATCAAAATTCAGTCAATTTAAAACAGTTTTTAGAAGTATGGTTCAATAATTGAATGCGTCAATTTATGTAAATCAACCAACAAAGAACTGGTAAAGATTCTTAGAAAATAAAATCATCAAATTAACCTATCAAAAATAATATTGTTTTTAATGTACCTGTATTATAAAGAATATTATAAATACAGTAACTTTAATATTGCAACGTATCTAGTTTAAAAAAAAACAATATAATAGAAAATAAACTGGGTTTATTAGGTGATGACGATTGCTTTGAACGCACAGCGACCAGCGTCTCCTTCGAGCAAACCAGGCCACACGTAAGCTTTGACGACGTTCGAACTAATATCAGACGTACAATATCTCTCGTGCAGACCGATATCAAAGTTTCTGCCTTCGTAGAAGGGTACCAGTGGAGGATCTTGGATGACAAAAAACCAGCAGAGCAGCAGAGTTTCTTCTACGTATCGCATCAGATGATGAGATTTCTTCAGGCACGGATAGTCGCGAAGAGTCGTCATGAGTTTTTCGTAGACATCCTTTAAACATATTTAACAATGAATGTTTAGTAAATTGAGTTGATAGAGAACATGTAAGCCGTAAAAACGAGGTTTTTTCACAAATCGCTTATTTTTCAAGATTTGTCAGCTTTTCATTTATTTAAACATCAATATCACATGACTTTTACACAAAATTAATTAATCGAACAGATGGGTCGCAAACAAAAACTGTTTGCAGGACCACCTTAGTATTTTTGCTGACATTTTCATGCAGAGTACTCGAATTTCTGAGGTAAGCAGCAAGAGAATCGTTCAACTGTTTGCTCTGCTCTTTTTGAAAATCATCAGACGAGCCTCCTAGGAGTCGGTGTATGTCCTCTTGTAGGCGGTTGAACGATTTCTTCGCGGACCGAAAACCGAGCTGTTGAGTTTATATAATTATTTTAAATTATTTATTTTATCCTAAATACATGCTTATAATGATTTTCCGTGACAATTAAATTAGTTATTTTATCTTAAATACATGTTTATAATATTTTTTTTCATATCAATGAAGAAACTAACACAAAAAACCGACCACTACAACGGACAGCAGAATTTTCTTTTTCAGCTGATCGCAATCCTGCAATTCTCCCATCTCGTCGAGCCCTCTCATCGTTTCTGCTCTCGTCTTAGAGTATAAGTTGCCATAACGACGGATCAGCTGATTGGTTTGGTTCACCTCAACTATGAAATCATTCGTGGGCGCTTGTAGGGCTTGATTTTGCAGAGGTAATCTATACATACATACATAGAAGTAATCTATACATGCATACAAAGAGGTAATCTATACATACATACATAAAGGTAATCTATACATACATACATACATACATACATACATACATACATACATACATACATACATACATACATACATACATACATACATACATACATACATACATACATACATACATACATACATACATACATACATACATACATACTTACTTACATACATACATACATACATACATACATACATACATACATACATACATACATACATACATACATACATACATACATACATACATACATACATACATACATACATACATACATACATACATACATACATACATACATACATACATACATACATACATACATACATACATACATACATACATACATACATACATACATACATACATACATACATACATACATAGAGGTAATCTATGCATACATACAAAGAGGTAATCTATACATACAAACATAGAGGTAATCTATACATACATACATGGAGATAATCTATACATACATACATAAAGGTAATCTATACATACATACATACATAGAGGTAATCTATACATACATACTTAGAGGTAATCTATACATACATACATACATAGAGGTAATCTATACATACATAGAGGTAATCTATACATACATAGAGGTAATCTATACATACATAGAGGTAATCTATACATACATACATACATAGATAGAGGTAATCTATGCATACATACAAAGAGGTAATCTATACATACATACATACATAGATAGAGGTAATCTATGCATACATACAAAGAGGTAATCTTTACATATACATACATAGACATGACAAGTAGATCTATTTATTTTGTGCTAACAAATGCAAACCGTTTTGGTGAATTTTTTTCACTGGACTTGCCATTAACATCCGTAGACAACTCGTTTCCCACGAAATTCGCTTTTTCTTTTGTTTCGACATTTAAACCCGAAAGATTAGTTGCGTATTTATTTCCATCACTAACGTCGTTGTTGTTGTTACCGCCACTACCAAGTCGACGATCAGACGCTCGTGCGGTCGGAAGCGCTTCAACTACTGCAGCGTCGATTCTTCAGATGAAATAAAATATATTTTATTAATTATAAAGTAATAAAATAACGTTAATGCTTTTTAATACTTGTATTAAACCCACACGACGACTCAACCGACCGATCTGAATGAAATTATTTGAATTTGGTGCATTTCAGGAGTATAAACAGGACATGAACTTTTAAAAATCTAATTTAAAAAATAAAAAATCGGCATTTAATTTTAGGTTTTTATAACCAAAACACTTTTTTTGGGTTAAATTTAATGAGGAGTAACCCTGGTGACCTCGGAGTGATGCAGGTGACAGGCGCGATTCAGCACCTCTTAT